>JAFEUB010000057.1:195000-319796 GCA_024529925.1 Ophthalmolycus amberensis | reverse complement strand
AGATTGAATTGAATTGTGTGTGTGTGTGTGTGGTGTGTGTGTGTGCAACACATGCTTGTGTGTTGTGTGTGTTAACAATTTAGCCAAATTTCTATCAAAAACATGCAGGATGTTCAAAGTTAATCATTTTGAAGGATAATTCAGTTTTTACAACAAGTTTAGAACTTGTGTTTCGCCGTCCCGCCCACTGGCTGATAACACTTTACTAACACATTTCATTTTGGTGTGGACACTCAAGGTATAAGCCGTATGTTGCAACAATAACACACACACACACATTTCATGAACTCCTCGGCAGAGCAGAGGATACACAACAAATAAACAAAATATGCCCATATTGAATAGACGAACACGGTGAGTCGAGATATCGTGTGGCAGCAGAGCTTGCAAAAATAAAATGCAAGCTCACATGTATAATGAGCTAACTACCTCAGACGTGTGTAGATAACGCAATCTCTATCGTCTCTCGCCATTTTGTAGGCTCGCAAGACAAGGTCACGTGCAAAACTACCTCCATTTGATCCTTCCATTGATCTTCCACTTGTAGTCCCACATGACGTGTTTTAGATTGCATCTGCCGTCGTCTGAGCTCTTTTCTCACCTCTTCCCCCCCCCACACACACACACACACTCTCTCTCTCTCACCACACATTTGTTTGTTGATTTCAGTGCCCCGGTATTATTAATAATCTTACTGACATTATAAATTCTATTGATGTCAATAATTTAGTTTTCATATTTGCTGATAACTCAGTTAACTGGCTATAAAACAAAGTCTTGTACAACTTGAAATGTTGACCTGATTTTGACTCACAAGTTAATGAATTACCAAAGTCACCAACAACTGTTGATATTGTTAAGTCTGGACCAAAGACATGGAACGACCAACGTACTGATGGAACAAAAGACAAAGACTGTGAATGCTCAATCTGTAAAAGATTATACAGAGCTGAACACTGATTCACTGTCATGGAAGCAGTTAATGTGAGCGGTCATTCGATCACATATTCTGTCAGATGATCAACCCACAGAAGTGGGTCGCTACATATACTGTACATGCTTATATTGAGTTTTAGCATGGTGGGGTTTTGCGTGTGTTGCGTCTGTCTCTCAGCATGAGTGAGTTTCATAATGCAGGGTAGACAGACAGACACACACTCACACAGACTAACCACAGTCAACATCTTCATGTCCTTCTTGTGATTCCTCTCTGCTGTACTTTCTGCTGTCTTCCCTTCTCCATTCATTATTACTCTACTTTTCCTTTAATGAGCCACTGACCTGGAAGAAAGATGGGCTCATTTAAAATTGGAGTTGGGAGTATTTGAAGAGCACCTTATTTTGTTACATGCACATGTGAGAATACTTCCAAACATTTACAAAAACAAAGTCATTAAATCAAGCGCTCCTCCGGTTACCCAGTTCATCTTCAAAAGTCTGGTCCACACTGTAAAATATGTTTTCACTCAAACATAGCTGTCAGACAAAATGAGACCTTCTTTGACTTCCATCCCTTATAAAACACCATCTGACAACTACTGGCCTCCGTCTGAGCAAGCAGGATGGTTAGAAGATCAAAAGTGGGAAATAGATGAATGCCTTCTCACTATCTTAAGAAATCTAATTGTATTTGAATACCAGAGACTCTTTTTTGTGGAACCAAGAATGTCATAACCTGCAACACCAATAACGTGATCTAAATGCTTTAATGCAGATTAAATTCAATTCATTTGTATAGCCCAACATCACAAATGTGCCTCAGAGGGTTTTACAATCTGTACACATACAACATCCTCTGTCCCAGGACCCTCTCATCCTCTGTCCCAGGACCCTCACATCTTCTGTCCCAGGACCCTCTCATCCTCTGTCCCAGGACCCTCACATCCTCTGTCCCAGGACCCTCACATCTTCTGTCCCAGGACCCTCACATCCTCTGTCCCAGGACCCTCACATCTTCTGTCCCAGGACCCTCACATCCTCTGTCCCAGGACCCTCTCATCCTCTGTCCCAGGACCCTCACATCCTCTGTCCCAGGACCCTCACATCCTCTGTCCCAGGACCCTCACATCTTCTGTCCCAGGACCCTCACATCCTCTGTCCCAGGACCCTCACATCCTCTGTCCCAGGACCCTGACATCTTCTGTCCCAGGACCCTCACATCCTCTGTCCCAGGACCCTCACATCCTCTGTCCCAGGACCCTCACATCTTCTGTCCCAGGACCCTCACATCCTCTGTCCCAGGACCATCACATCCTCTGTCCCAGGACCCTGACATCTTCTGTCCCAGGACCCTCACATCCTCTGTCCCAGGACCCTCACATCCTCTGTCCCAGGACCCTCACATCAGAACAGGAAAGACTCCCCAAAAACCCTTTAACAGGGAGAAAAGAGGAAGAAACCTTAGAGAGAGCAACGGAGGAGGATCCTCTATCATGAATGAGTGTCAACTGTGTTTGAGGCTAAGCTTGAATGAAGGTGCATCGTGCTGTTCACATCTCTAAACTGGGTTGCATGAAAAGGAACGCATGAACATATCATAAGTTAAGCGTTATGATTCTTACGGCTGCTGCTGTGGTCATCTACCAGTATGATCTCTTTGAGGAGGTGTAACGGCGTCCTCTGGATGGCTGTGTGGACAGAGCGCAGCAACACCGACAAGGCCTCATTAACGAAGATGAAGATGACACTGAGCTGAGGAAGATCTGAGGAATACGACATGTTTCTGCACCTGGGGGATGGAGAGAATCAGAGTTCTTCTTTGAATAGCATTATTCCATTTTAGGTGGAATACTGCCATCAAACATCTTGATGAATGAATCAATAGAGTACACTCGATCGACTGACTGACCCGTCCGGTCGTAGATCCGGGATTGGCCGGGTGAAGGAGATACGGTCACTAAGGTAGCCATTGTAGCCATAGTAACGGAACTTCCTGAGGGCGACCCTTTGGCTCTCGGGGCCCAGGTCGTGACCCCAGTGGTCGAACAGTGAGGAGGAGGAGGCCGAGTCTGACGAGGATGCAGCGTCTTCACCGTCCTTCTGAGGGGTCTCTGTGGATAGAGAAGGAGAGGGCGTGATGCACTTTGGAAGAAACAGACCCACCACCACTGTGCTGTCACATGCTGTGAACCGACCGGATATGGAGCAATTTAATGACAAATGAACTTCTCTCAGCAAAAACAAATACTAAGTATGCTGTTTGGTTGTTAAAGAAAATGTGTTTTCTGAGAGCTGAAAGAATAATTTCAGCTGCACGGAGGATAGAACAGAACTGTGATGGGCCTTCACAGGGCTCTTCATTATTACAAATAACTCATTCTGGCAGTCACGTCGATCTGTTTCTGCAGAGGTGGACACAAATCCGCTGATATGTCCAAGGTAACATTTTCTTATCAGCACTGTAGCTTACAAGAGCACCAAGGAGCCATTGTGACAAACAATGAGACGGAAATATGCTCGAGGCATGTTTGGACGGGAAAAAAACAGAAAAGTTACTTGGTGGTTTGAAATATTTGCATTTAATGTGAATAATTGCATGTAAATAGACCGAGAGGTTGCACTCATTTGAGCTCGTCATGATTCATAACAACTATGTAGAACGATGCTTTGCAGCTTCCCTGTCACATGTTCTCTCCGAGTGGCAGATTTGTGGCAAAGAAGCTGCAGAATTTAAAAGTAGTGGTCAGCTGTTTGTCCGAATCACTGGAAGACAAGATCAACTGAGGGCATCAAATATTCATGAGTCAGAGACATTCAACAATGACCGACCCGGGGTGTTGAAGAGGTGCAAAGTCAATAAACAAAGAGTGTTCAGGAATAAAACATGAAGTTTGGAATTACACTATGAGATTAAATTATTAAATAGTGAATTCTATATTAACTTTCACAACCTCCTCTAAATGTAGAATTTTTCTTCCAAAATAAATTGGAATTTTTTGTGTTAAATCATTTAGAATATAAAGTTCAACTTCAAAGATCGATGACACTGGACACAACCAATATAGCGGGCGCTGTCACGGCAAAGAAATGAGTCCATCGTCAACATCTTCTTTTTAGGAATTACAATTTTGACTAAACAAGTGCACACGTCAAAACCAATACCTGGGAAATATATCTAGATTTATTAGCAGAAATACCTTTACTTCAGCTTTAATGTTCTGGCTCACGGCCGTCACACATTGCTTTCTTTTCTTCTCCTGCCTTTCAAACAGGCCTGCTGAAGGACTGTGAAGTGCCTCCTCCTCCTGAGCTGAATAGGTTTTTTTTTATCAGTTTGAAGAACAGTACTTCCCCTTTTGGCAATTACATGATTAATGCTCTCGTGGGTGGAATGCCACCTTCCTCCAAGTCCCTTAAATTGAGCACTTTACACTTTTCTTGGCCATAAATGCAGCTAAGATTTTGTTAAGATTTAAGTGGCCTCATCAGAGTAATGTTGGTTGAAAGAAGCCATTTATATTCTCTAAAGCTTTTAGTTCGTGCATTGAGCTTTCTAGCACTGGAGGACAGCAGGAATGAGACCGCATGCTTTGAAAGGTTTCTCAGCGTAGCCAGATCATAGAGCAACTACACCGTGTGTGTGTGTGTGTGTGTGTAATACAGTAGTGTATGTGTAGGTGCAGCAGTGAGAGTGCTTAGTGCATGAGAGTGTGTTTTGCTGAGGACTATCAGGAACAATTTAATTAGACTAAGCAATGAAAAACCAACCGGGCACAATAGCAGACTACTGTCTGCAACATTATGTTAACAGTACTGTGTGTGTGTGTGTGTGTGTGTGTGTTGGCCTTATTGAAAGGTCAGGTGAACACTCTTGTCAATGCACTGCTTTGTGAACTTTCATTCACATTATCTTTCAAAGGCATTTGCATATTTCAACATGTGAACATTGTGTTTGCCCTCGTCCAGGGGTCGGCAGGCCGCTGCGTCACTTCAGCCCCTCTGCTGCGGCGCCCTGAGGCCTAGTCCACACTAATACGTTTAAACCATCTCCGTCCACACTAATACGTTTAAACCATCTCCGTCCACACTAATACGCTTAAACCATCTCCGTCCACACTAATACCTTTAAACCATCTCCGTCCACACTAATACCTTTAAACCATCTCCGTCCACACTAATACGCTTAAACCATCTCCGTCCACACTAATACCTTTAAACCATCTCCGTCCACACTAATACCTTTAAACCATCTCCGTCCACACTAATACCTTTAAACCATCTCTGTCCACACTAATACGCTTAAACCATCTCCGTCCACACTAATACCTTTAAACCATCTCCGTCCACACTAATACCTTTAAACCATCTCCGTCCACACTAATACCTTTAAACCATCTCCGTCCACACTAATACCTTTAAACCATCTCTGTCCACACTAATACGCTTAAACCATCTCCGTCCACACTAATACCTTTAAACCATCTCCGTCCACACTAATACCTTTAAAACCATCTCCGTCCACACTAATACGCTTAAACCATCTCCGTCCACACTAATACCTTTAAACCATCTCCGTCCACACTAATACCTTTAAACATCTCCGTCCACACTAACACGCTTAAACCATCTCCGTCCACACGGCGTTTCACCATCGTTTCCGAAACGATCTCCGTCTAGACTAAAATACCTGAAAAAGAATATCACGTAACTTCACGTACACTGGGCATGATGGTGCCGGTGTAAACAGGAAGTAGATGGGTTGCTTAGTTAAAAACAAATACGACGGAGTAATAAAGTAGTCTTTAATACCGACTTAAGATCTTCCTCTATAAACTCAAACAGACAAAATTCCTGTGAAGAGTTTTAGAAGTTTTATTTTTTTGCAGAACAAAATAAGCAATAAAAAAAGGAAAGTCCTCCGTTTTGTGTCCGTCCTCCTGAAAGCCTCTAACCGTGACGTCACGTGATGCTGGCTACCTGTGTGCTTGATATGTGGCGAGAAATTTGCAAACAACAAAAAATGTAACGTTGAAAGACACTTCCACAACAAACAGCATGTGCTGAAAAGTGTCACGCTGGAGATGAGCGACAAAGAGCGATTTCTCAGCTGCTGCAGCAAACTCTCCTCTTCATAAGAGCTTGATATTGTTAAATACAGGTAAAATAGCAATAAATGTCAAGAATTGTCTTTATTCTTGTTCTATAACTTCATGAATACAACAAACTATAGTTTTTGTATGTATAATGTAACTATATATACAAAACGTTATCAGCTGTGATATCAAATGCCTTTTGCGGCTCCAGACGAATTGTATTTGGTGGAAAATAGAGCAAAATGTCTCTTTGGATAGTAAAGGTGTCCGACCCCTGCTCTAGTCATCGCTTAATAGTACTTCCTGTATGTCAACATGTAATGTGACATGTTTTTCCCTTTGAAATATTAATGTGCTCAGGAAATTTCATGGAAATAATGACGACAGCTATTTACCTCAAATGCACACAGTTCATTCAAAATATGCCTGTATTGAATATGTCTGTATCTGCTCCATATGGAGAAGTCTACATTCTGATTTGAGGATTGCAGCATCATTTACAGATGCATTAAAAAATATCTGATACACGCGTTGTATGATTGGGTCCCAGCACCAAACAGCAGACACACAAAGTTCAATCAGGAGAGACTTCAAAGAATTCAACAATAATCTCTTCGGCGATTGGACTCCATCCTGAAGTAGGATAACCGAGGGGTAGTGATGCTGAGGTCAGATAAGGCAGAATCCCCCCAAAAGAGATTTATTCTATATGAATAAATACCTTACCTACTGCGGCAGAGAATTCCTACGCAAAATACAAAATGAGTTATGAGAGAAAGTTTAAGGGTAACTTGTTAGGGTGAGCTTGCATGAGTTAAACCAGAGTTAAGAGGTGAGCAAGTAGAAGGTCTTAAACGTAGTTAATCATGGATTGTAAAGTGCAAAAGAGAGTCTGAGCCACAACAACAGAGCACACACCTCGGCATCGAGAGTGTTTGAGTTGTACGCTATAGTGCAGGGGTGTCAAACTCTTCTTCACTCTGGGCCACATCAGCATCACGGTCGCCCTCAAAGGGCCGGTTGTAAATGTAAGACGGTGTAAATGTAACTACTCCTAACATATTTAGTTTAGTTTCCTGGGATATCTGTGACTTCCACAACACGTACTAAGCAGAAATAGAGGTTATTTTTTCCATGGTTAATGGCGGACAGTTGAACGGCTTTCAGGGCGATAAGCCACGCCCCCTCTCCGGCGCGTCCAGTGTGAATGAACACAAATAGTCCCCGGCGAGACCGGCGGCGCGAATGGCTCAACTCAACTCTTTTTTTTATACTCAAACATCTCCGCGACTTATTGAGTGGCGTAATAATCGCGCGACACAACGAATCGAAAATGAAATTCATTGCCAACTCTTTTAAGAATCGATTTTCATCGATTTTATCGATTCGTTGTTGCAGCCCTACAGACAATTGGAACAGCAGCTTACTTGATGACATCACCACCTCAGCTGGTCTCATGAGTTTAATCCGTTTTTTCTGTAAAGTATTTTTACAATCAAACTAATATGACAACCCTGCTGTTTTCGTTTTCATTTAAAATCCAAAATGATATATTATTATTTACATACATACAATTATATATGTATACATATATAGATAAATATATGTATGTGGATCAGATCCCGCTAGCAACACCTCACATCTCCGAAATCGTCGGAGCAGATTTTTAAATCGGCTGAATCTTGACAAACCGACCACAGATTTGGTGCTTAAACAACTAACTTCTCGCCTCAAAACATCCTAAAATTACTTTCTGTGACTTAACAACAGCAGTATTTCGAAAGTTTCAACTTCCAGTTGTGTGATTTCTCTTCCGCCATTGTTTCCTGTTGCTGGTGCAAAATGCATTCTGGGATATTTGGCTGTCCCAAGTACAGACAAGTCACCTCCGATGCATCCCCGGTAAAATGGGCGGAGCCACATCCGGGCATTAGGACCATGCTTGGCTCGATGTGAACTTTGAATTGGAACAGTACTTGGGCTGAGACTGATGACGTTTCACAAGTCCACGAGTTTACAAGTACAGAGAAATACGCATGTTGAGAACGGCACGATCACTTGTTGGAAATCCTCTTTATGGGCTGTTGCATCTCCTGTCCACCTGTTGTGATAGTTTTAATGTCGGCACACAGACAACATGCTATCTCATCACTTCGACTTTCTATCTCATAATTTCGACCATGGGGATATTTTTATTTTCACATCTAACTTTTAATTTTTGTAAAAAAAGAATAATCGCTGGCGGATTTGCGGGCCACATAAAATGACGTGGCGGGCCGGATCCGGCCCGCGGGCCATATGTTTGACACCCCTGCTCTACACAGTTTGTAAAACTGGAGTGTTTATGTCAAACTTGCATCCACAATACAAAGGGACTCTTAAAAACCCGATCCAGCTGTGCTGATGTTTGCCTGCTGTGACTACTGCATCCTTGGCAACACTCTGTCAGAGATGAACTCATCTGTCCATCAGGACTTTTTGGATGATACTGACATTCAGGCTGTCACCAGTTTATCAGCATCACTCAGCAGACATCTCCCGACTGCTGCTTCGCACTGATTTTAGGTTTATAGGTTTTTCATTTGTTGAACTAGTGTACCCTGTCGTGACTGCCTTGAAAACAAACTATGAGCAGTGTTGGACTGACCAGTGGTTCCCAACCTTCACCAGATAAATCCAGGTCAGAACTGGGAGGGAGGATGTGGAGGGCACAGGAGGCATCTGACCAGGTCCAATCACAGCTTCCGCTTAGTTAACGTACTCTGCTAATGTTAGCTCCACAGGTGTTTAACGTAAGCTTTTTAGAATCCTATATCTCCCTCAAACCTGTCTGGGTTACGGGTGTCACTATCACACAACGTTGAACCATGACGAGCTCTAAATCCATTAAACCAGCTTGAATTTAGAGAAAATCTGAAACCATCGCATGAGAGTCCATGGAGCAGTGTCGGATAGTAGTCGGAACCTGGTTGGAGCGAGCTGATGCTACGATTGGCCGGTATGCGTTCTAGGGGCGGGACTTAGCGAAAGGTCCATTGGCTTTGTCAAGCAAGGGAATAAAGCGTAGCAGCACTTACAATCATCAAGGGGACTTCTTGCCTCTGGAGACTGGCAGCTGAAGGAAAGCTATGTGGTCGCCCAAGTTCCCAGACATCATCGCTGCACTACACTCTGCCCAGACATGGTGCTGATGATTGAAACAGAAAGACAATCGGTCCTGTTGGAATGGACCGTCCCCTGGGAGGCCTGGATGGAGGAGGCGTCCAGGACACAGAGAACCAAGTATGCAGTCCCAGTACGGTGGACGGTGGATAGTGTGCACAAAGCGTGCCCATTGAGGTTGGCTGCCGAGGCTTTGCTGGCCAGTTCCTATGCAGAGCCTTCAAGCTCTTTGGCATCACAGTGACGTTAAGATGGCTGTGGGTCAAGAGGGACCCTTGGCCCACAAACGCTACTTGAACACAAGCAGGCTGCCGTATTTCAAGAGGTCAAAATGTAAGACGACTAAACACCTTCTACCATCCCTGAAAAACGGAGTGAGAAAGATAAGCTGACTGACGTACAGTGCACAGACACACATGTATTGACAGCCTAGCCGACAATGAGAAAGATAGGCAGACACACACCTGTGTGTGAGTATCCCTCTCCTGTCTCCTGTTCCCTTTCAGTGACATGACACCCTGCCTTGGATTGCCAGACAAGCTCTCATTCTATCAATCAGCTGTAATGACTTCAAGACGAGCCCTGTCTGCTCAGCATCTCTGGCTTTAGTGTCCCTCCTGCTTTTCCTTTCTCGCCTCTTCCTTTCTTCCTTGTACTGCCAACTCAGTGTCAACATAAAGCTTCTCTTCCTCCTTCTCTTCCTTCTTCTCGCACTGCATCTATCCATCAACTCCTCTCTCCTGTTTTATCTTTCCTTTGAGTAAAAATACTTTCACAAATAAAAGAAGAGTTGTTGGCACATGGCTGTTTGTGTGAGAATTCCTCTTTGGCCTTTTATTTGATAAGTCAGCTCATTGCATACAGTCTGTCATAGAATACATCATGAAATAAGCAGGTACTCTAATCATGAGCAAGTGCAAATCTAATTCAACATCAAGGTGGTTAACTATTTCACTTTCTCACTGTCCCACAAAGCTGTATTAGAATATATGAGCTTTGTAAGTATAGCGGACACTGGAGTCAGACTGTGCCGTGTGAAACTCAGAGTACACATCTTCACAGTAGCAGAGTGCCTGATCGGTGTTAACTTCATCTCCTCTTTACTGGAGGCCACTATTATGACTAATTAACCTCTTTTGCCCCTTCTCCAGAGGGGGGGGGGGGGGGCCCTGATGGAGGAGCAGGCCCAGCAGAGAACAACCTAGCTCGGCCAGATGGCAACCCACAACCCCCTGAGGTGGATGGAAGGATGGAGATTAGAGGAATAGACAGAAAACGCACTAACAGCATAATTCCTGGGGAGATGGCTGATGATGATTAAAGGTGACACTCATTTTAAGATGTTGGTGTAATGATAATGCAAACATCTAGCTCTGATTGGCAGCTTGCTTCCACACTTATGTTTACTCCAAAACACATTGGGTGTCAAAGAAGAGAAGAAGAAATGTTTTCTTTGTGACAAGAGGAAACAGTCTTGCAGTCTTAAGTCAGTTTGGCAGTTTCATACACACCATGAGACACTTTGTCCTTACAGTTTATATCATGGTAGTTTCCGCTTAGTACTATTCATCTCTGCTTGTATTAGGCCATTACAGGCAATTTGACCAAAGAATGAGCAGCACTGTCAATGTAACAAACTAACAGGTATTAAAACAGCAGGATTCGATTTGTTCGCTTCAGTTCACAAAGCTTTTGCTCTCATCCAACTCTTTGACTCCACTCTCCTGGTTTTGTGTCCTGTAACATAGGCCACAGTGGCCACAAGTGGCAACTAGAGATGTTCACTAAGGAGAATGCAGCTCTCCTCCAGGTATGTCTGCAACAAACACTGTTGTATTTGCCAAACCCCCCCCCTCTAGACACGAATAGACTGTAAAGCAGTGTAAAACACACTTCATTGAAACTCAAAAAACAAGCAGCAATGAATGCAGGCAATTGGCTCCAAGTTGTCATAATACATGTCATACAATTTCCCAACACAAGTCACTGGTCATACCGGAAAAAATAAGGCTGTAGCTACAAAAGCCTTGAATGTACTCAATTGAGCAAGCGTGTTTTACTTTGAACTCATTCATTGATTTGTATAAGCATGATTATGTAAAGCATCTTTGGGTATTTAGAAAAGCGCTATATCAAATGAAGTATTATTATTATTATTAAAGCAAGCAGGAACTTCAAGGATGAACACAGTCTTTGCAGGAGGCCGACATCTCACTTCGTTTGACAAGAAAGAAAAAACATCTTCTCTCTCGTAATTATGGTGTGAATTTCACCCAAGCATGAAATCCAAGGCCATCACTGACAATGATATTACTTTGTATGAAAAGACGTTACAGTAGAATGACACACTTAAACAGATAAAACTACTTCAGTATTCTCCAAGCCGTGCATATCACATTATCCACGTGTGAATTCCCTTTTAGAGGCAGACCAAACATGCAGATAAGTTTGAGCAGAGACTCGTGACAGTGTATGAGCGATGACTTAACGTTCATTACAATCGTCATGTATAAACAGCTACGCACATGAAATTGCATTACAGGAGCAGTGGGCTGCTGTGAAGCTGCCGCATGCAATTTGGGATTAAGTGTTTTGTTCAAGGACACTTCAACATGCAGACCTATCCTTGTGATAAAAAAGGAAGCCGCTCTACCCACTGAGCCACAGCCACCCCATGCACATGAGCATCAAGACCAGTCCATCAAGGATGACCAGCAGGGGAAACGTAATTACTTTTTAAATGATCTTGTTACATAATAATAGGGAAAATCCATCAGAGGAAGGATCCAACCCCACAGCAGACACACTGCAGAGTGGGAACATGAACATAGGTCTTGCTGCAACCATTCCTGACCAACCGTGTTGAAAAGAACCAACATCTGACAAGCTAAGGGCATCTGCAAGCTGAGCGATGTAATGGTAAAAATGTTTTAACATGTCCTCATCATATTCTCTGTGTGATATGTTGCTGTTAGAAAATTCATTTGTACAGGCGTCTGGATGTCTGAACACATTGACATATTTGTTCTGGTACAGAGGTCACTTTTCTATCTTATTCTATCAAATGACCGACGTGTTCTTGCTGCAATCAACTGCTTCTTGTTAGACTAAACATTTCTGCCTTAGTCTCCTGTGTGTTATCTGTCTCCTCTGTGCCTACCGGTATAAATACCTTGTTTTGATTTTGCGTCTCTAGAGCATATTCACGGTTCACTGCAATACGTGACTGTGGTTGTGTTCTCTGTTTGCAAACATTAAATTGACTTTTTGAAACTTTGATCATTCATCAAGACTCTGTTTTTATGTTAAACACTTTGGATAAAACCAATTTCACTCCTAAACTTTTGAAAGGAAATATTCCACAACAATTTGGCGCTGCGAGCAGGGTACGCTGACTGTCTATCAGAGGCTCCAGAGGACTGACCGGAGGAGAGGCCTCTCCCAGGACAAACTGAAGTTTCCTGTCTTATACCTCATTAGACGAGAGAGAGAGAACCGGCAGACCAGAGGGAGTTTCTGATTGACGGCACGCGTATCCTACGAAAAGAATTAATTTCTACAAATCGGGTAAGAAGTTGAAATTCCAATTGTAAACAGTAAACATAAATCTGTAAAGACGGAAAACGTAACAGACACAGATGAGTGATCAAGTAGTCATTATTATTTGGGGAATACAGCTGTTTTTGACATTTGTATGATTGTTTTATAAGTTGAACTTCATGTGACTCCACATAGGTTTCTGACGTATTAATTCATGTGATTTTGTGAGGGTATTGTGAGCATTTCTCCTAAGAATAAAGAAACTCAAAAAAGGTTTTTCTAGAGTTTTTCACCTAAGGATAAAATAAACTAAAAGAGGTTTTTCTAAAGTTTTTCACCTATGAATAAAAAACGAGGGGTTTTACAGTTTTTTACCTAAGGATAAAAGAAACGAGGGTATGTGAGCATTTCTCCTAAGAATAAAGAAACTCAACTTTGCAGTGACGATTGCATTGTACTAAGTAGCGTCGACGTCCACACCAGAAGAACATGGGTGGCAAAAATTCAAAATCACCGGAACCAGAGGGTCCGATTGTTGATTTAATGCGACAGAAACACGGGGAGTCATGTCTGGTTTTAGATTTAGATATGATTGAGAAAAATCGGATTTGTCTGAATATATGGGAAAAAGAATGTGAATGTAGAGAAAAAAAAAAAAAGAGCAATGATGAAACAAATGACATGTTTGAAAGAAGAAGAGAAAAGCGTTGACACACACTCAAATAACCCATTTCTTTTTCCTTCTTCCATGTATCCGAGCCTCACGGGTGCGGGCGGTCCGCTCCTCGACGTGTGTCCTCGACCTTCCCCGCAACCTGTCGTCCAACTCGACCCCAGACCTCAGCCTCCTCCTCCTCCTCCTCATCCAGTCCACGGACCCATAGCCGCCCAGCCCGACACACGCCAGTACAAGTGGCTGTATACAGTAACGCGGCGTACCAACAGGACCCAACTTCTCCACCTTCAGGCTCTGACCCATTCTCAGACCAACGACAACATGGCTCTGCAGGACGCTCCGCTGACGTCCTCAGCACAAACACCCCCCCGAACGTGAAACCTGAGGATGAATTCATCTTCAGTGCCCCGATGATTCAAGTACCAGGAGTGGACGGTACTCCAGGGCTCGTGTTCAGAGCCTGGACACAAACTGACATTCTGCAAGCCTCATCACATCTGCCAAACATCCACAACGGTACAGCGTTTGCAAAAGATTTCCTAATATTCTGTAAAGAATTCATGCCCACAGGTTCAGAGGTCCATAGACTGCCATGTCGGCCCGACTGACTTCAGCAAAATCAGAACTGTTGTCACCGGAAAAGAAGAAGACGCCCGACTCGACGAAGTGCTGTCCAGCAGATGACGCTAGGCGCAGAGGGAGTTTCTCGCGAGACTCAACCCAACGAATGTTTCAACTGTGGCGAAACTGGTCATTGGTATAATGACTGTCCTCACCACGTGAACCAGGGAGATCCTCGTTTTCGAAACACGGGAGAGGAGGGGGGACGTGACTCATTCGGCACCTCAGACTGACGTGATGCGGGGGAGGGAGACGACGCGCGGACGGGGGGAGCGGCTTCCGGCCCCAGGCCTCTGATGCAGGGAAGTGATATGCACACACACATGCACGACACACTCAAACATACATTTGCTCGCAATGAAGATCTGCTTCGCACGCTCAGTGACACACACACACACACACATACTGCAGAACAACAGGCTGCTCTCCTATGCGCCATTTTACATTTGGAGCAACAGCGCCTGCTCTCATCCCAACGACGCACGAGACACACATATGCAATGTTTTCATCACAATCCCTGGGTGTTTTGTTCTGCATGTGTAACCTGTTCTACTCACAATGTAGGCAGGCCTGTAGCGGTGTCCAGCCAAGCTGCACATCCGCCTCCAACACGGCCTTTTGAACACATTATGATGGACTTTGTTGAGCTCTCTCCATCTGAAGACAACAGGTGGCAGCTGCCCTCCCGAGGCCAGCGGAGGGACCGCTCCACAAGCTGAAACCCGGTGACTTCGTAGTGGTGAAAGATTTCAGACGAAAGAACTGGAGAGCACAACGCTGGTTGGGCCCGTTCCAGATCCTCCTCATCACCCACACGGCAGTAAAGGTAGCTGAGAGAGCAACTTGGGTCCACGCGTCACACTGCAAAAAGGTTCCAGACCCAGGAGAAGCTTCAGGTGAGCAAACACCTGCCTCAAGCGTCAGCCAACCGGCATCACCGAAAGAACCAACGGTGCCAACGCAGGAGGACAAGCAGTGATTCACGGACGGGATCACAACGGGCAGTGGCCGACAGACACTTGCGTGATCTGTGCTAACTGTCTACAACTCATCTTCCAGGCCTTGAGGGAAACGAAGAGGAGAACAACTCTCTTCTTGCCAACATCTCAACGTGTTGCTCATATATCAGAGCCTTTGTCTCACAAAAACAGATTTTTGCCATATCAACTGTGTAATTGACTCATGTTTTTCTCGGTTTGATTTGTTTCATGTTTCTTTCATGATCTAGCTAGGAACAGCCCTCTCAAGACAGAGGCAGAATAATCCTCTGGGGTCTGATGAGACAAAGGCAGTCGACCCTTTGTTCTCTAGTCAGTATTTTTACATTTTTACTATGTTTAATATTGGTTATGTTGTAACCAAAAGAGTGGATTGTAATGGTAAAAATGTTTTAACATGTCCTCATCATATTCTCTGTGTGATATGTTGCTGTTAGAAAATTCATTTGTACAGGCGTCTGGATGTCTGAACACATTGACATATTTGTTCTGGTACAGAGGTCACTTTTCTATCTTATTCTATCAAATGACCGACGTGTTCTTGCTGCAATCAACTGCTTCTTGTTAGACTAAACATTTCTGCCTTAGTCTCCTGTGTGTTATCTGTCTCCTCTGTGCCTACCGGTATAAATACCTTGTTTTGATTTTGCGTCTCTAGAGCATATTCACGGTTCACTGCAATACGTGACTGTGGTTGTGTTCTCTGTTTGCAAACATTAAATTGACTTTTTGAAACTTTGATCATTCATCAAGACTCTGTTTTTATGTTAAACACTTTGGATAAAACCAATTTCACTCCTAAACTTTTGAAAGGAAATATTCCACAACAGCGAGCAGTCATGCCTTTCATTCATAAATGCAGCAGTAAGAAAAGAGAGAACAAAAGTAGAAGGAGGATTAGAAGGTAGCAATGCTCCCTACAAGTTATATTGTTTTGTATGTTTCATGAACAGTTGTCAGCCCATGGACGAGCCCGCTGTGTGTGTGTCCTACATAAGTAGTTAAGGCCCTTTGTAACTACCTTATGCCACTGAAGGAGCATGACTCAAAAATCAATGAATGAGATATAAAGAGTATTAAGAGGATTCATATTTTCAGAGAGAATTCATCCAGGAGATCCTATTTCCTCCACAAAAGGCAATATGTCACGAAGCAGGATTTAGCGTCTCATTTCCTCTGGTTGAGAGAGAGCGATAAGTACCACACAGACTCAAATGGGATTGTGCAATATGTGCTCACACTCAAAATAATGCGCCATTAAATATAAAAGTCCATTTGGCTGATCAAATTTATCAAATGTCCCCATTGAATCTCAGGTCAATTGAGGCAAACTCAATTGATAAGTTGGCAGCCCTGTCCTACCTGCAAAGCTGCAGTCCATTGACCAATCCAACAGTTAACATCAGTCATACACTGTCAATAATCCTCTCACATCAAATATCCACTGCTGCCATTACAGATTATAACTTTACTGTTTTCAATGCACAATTTTTCTCCCTCTGTCCATATCATATGCATTGTCAATATAAATCCTCCACTCTGAATATAAAAACTATATAGACATCTTACCATGTACATATTGTACATAACATATGCAGTATCTCTCTCCCTCTCATATCAAATTCACTTTAAAATCAATATTTACACGTAAAGGTTTACTAGATTATGGTCCATAAGTGGTCAACACACGTCTCTCACTCGTTTCCTCGGTTTCCTTGTTGTTCTCACTCGTAGCTCTGCTGTTAGCTTAACTATCTGTCCTACTGAATAGCATTTACTGCTTTTGTTCCTTTACATTTCATCTGCGGACTTCACAATAGATCTGGAGAACAAAATAAGCATTAATAAGGACAGGAAAGTCCTCCGTTTTGTGTCCATCACCTCCCTAAACCCGCTAACCGTGACTTCAGATCGCTCCACTAACAGCTGCTTCCTCTGTAATAATGCAGACTTTAACTGGACAACAGCTGCTAGTAAAGACAACAAGGTCAGCAGCACCTGTAATCAGTTGTCCATGTTGAATACGGTCTTTACTATAATTTGGACAATTTTGTACCAATATTTGACGGGCCGGATTAAATGGCCCGCGGGCCGTAGTTTGCCCATGCCTGCCCTAGACCTTCGTCGGGGAACGTAACACCTGAACTGACCCTGTAAAATATATTCCAAGCCCTAACAGGCCAATTTCACATACATAAACCACCGCAGCTCTACACAATCTACTGTCTGTCAGGTAGATCAGTAATCTGCTCTCGGGATCCTGGGGGAAGTGGTATTGCAACACCTGATTATCCCTGAGCCCGAGCATCAACAAGAAAAATAATTCTCCAGAGACAGATTGAAACTCTTTCTCCCACTCTCTTTCTTTCAATTTCTCCTTTCTCCTTCTTCCTCCTTATCTCCTTTCTCTATCGCGCTGCACACACACACACACACACACACGCACACATACACACACTCACACACACACACACACACACACACACTCACACACACTCACACACACACTCTCTCTCTTGCCTCCTTTCTTCCTGCATCCCTGTTTCTCTCAATCGGTTTATCCTCCCACTGTCCCTCGTGTCTTCCTCTCCTCCACTTCTCCTTCCTCTTCTCTTTTGTCATTCTATTTAAAAGGCCCAATGGTTTTAAAGAGGTTTGCTGCTGAGAGTTTTCCATCCCTGAATAAATGCGCAATCTCCGCTGCCATGTCATTCCCTGGGAGTACTGGAGGTTGCTATCAGAGGAAATAGACAGGATGACTTGCAACAGGATATACGTTTTCATGCTCCTGTCACATGTGCAATGCTACATTGTTAAATAGCTGATCAACGTATTCTGTGCTATTCACCTTGGGGAGCATTGAATTTCACTTTCCCTCAGATTCAATTTGCTACTGAGACAAGGCCCCAAAGTTCTAAGAGAGATCGCATCGTATCTTCACGTGACTGACAGCTATCAGCACAGAGCAGTGTTGCTGCAGCAACAATAAGCGTTACAGAGCCACACCTTGCTTCATTTCAGTTCAATTACATTCAATCATCCCCGTTGCATTATTCTGTCACAGCAATCTAACAGTTTGCTCAGATCTTTCAGGAATCAGCTGTGGGAAGGAAGATTGAAAACGTTTCTATTGCAGAATCAAGCACTCAGTGCGTGTTCCTTGGAAGGAGCTCCATGCTGTTTAGAAATCAGACGTAAAACAGTCTGACACATTTGATGTTTCTTGTAAATATAGCCATGTGAGTAATAAGTCAGCCCCTGTCCTATTCCCTTTACTATAATAGTTAAACCAGTCTCCTGGTGCTGTACTAGAGGGAACGAACAGTGATATCTCTCAATGGAGCAAAGTATCACTTCGTTGCACAGGTGGCCGCTGCATATGCTAGTGAGCATCTGTTCATGCCGGTGGGGAGTCAATGCAACACGTGCCGCTGTGTGTGGTGTACGACCAGCTGCACGCGCATTTAATAGTCAACAGAAACACCACTGACAATCAATAACGTACTACAAGACCCAAGATCCAAATCTCACCTCACCAACACATAGTGGAGCGCTACAGAGCTAATGCTAACTGTGCATCAAGATCATGTTGGCTGAGGCTGACAATAGAGCCATTTAAATAACAGTATGTTGAGTTAAAGCTTGGAAGGGAACTACAAGACTAAATTCTAGCTGTAGCTAGAATGGGCAGAACATTTATCATGAAGAAGGGGCAAAGCATGGTGGTTAGCACATTACTCTTGGCTAACATTAGAAAGCTGATGGCTTGCTCTATGTGTGTTGCTACCAACGAGCAAGTTGACGTGGTTGTTTCACGGCATCCTTGTCAGCGTACTGCAAAATAAAAAAGTTGGGTCCCGTAATAGTAGCCGGTGTAGTTATTATAGAAAGGACATCGTAAAGCCTTGGAGGGCCATGAGAGTCTGGAACGCTCTAAGAAGTAGGCAAACGCACCCGCAACGAACAATCATTTAAGATGTCAACACGACACCTGGCACTCTATTGGTTGGGGAATTTTGACATGGTTGTTGCACAAAACAATCCAAGAGTAGAGGAGAAAACCATGAGCAGAGGAGAAATGAGCAGATGTTTCACTATCATACAAAGAAGCCTGAGTGTGAAGAGAAGGGCTGAAGCTGGAGTTGTGCAAGCAATAACATATCTGAGTGCAAGCATACAGTTTGAGTAGAAATCCAAGCACCAGCAGGGGCATTTTAAGTGTAAGGACAGGCTTTATAATTAATAATAATAATAATATAATAATCCATGCTCTCAAATTGAAAGAACACGCTCTTTATAAAGGTAATGGAAAAAACTCCATACTCCAAAAGCTATCAGTACCAGTAGCTATCGAGTACCAATTGGTATTTAGTTACATTACATTACATTACAGTCATTTAGCAGACGCTGTTATCCAAAGCGACTTACAATAAGTGTATTCAACATCGGTATTCAAGAGAACTACTAGTCACCAGAAGTCATGAGTGCATCTCCTTTTATAACAAGCATCTAAGAGCATAAACCAGAGCAAAAGTACAGAAACAAACTAATACAATAAGTGCAACAAACTAGTATGAATACAATAAGTGCTGAGTGGAAGGCTCAGGGTAGTACTTCTTGAAGAGGTGAGTCTTCAGCCTGATGAAAGATGGGCAGCGACTCTGCTGTCCTGACGTCAGTGGGGAGTTCATTCCACCACTGAGGGGCCAGGACAGAAAACAGCCGCGACCGGGTCGATCGGCCGCAGGGAGTTATTCTGTCTAAATAGTACCCACTGCACATCTGAAGCTATTTCAGGGTTCAGCGACTTGTTCAAGGCAACTTCAACATGTACACAGGAAAAGCTGCACCACAGCTGCCCCAGCTACAACCTTTGAATCAATTAATTACAACATCAACTAAGAAAGGTTCTGCATTATTCATCCTAAGACCTGTGACAACATGTAGTTCTATTTCATTATTACTGACCGCCAGAGCTTTAACACTGAATATCCTTGTCTCTATATATGTCTTTATATCAACAAAGTCACGTGTGACCACGGATAACCCCGGAAGGGGCTCTAGGAAGGACCGTGCATGAACTGCAGCATCATGCCTCACGCGGTAATGACACTAAGCTGGCTGAGGTGGAACTCTTGAGGGGTGATGTTGCAGATGTAATATGGTTCAATGAATCCTGGATGACAGCCAGCGTTCTTAGTCACTCGGTATCTCATGAACTCCTGAGAAGATTCCGTAGGAATGATCTCATGGATGACACCGGAGCTTATACCCTGCCAGCGTCATCTGAGGTCACACGTGACTCTGTTGATATCAGGACTGAACCTGCGTGTGAGCAAGACAGATATTCAGTGTAGAAGCACTGGAGGGCATACAGGATTCATAGAACCATAGTTACATCCGTGACGCTCGTTTTAAAACTATTATTATTAAAACCTATAATCTAAAAATATCTATATCTGCATTGCGTTACCGTTATCCTTCCAGCGGATTGGTCTCTGAACCAATCATCTCTGAGTCGGTGGGACGATGATCTGGTTCTGCTGTAGCTACAGCAGATTTCCGGGCCAAGACTTCCTTTCCTGTGCACTGCTTGTTGTTTACGTTCCAATTAGCAACTTGAGATGTGAGAGTACAGTTAGAGTTGAGAGAAGACGTGTTTCACAAGTAGCCAGTTTACCAGCTCATTCTAAACCAATAGAACACGGAACTATTGTCAGGCGAGGTTGGTTTCCAAATAACATGTTGGCTCATGCGTTCCACCTCTTTTACTCTCCACCTGCACCGTTCATCTGCATTCACCCAAAGCCTGCTCAGAGTGGTTTAGTACTACTCGGACTACAACCGGGAACCGGAACGCTTCAGATACCAACATGTTGTCTTTGGTATTAAGCCTTATTAATCAAAGTATATTTAAAGTTTTAAAAACACTGCATCAGTCCAACCCTAACCGGTGAGGCTATTTTCCTCTTTTTCTCTCTGTCCGTTTCTATTTACCTGTTTTCACACGCATTTGCCATTTGTAAATTCTTTTTTAAAAAACTGTGTGGAAATGCTGGAAATCAAACAAAAACCTCAAATATCGAAAAAAAACTTTGGCTTAAGTGAAAAAGTTATTGTTTTATGGAGTCAAGTTATGTGACGGAGACAGGCTTTCCAAACACATCATGACGAACATGCTTCCACTGAAAACACATTGGATATGAGTGGAGCAATAAGCAGATTGTAACCTTCCTCAAATGAATACATAAAACAAACCTGTCATATTTCCTTCATGTTCTGTACATTGCTTTGATCCTGTGAGGTTTGACTGGTGCTCCAGCACTTTCTCTCCTTTCTAAACAAGAAGCGGAAGATGTCTAATATGTCAGTACAATCGCCATAATATGATACATTGAACATATCAGCTACGCTAATGAGGTCATTCATTTAGCTAATTAATGCGCTAATCAGAAAGTCTTTCAGTGTCTGCACATTACTCATTGGCCTTAAGTACTGAGGAGTTACTGTTGCACCATGGGAATTAGCGTTTCTTCAACAAAAAATGTATACATAATGTAGACATAGTCCTTGAAGGTAGAAAAAAAAAAATATATATATATATACAAACAAAACATAGAGCAGACAGTGTCCAGGGAAACGGCTCTGCTTTAGAGGACTGGGTACGATCAAACATTTGAAGCATTTGTTTTGTTCTGTATGATCATGTCCCTCCTGTCTTGTCCTCATAAGAAGAGGACAAGACAGGAGGGTGGAAATATTGTGCTACTTGATGAACTAAATCTTAAAAAATGGATTCAAATAGTCCTGCAAAAGCAGTGGTTCAATTCAGATTCTGACATTGATTTATTAGAGTTCACATGTTTTCTATAAATGTTACTTCAACATCTGCAAGACAAAGCCTGACATGCTTCACAGTCTATATCGGCCCACTGTGGTTCGTGATTTATTTTCATGACTAACGATTCAAAATCGTTTATGAAAACTCAGTGCATGACTTTCTATGGCGATAGGGTAACAAAGTGTGAGCTGAACCTTTGCGGTCACAGTGAACAGCTGATAAATGGTATCATGTCATTTCTGATGCGTTATCAGTTCATCTCTGGAAGATATAATGCAACACTATCTGCTCTTTGTCTGGAATACCAGACAAAAAAATCATTCAATTTCATTTTATTTTCCAATTTAACTTTCTCTTTTCTAAATAATCATGAAACGTAACTAACTACTCATGAAATGAAATGTCAGACTCTAGGATCCTCCACAGCCTGGAGGTATAAGAGTGACATTTAACAATGTAACAGGATGCGGAACAGAAGTAGTCCTGGCCAATCACAAGCCACAGCGCAGCACATAGCCCGTTTCAACGATGTAATCCTTTTTACTAATGAGTCACAGATATATTTATTCATTTCCTTTCATGGTCATTTTGAGAATTATACAGGCGATCTATTTAGGTAGGCTTGTTTATTACTTTGAGTTTGATCCAGATTTATTTATTTAGGTATTGATTTGTCTGAGATGTTCAGTGCAACAGTTATCCAGTTGTCCACTCTGTACTTGAGTCACAGGTTGTTTATTCAGATTGATTGATCAGATTAATCAGCTATCAGCTTTTTCCTGCTCCAAACTATCGGTATCATATCGGCCTTTAAAAAGCCACGATTGGATGACCTCCGATCTCAAATAAAGGATGAGTTGCTTGTACAGATATGTCGTGGTCCCCAGAGGATGAGGACTGAGTCCTGGGTGATCCCTGACATTTAAAGGTTGAGATTTACGTTTTTTTGTGAAATATCTCAATACTGAATGGATTGCCATGAACTTTGGTGCATTCCTGTTTCTGCAGGATGAATTGTGATAACTGTGTGGTCCCTTAACTTAGCCACCCCCATGTCACTTATTCAACAGAAACGATGTCACCTTTAAAGCTGCTGCTCCTGTTACTCTCATTAGTTCCTTCTTCCAAAACAGTGTTGAAGAACACCAGCAGCAAATGCCAGGAGTTGAGTTTTCATTTGAACAAAAGTGATGACTAGTGCGTTAACATGCATGCCAAATTGATCAGAACCCAAAAGGCCAATTTGTCCCTGAAGTTACCTGCTGACAAGCAGTGTAGCATGTAAGTGCTCACTCCACATACAATGCACAAGGTCGTATCACCTCCAGCTCATCGTACGGATCAGGAAAAGCAGCATCACCGATCTGTTCTAACCAAACATCCTCTCGTCTAGCTCAGTAAAAACATCCGTCAGCAAAAGTCTGAACTTTTTCCCAATCAGAGGTAAACAACCGCATGTATTGAACTCAAACAAACACACAGTAGATATAAAACACTGCTCATGAAACTGCTTTTAGGTACGAGCAGAAATGTGTTAATGTTGCAAAAATATGACCTACATGAAGTATTCAACAGCATTTGGGGGTTTCACTTTTCATCCTGATATATATAAAAATTGATATTAAATAATAGTTAATAGAATACAAATGGAGTCACAACATGGACTTACAGGACAGAGCTGTTCTGATATGAGAGGGACTCCTCTGTGTCCTCTTCTGAATTCATTTTGCAAACATGATGAGCATCACCCTGTCCTCCACTCTCAGGCCCAAGCCACTACAAAGATATACTGTCTGCAGTATGTCTACATGAAAGATGGGGATTGAGGATATCCGTCAAGCCAAAGGCATCCAATGTTCAAAAGCTCCTTTGAAACTTGACTGTGCAAAGAGGCGGGGAGCATCTGAAGGGAGGGAGCGTTTGCTGAACAGCCTTTGGGCGACTGAAAGCTGCTGCAGGCCTCAGATGACAGAGTGTGTCAGTGGGTGGCAAACTCACACATCTTAGATGAACTTCCCAGTCTGCAAGAACACCTTCTACACGTGTGCCATGTAGTGCAGAGCTCTGCATCCTACAGCACTTCTCTTTGAGGGAGATGATCCCACACGAGCGGCAGAGGAACAGCGCTGTGAGCCGAGATCAGCTGCCTGTTACCATCTCTCTTTGACTTCCAAGACTATCAAAGTAGAGAAGACTTTTAGTCTGTCAAACTTGATTGTGGTGAATATTTATGAGAAGTAATCCAGTATTTATTATTTGTATATATACTGTGTAATGTCGGCATATACACGAGACATCAACATTGACATCCAATCTCACAAAGCTGCAGTGGGATCAGCAAAGCCTGGTATCTCAGCAGGGCTCGAGAGCCTGCCTGTGGAGAGAGCCTCAGGCAGAGAGTCGGCCCTGCTGGGATCTGAACAACTCCAACGACTGTGAGCAGCAGCAGACAAAGTGCTACACATCAAAATGATCTCGGTGCTTTCCCCTTGTCCTCGATCATAACCTTTTCCCCCAGGAAGAGATCCTGCGTGTGACCTGAGGCTGTGTAGCTGGAGGTAACGGTTGTGTATCTTGCTGCTGTCTGCAGGACTCCAGCCAGCAGGCTTCATATCACTGAGAGCCAACATGACAGACTCAGGGAACCTGAGGAAACGGTGAGTAAAAGAGACAGGTTAGAGCGCTGGTAAATCCCACGTTCCATCGTTTCTGCATTGTGTCTGGCATGCGGAAAGCAGCGCATCTCTACCGTCACTCCAGCAGAGCCACATACACAACAAGAGTATCAGGAAGTTCTCCAACATTCCTGCAAAGGAGTTTACACAAAGCCAGAGGGGATGAAGAGCAGACGCTGCTGCTGCTGTCGGTCGATGGACACCAACATCTGACACCAATATAAGGAACAACATGGAGTCAGTTCATAACATCTCTTACATTGGTTGTTCTGCCAAACGGGGCAAATGGTGTGAATCCACAAAGACACATTTCTAAAGCTGTGTTCTCTTGATTGTGTTTACCTCCAGCTCCACCGGTGTTTAGACCTGTCAATGAAAATAAGAGTTTCACCAACTGTTCAGGCACAGCCTGACAGCATGAATTCAGTGGTATAAAAGCTTCTCTGCAGTCCATGCTATGAAAAGTGATCGTGTTCACAACGTATACATCTGGTTACCTACGGCACAACGGACTGAGAGTCTCTGAGAGAGCCAGCGTGTGTGTGACGGTGAGTGTGAAGTTAGCGGTAACGTGAATGAAGCAGTGCAGCGTTCAGGGGCACTTAAGGTGGACTGACATTTAAGTGACTCGTTTGTGCGGCACATCATTATTTTAAAAGGGCACAGCTGATGTTATATTTCATGGAGCAGATATTTAACACGCCATAGTGCTGCTTACATTGAAACTAACTTTTACACATACTTCCATCAAAAAAAAGGTTTCAAGTTTATTTCTAATAAAGTCTTTTTGCAATGAATAAACCCTTCTGTTCTCATTCCTTAAAAGGAACTGTTGGCAGAAATAAAATATATCAAAAGTATGTATTATTTATTGTATAATCGGCTGAAGATAATGAATGAGCCGTTTACACAATAAGCTGGTCCTCTTCACAGAACAGGCCTTAATGCTTCTACAGTAGCCTAGAATGGACAAACCGCACAGAGGGACATTCATGTCTCCCACACGGCAGTTTGCTGCAATCTGCAACCTCATCACTAGATGCCCAAATTCTACACACTGTATCTTTAAGGGGCCACTGTACCCGATGATAAACATAATAATAATAGTATTATTAATATTCGTGATAATAATAATAATATAAAAGTAATAATAATGATAATTGTGAAATACCATATGCCTAGATATTTTCTGAGATGCTCATCGTGCCGTTAAACTCTCACCATTACGAGCCTGCTGACACCAGAGCCGCTGTCCTGACGCCAGACTCGAGCTGAAATGATACTTTGTTCATCAACTGATCTTATAAGTAATATTTGTGGTTCCAGCATTGCACATTTTTGCCATATGAAATGTAATATCTTCAGCAGCTGCTGAGCTCCCATGTCGACAGGTCCGTCTCCATCACGACTGATCAAACTTGTTTTAGGTGGTTTATAAGCAGGGCTGTTTGATGTTGTTTGCACGGACAAGTTGTTTTTTTCCAACTGTAAGATGTCCCATTAAATGTGCTGGTGTTACTGTTGTTATAAGCAATGACAGCCAACCCATTAAGGAAAGAGCGCAGCCGAGAGGAACCTGAGCTTCATTAAAAGTCATTTCCGAGGAAAAGCCACAGCACAGACAGTGAACGGCTTAAATACAACAGAGAGAATCACAGCAAAGCCCTGTTTCTCTGCAGGACCGCCTGAGGGGGAGAGACATCAGTCATGCACAGCTGACCGATGACCAGAGGCAGGTTTGTGTCGTGGTATTTCATGTCCATCAGACCCTTGTTCTTTGGGAAGCAAAAGTACAGCAGAGAATGTGTTCCACAGGCCGTATTGGTGGAGTGGATGGAGAAGTCCTTTATCCTTGTTGTGTTGCAGCGGCCGCATGATCTGATGGAGCACTGCTCTGATGGAGCACTGCTCTGAAGTTTCTCTTGATCTGGCTGCTTCACTTGGGACTTTTTATGATTGTGCATATAAAGCGCATAATACCTGTTTGCAAAACATTGCACTTTTGGGTTCTTTTGGTTTTATCTGGGGCTGATCATGAGACGTTGACAAGTCAAAACTGTGATTGAATGATCCTGATTGTGATTGAATGATCCTGATTGACTGTGATTGAATGATCCTGATTGACTGTGATTGAATGATCCTGATTGACTGTGATTGAATGATCCTGATTGATTGTGATTGAATGATCCTGATTGTGATTGAACGATCCTGATTGTGATTGAATGATCCTGATTGACTGTGATTGAATGATCCTGATTGACTGTGATTGAATGATCCTGATTGACTGTGATTGAATGATCCTGATTGACTGTGATTGAATGATCCTGATTGACTGATTGAAGGATCCTGATTGACTGTGATTGAATGATCCTGATTGACTGATTGAATGATCCTGATTGTGATTGAATGATGATTGACTGTGATTGAATGATCCTGATTGACTGTGATTGAATGATCCTGATTGACTGTGATTGAATGATCCTGATTGACTGTGATTGAATGATGATTGACTGTGATTGAATGATCCTGATTGACTGATTGAATGATCCTGATTGACTGTGATTGAATGATCCTGATTGACTGATTGAATGATCCTGATTGACTGATTGAATGATCCTGATTGACTGTGATTGAATGATCCTGATTGACTGTGATTGAATGATCCTGATTGACTGTGATTGAATGATCCTGATTGACTGTGATTGAATGATCCTGACTGTGATTGAATGATCCTGATTGACTGATTGAATGACTGTGATTGAATGATCCTGATTGACTGTGATTGAATGATCCTGATTGGCTGTGATTGAATGATCCTGATTGACTGTGATTGAATGATCCTGATTGACTGTGATTGAATGATCCTGATTGGCTGTGATTGAATGATCCTGATTGGCTGTGATTGAATGATCCTGATTGGCTGTGATTGAATGATCCTGATTGACTGTGATTGAATGATCCTGATTGACTGTGATTGAATGATCCTGATTGACTGTGATTGAATGATCCTGATTGGCGGTGATTGAATGATGATTGACTGTGATTGAATGATCCTGATTGACTGTGATTGAATGATCCTGATTGACTGTGATTGAATGATCCTGATTGTGATTGAATGATCCTGATTGACTGTGATTGAATGATCCTGATTGTGATTGAATGATCCTGATTGACTGTGATTGAATGATCCTGATTAACTGTGATTGAATGAACCTGACTGACTGTGATTGAATGATCCTGATTGTGATTGAATGATCCTGATTGACTGTGATTGAATGATCCTGACTGTGATTGACTGATCCTGATTGACTGTGATTGAATGATCCTGATTGACTGTGATTGAATGATCCTGATTGACTGTGATTGAATGATCCTGACTGTGATTGAATGATCCTGATTGACTGTGATTGAATGATCCTGATTGACTGTGATTGAATGATCCTGACTGACTGTGATTGAATGATCCTGATTGTGATTGAATGATCCTGATTGACTGTGATTGAATGATCCTGATTGACTGTGATTGAATGATCCTGATTGGCTTTGATTGAATGATCCTGATTGACTGTGATTGAATGATCCTGATTGACTGTGATTGAATGATCCTGATTGTGATTGAATGATCCTGATTGGCTGTGATTGAATGATCCTGATTGACTGTGATTGAATGATCCTGATTGACTGATTGAATGATCCTGATTGACTGTGATTGAATGATCCTGATTGACTGATTGAATGATCCTGATTGACTGATTGAATGATCCTGATTGACTGTGATTGAATGATCCTGACTGACTGTGATTGAATGATCCTGATTGACTGTGATTGAATGATCCTGATTGACTGATCTGATTGACTGTGATTGAATGATCCTGATTGGCTGTGATTGAATGATCCTGATTGACTGTGATTGAATGGTCCTGATTGACTGATCCTGATTGACTGTGATTGAATGATCCTGATTGGCTGTGATTGAATGATCCTGATTGACTGTGATTGAATGATCCTGATTGACTGTGATTGAATGATCCTGATTGACTGTGATTGAATGATCCTGACTGTGATTGAATGATCCTGATTGACTGCGATTGAATGATCCTGACTGTGATTGACTGATCCTGATTGACTGTGATTGAATGATCCTGATTGACTGTGATTGAATGATCCTGATTGACTGTGATTGAATGATCCTGACTGTGATTGAATGATCCTGATTGACTGTGATTGAATGATCCTGATTGACTGTGATTGAATGATCCTGACTGACTGTGATTGAATGATCCTGATTGTGATTGAATGATCCTGATTGACTGTGATTGAATGATCCTGATTGACTGTGATTGAATGATCCTGATTGGCTTTGATTGAATGATCCTGATTGACTGTGATTGAATGATCCTGATTGACTGTGATTGAATGATCCTGATTGTGATTGAATGATCCTGATTGGCTGTGATTGAATGATCCTGATTGACTGTGATTGAATGATCCTGATTGACTGATTGAATGATCCTGATTGACTGTGATTGAATGATCCTGATTGACTGATTGAATGATCCTGATTGACTGATTGAATGATCCTGATTGACTGTGATTGAATGATCCTGATTGACTGTGATTGAATGATCCTGATTGACTGTGATTGAATGATCCTGATTGACTGATCCTGATTGACTGTGATTGAATGATCCTGATTGGCTGTGATTGAATGATCCTGATTGACTGTGATTGAATGATCCTGATTGACTGTGATTGAATGATCCTGACTGTGATTGAATGATCCTGATTGTGATTGAATGATCCTGATTGACTGTGATTGAATGATCCTGATTGACTGTGATTGAATGATCCTGATTGACTGTGATTGAATGATCCTGATTGGCTGTGATTGAATGATCCTGATTGGCTGTGATTGAATGATCCTGATTGACTGTGATTGAATGATCCTGATTGACTGTGATTGAATGATCCTGATTGACTGTGATTGAATGATCCTGATTGACTGTGATTGAATGATCCTGATTGGCTGTGATTGAATGATGATTGACTGTGATTGAATGATCCTGATTGACTGTGATTGAATGAACCTGATTGACTGTGATTGAATGATCCTGATTGTGCTTGAATGATCCTGATTGACTGTGATTGAATGATCCTGATTGTGATTGAATGATCCTGATTGGCTGTGATTGAATGATCCTGATTGACTGTGATTGAATGATCCTGATTGACTGTGATTGAATGATCCTGATTGACTGATCCTGATTGACTGTGATTGAATGATCCTGATTGGCTGTGATTGAATGATCCTGATTGACTGTGATTGAATGATCCTGATTGACTGTGATTGAATGATCCTGATTGACTGTGATTGAATGATCCTGACTGTGATTGAATGATCCTGATTGACTGTGATTGACTGTGATTGACTGATCCTGATTGACTGTGATTGAATGATCCTGATTGACTGTGATTGAATGATCCTGATTGACAGGAATGATCCTGACTGTGATTGAATGATCCTGATTGACTGTGATTGAATGATCCTGATTGACTGTGATTGAATGATCCTGATTGTGATTGAATGATCCTGACTGTGATTGAATGATCCTGACTGTGATTGAATGATCCTGATTGACTGTGATTGAATGATCCTGATTGACTGTGATTGAATGATCCTGATTGACTGTGATTGAATGATCCTGATTGACTGTGATTGAATGATCCTGATTGACTGATTGAAGGATCCTGAGTGACTGTGATTGAATGATCCTGATTGACTGATTGAATGATCCTGATTGTGATTGAATGATGATTGACTGTGATTGAATGATCCTGATTGACTGTGATTGAATGATCCTGATTTACTGTGATTGAATGATCCTGATTGACTGTGATTGAATGATCCTGATTGACTGTGATTGAATGATGATTGACTGTGATTGAATGATCCTGATTGACTGATTGAATGATCCTGATTGACTGTGATTGAATGATCCTGATTGACTGATTGAATGATCCTGATTGACTGATTGAATGATCCTGATTGACTGTGATTGAATGATCCTGATTGACTGTGATTGAATGATCCTGATTGACTGTGATTGAATGATCCTGATTGACTGTGATTGAATGATCCTGACTGTGATTGAATGATCCTGATTGACTGATTGAATGACTGTGATTGAATGATCCTGATTGACTGTGATTGAATGATCCTGATTGGCTGTGATTGAATGATCCTGATTGACTGTGATTGAATGATCCTGATTGACTGTGATTGAATGATCCTGATTAGCTGTGATTGAATGATCCTGATTGTCTGTGATTGAATGATCCTGATTGAATGATCCTGATTGACTGTGATTGAATGATCCTGATTGACTGTGATTGAATGATCCTGATTGACTGTGATTGAATGATCCTGATTGGCGGTGATTGAATGATGATTGACTGTGATTGAATGATCCTGATTGACTGTGATTGAATGATCCTGATTGACTGTGATTGAATGATCCTGATTGTGATTGAATGATCCTGATTGACTGTGATTGAATGATCCTGATTGTGATTGAATGATCCTGATTGACTGTGATTGAATGATCCTGATTGTGATTGAATGATCCTGATTGACTGTGATTGAATGATCCTGACTGTGATTGAATGATCCTGATTGACTGTGATTGAATGATCCTGATTGACTGTGATTGAATGGTCCTGATTGACTGATCCTGATTGACTGTGATTGAATGATCCTGATTGGCTGTGATTGAATGATCCTGATTGACTGTGATTGAATGATCCTGATTGACTGTGATTGAATGATCCTGATTGACTGTGATTGAATGATCCTGACTGTGATTGAATGATCCTGATTGACTGTGATTGAATGATCCTGACTGTGATTGACTGATCCTGATTGACTGTGATTGAATGATCCTGATTGACTGTGATTGAATGATCCTGATTGACTGTGATTGAATGATCCTGACTGTGATTGAATGATCCTGATTGACTGTGATTGAATGATCCTGATTGACTGTGATTGAATGATCCTGACTGACTGTGATTGAATGATCCTGATTGTGATTGAATGATCCTGATTGACTGTGATTGAATGATCCTGATTGACTGTGATTGAATGATCCTGATTGGCTTTGATTGAATGATCCTGATTGACTGTGATTGAATGATCCTGATTGACTGTGATTGAATGATCCTGATTGTGATTGAATGATCCTGATTGGCTGTGATTGAATGATCCTGATTGACTGTGATTGAATGATCCTGATTGACTGATTGAATGATCCTGATTGACTGTGATTGAATGATCCTGATTGACTGATTGAATGATCCTGATTGACTGATTGAATGATCCTGATTGACTGTGATTGAATGATCCTGATTGACTGTGATTGAATGATCCTGATTGACTGTGATTGAATGATCCTGATTGACTGATCCTGATTGACTGTGATTGAATGATCCTGATTGGCTGTGATTGAATGATCCTGATTGACTGTGATTGAATGATCCTGATTGACTGTGATTGAATGATCCTGACTGTGATTGAATGATCCTGATTGTGATTGAATGATCCTGATTGACTGTGATTGAATGATCCTGATTGACTGTGATTGAATAATCCTGATTGACTGTGATTGAATGATCCTGATTGGCTGTGATTGAACGATCCTGATTGGCTGTGATTGAATGATCCTGATTGACTGTGATTGAATGATACTGATTGACTGTGATTGAATGATCCTGATTGACTGTGATTGAATGATCCTGATTGGCTGTGATTGAATGATCCTGATTGGCTGTGATTGAATGATGATTGACTGTGATTGAATGATCCTGATTGACTGTGATTGAATGATCCTGATTGACTGTGATTGAATGATCCTGATTGACTGTGATTGAATGATCCTGATTGGCTGTGATTGAATGATGATTGACTGTGATTGAATGATCCTGATTGACTGTGATTGAATGAACCTGATTGACTGTGATTGAATGATCCTGATTGTGCTTGAATGATCCTGATTGACTGTGATTGAATGATCCTGATTGTGATTAAATGATCCTGATTGGCTGTGATTGAATGATCCTGATTGACTGTGATTGAATGATCCTGATTGACTGTGATTGAATGATCCTGATTGACTGATCCTGATTGACTGTGATTGAATGATCCTGATTGGCTGTGATTGAATGATCCTGATTGACTGTGATTGAATGATCCTGATTGACTGTGATTGAATGATCCTGATTGACTGTGATTGAATGATCCTGACTGTGATTGAATGATCCTGATTGACTGTGATTGACTGTGATTGACTGATCCTGATTGACTGTGATTGAATGATCCTGATTGACTGTGATTGAATGATCCTGATTGACAGGAATGATCCTGACTGTGATTGAATGATCCTGATTGACTGTGATTGAATGATCCTGATTGACTGTGATTGAATGATCCTGATTGTGATTGAATGATCCTGACTGTGATTGAATGATCCTTGACTGTGATTGAATGATCCTGATTGACTGTGATTGAATGATCCTGATTGACTGTGATTGAATGATCCTGATTGACTGTGATTGAATGATCCTGATTGACTGTGATTGAATGATCCTGATTGGCTGTGATTGAATGATCCTGACTGTGATTGAATGATCCTGATTGACTGTGATTGAATGATCCTGATTGACTGTGATTGAATGATCCTGATTGACTGTGATTGAATGATCCTGATTGGCTGTGATTGAATGATCCTGATTGACTGTGATTGAATGATCCTGATTGACTGTGATTGAATGATCCTGATTGTGATTGAATGATCCTGATTGACTGTGATTGAATGATCCTGATTGACTGTGATTGAATGATCCTGATTGACTGTGATTGAATGATCCTGATTGACTGTGATTGAATGATCCTGATTGACTGATTGAATGATCCTGATTGACTGTGATTGAATGATCCTGATTGACTGTGATTGAATGATCCTGATTGACTGTGATTGAATGATCCTGATTGTGATTGAATGATCCTGATTGTGATTGAATGATCCTGATTGTGATTGAATGATCCTGATTGACTGTGATTGAATGATCCTGACTGTGATTGAATGATCCTGATTGACTGTGATTGAATGATCCTGATTGACTGTGATTGAATGATCCTGATTGACTGTGATTGAATGATCCTGATTGACTGTGATTGAATGATCCTGATTGACTGTGATTGAATGATCCTGACATGACTGTGATTGAATGATTCTGACTGACTGTGATTGAATGATCCTGATTGTGATTGAATGATCCTGATTGACTGTGATTGAATGATCCTGATTGACTGTGATTGAATGATCCTGATTGACTGTGATTGAATGATCCTGATAGACTGTGATTGAATGATCCTGATTGACTGTGATTGAATGATCCTGATTGACTGTGATTGAATGATCCGGATTGTGATTGAATGATCCTGATTGTGATTGAATGATCCTGATTGACTGTGATTGAATGATCCTGATTGACTGTGATTGAATGATCCTGATTGTGATTGAATGATCCTGATTGACTGTGATTGAATGATCCTGATTGACTGTGATTGAATGATCCTGATTGATTGTGATTGAATGATCCTGACTGTGATTGAATGATCCTGATTGACTGTGATTGAATGATCCTGATTGTGATTGAATGATCCTGATTGACTGTGATTGAATGATCCTGATTGACTGTGATTGAATAATCCTGACTGACTGATTGAATGATCCTGATTGTGATTGAATGATCCTGATTGTGATTGAATGATTCTGATTGACTGTGATTGAATGATCCTGATTGACTGTGATTGAATGATCCTGATTGATTGTGATTGAATGATCCTGACTGTGATTGAATGATCCTGATTGACTGTGATTGAATGATCCTGATTGACTGTGATTGAATGATCCTGACTGTGATTGAATGATCCTGATTGACTGTGATTGAATGATCCTGATTGACTGTGATTGAATGATCCTGATTGATTGTGATTGAATTATCCTGATTGTGATTGAATGATCCTGATTGGCTGTGATTGAATGATCCTGACTGACTGATTGAATGATCCTGATTGACTGTGATTGAATGATCCTGATTGTGATTGAATGATCCTGATTGGCTGTGATTGAATGATCCTGACTGTGATTGACTGATCCTGATTGACTGTTATTGAATGATCCTGATTGACTGTGATTGAATGATCCTGATTGACTGTGATTGAATGATCCTGATTGACTGTGATTCTCACAGTTGAATCGTCACATTGGTGGAAATGTGGTTATGAAACAAAGGATCAAGACATTCTTGCACTGTCAATAAGTTTTGCCCAACGGTGCAGATTCATCTGTCAAAGTTCACCAAAGTTGAACTTTAAATGCAAGAAATCCACAAAATGCAGCAATTCCATTAGAATGAAATGCAATTAAGCAAATAAGATGTTTATTTTGCATTTTCATAAATGCTGTAAAACACTTTAAATTCCGAAACACATTTTTTGACAATATCATGAAATCATAATAAATCTAAAACAAAATAAAACAAAAAGATGAACGAACCCACAGACGGCTTGAAGAAAAGCCTCAGGGTGCATTTCACCGAGGTCCCATCAGTGCCACTTGGACAACATTATTAGAGTTCAGGAAGTTTCCTGCGTGTCCCTCGACTCTCTGGGAGAACTTTATCCCAGCGTGGAGAGAAATCTGCCGTCTGTGATGTTCTCCCCAAGAGCCGGAGTCGAGTGTTCAGCTGCAGGGCAGCAGAACAGGCACGGCTACAGTCTGGGGAGCTGGAGGGAAACCTCCACTGACGTTAGCGGGCGAGAAGGTAACTGTGGCAGCATTAGGAACAGCAGCGGCCAGTGGACGAAAGAGAGGAATTAGGTGATGAGTTCCACCTCCAACAAACAAGAAGAGCATCTTAGTTTGTGAGAACAGAATACTAGTAATCTCAAAATGTATGTAGCAGCAGACACTGAGTGTGTTATGCAATGAAAACAAACACTGCGTTATCAAAGCTGGTATTGTGTCGTGATATGTGGTCAGATACTTGTGTGTATCGTGTGTGTCATTGAAATATTAATATTTTACCAAAATCAAACTCAAATGGAGTTGCAAGGTTTTTGATCTTCGAATGTCGAGATATGTTTTGTCTGTCATTGATCAGCACGGCAGCTAATCCTCCCTAAGTCTTGCAAAAGTGGAGCTTCTTCATTCGGGATGTTTTTAATCAATCACTAAATGAATTGAAACATTTTGGAATAGGCACAGCAATTGAGGTAAACATTTAAACGGCATTCACTCTGCCAATAAGGGAGAGAGCCACAGTTTGCCAGTATTTAACACATTATTGTAACCTGGATATGATATGATGATGATGAGAGACATTTCTTTCGTAACCTGTGTTCATAAATAGGTGAAAGAGTCTTTGAATGGAAAAGGTATTTCTGGGTTGTGCAATCTGACAGGCATGAACTCAATCTTATCACAGTTACATCTTATCACAGTTAATACAATACCCATAAAAACGACCCAAAACAGTGATTGTCTTTTGAAAGATTCTACAGTTCAGCCGTGAGGCGGCAGGTCCTTGCTGTTCTACAGTTTGCTGTCCTTCTTTCCTTTTACTGTAAAATGAATTTACTCCAGCTTTATAATCCAGAAATGTGTCTTCTAGGTTGAGACTAGGCCATTGAAAACATTGTAATGGAAGAAGGGTTATTTTTAGACCTGGAACGGTAATGTTCCTTAATAATAAAAAAAATAATAATATGAATTATTTAGGGTGGTCTCCCTATACCATTATTAATACTTTGGATAGTTCAGTGAGTTGTCTTGACAGCAAACCGTGTCATTTTTCCGAGCATGCAAAACATGTTTATTACATATATGTATATGTGTACATTTAGTTGTCTTAGAAATGAAAATGTTATTATATTCATATTTTAGCAGCAATATCTTCCTGTATTATTCTTTGGAAGGGTTTTGGGCATTGACTTTGTCTAATTTTTCGATCTGTTTATTTCTAAAAGCCTCTCCAGGACTAATGTGCCCTCTCAAGAAGGCTTTTAGAGTGTCCCATAATAGTCATGGGGAGACATCAGGGCCATCGTTAGTCACGTAAGAAGTATTTATATGGCTTTCTCAGTTGGTCTGCCAAGAGTGTGGGATTCAGTCTCCATCTATTCAGACGTTTACGTGAGCGATATCAACAATAGGCGGCGCGTGAATGTATTGATCTGGCTTATACAATTATAAATGCATCCTACATACGTCCCAGCTGACAGTGGGTGAAAGCATTGCACACCCACCACAGTCTTTGAACTCTGAATGGAAGACAGAGAACCCGGAGAGAACACATGCTGACCTCGGGAGAACATGCTAACTCCACACAAGAGGGCCCATCCCCCACAGCACCGCTCCACCCAGGCCGGGACATGATGTCACTATGTCGCTGAGCTGTTGACGCATTATGTGCAGGCTTGAGTGGGCATACATTATACTGCGGTGGATTGGACGTAGCGTGTCTTTTCTTTTTGATTTGAACCCACGGTTTTCAAATCCTTGGTCAAGTGGTCTTGGATTTATTTGATAGGATTGATTCAATATTTCCATATAGGTTTGTCCCAACACAATTCCACGGCTGGGAATGAGTAGGAGCTCCTGTGCCTGTAGTGGATAAGGTGGTTGTTGTTCTTGTCACGGGATGTGAGGTATAATCAAACGTCCAATCAAACGTCTGCGGCGGCCGCAGTGCTGCTGGCACTAGTTGCATTTTTCAGGAGATGTCTCTGTTTTAGTATGCTTGATTTCCGCGGTTGTAAAAAAACCTTCGGCCCCATATTAGAAGGGAAACAACAGGGAAGTGAAGGGACAGTCGATGAGCGAAAGGGGGACAGAGCGAGACTCACCAACAGCTGTTTCTCCGTGCCTCCCTCTGCTGAGTGAGTAGTGGTGTAACCGACTGTCGACCCGTGAACCTTACGGATCCCGTAAACCGCACATGAACCAGTTTAACCATCACAGTGTGAAATAAAGATTTACAACGACCGTTATCGGCCGACATTCAGTGAAATGATATGATCAGCAGATCTGCAATAATGCTTTCTATTCGCCGATCCCTGATTACACAACATTATGAACGAGTCCTTTTTGAAGTTGACACGAGGAGAGCTAACGGTAGCAGCATCGCTGCCGGCTAACGAACGGAGGTTCTATCGTGATGCGTTCGGATCTGTTCAGTGAACATGAACACTGGGCGAAGGTAAGTTATTAAGTTAGTGTTCAAATGTAATCCTGTCAAATGTAGTTTAGGTGAGAAACTTGAATAAATGCAGTTGTTTGAAGAATATGTTTTTACAGCAATATGAATAGATATTAGAGATGAATTTTTACCTATTTAACTTCTTAACACTGGCTTTAAGCAGCTTATATCAATAAAACTACTAATGACAAGACCATTCGACCAGTCTAGCTGTGAAACAAGAACGACACTGATAGCACCAAGACACTGACAAGACCACAAGACACTGGCCATTTTGAGAGCCGTTGAGAAGCAGTTGAAACGCTCCAAATCTCCCCAAAGGAATAACTCGCAAGTGTGCGGTCAAGAGAGAGAGAGAGAGAGAGAGAGAGAGCGAGAGAGAGAGAGAAGCTAGTAGTGACAGTATAGCTGTGAACATGGCAGTGAGTATGTGTACGGTCGAGGCTATTTGTCAGTAAATAAATGCTAGAACTCCCTCTGTGTTCCCTTTGCTTTCTTGCCACCTGCAGATGGAAGTGAAGGGGTTAGTTAAGGTGGAATGACCTTTAAGGGGGAAGCAGTTCACAATTTTAGTGACAAGCTGCTCCTCCTAGTTTTACACAGCATTATTTTAAAAGCTCACAGCTGTTGTCGTTTTCCATGTCATTTTTCATTCAACATGCTATCGTGCCGCTAACATGTAAACTAGCATGAATGAGAATGCCTCGTATTTTGATCAACATTGAGATCACGATAATTGATCATGGCTATTCATTCATTTGACAGACAAAATATTATTGGCTGTCACCATTTTGGCTTTTTGCATCCAATGAACAGAAGTTACCATATTTGGAATGCAGAGGGGGGATTTAGAGACGCCGTATACGGCTCTGGTAGTGGCAGCGACCTGTCAATCACAGCAAGCCCCGCCCTAAAGCATCCCCTGCTTTATGGTCTGTTTGACTCTAAATGGACCATAATGTACTAAATGAACATCATGCTGTATTGAAGAAGACTTGAAACTAGAGATTGAGACCATAAACTCATGTTTACAATGTTTACTGAGGGAATAAATCAAGAGAGAAGTAGAGTCATTTTCTCATAGACTTCCATACAACCAGAGGAGTCGCCCCCTGGTGGTCAGTAGAGAGAATGCAGCTTTAAGACACTTTGGTTCACTTGTCAGAACCCGAGGTTGCCGCCTGTTTCCCAAAAGTGAAGTGAAAACATCTGATCAATTTTAATATTCGACTAATTGTGCATCCCTGCCTCACTCCCTAACATGTGGCATTGACTGGCATGCTTCATTATCTACTGCAATGTGTGCATCTATCTTTATTTTTCTGCAGCCCATCCATGCTTGAGAAATGCGACTTGAAGAAGAAACCTGATACCAACTGTGTCCGGCATTTCCTGCAGCCCCCAGATGACAGTTGTTAGATGTTTACAGCCTGCAATAGTCTTCCCCAAGCCTCACTGAAGGACTGTAGCTGTGGGGCAGCATGTGCTGTCTTAATGCAGTCTCATGGAAATACACTGTGGGGTTACGAAGACGCTGAGTGACAGTAGCAACTTCGCTAAGTGTGAGGTTCCATGTTGGACACATCGTGTGTAATGTGAACAGGCATCGTCATGCAGCCTGCCACCGTGAGAAAGTGATCTCTTGCAAAGGATGACATGTCTGCAGACTGCAAAGACTAGAGGAGAACGTGTGCTGTGAGCACAGACACACAGGTTTCAAAGTGTGCCGTTTCACAAAGGCACACAAGAACAAAGGACACACACATACCTCCGTAGACATTTCCAGTTTATGGGATGAGACAAGTGCATGAGTGGCTGAATTAGAACCTTGCACTTTACTGCGTTTGGGATTTGGAAGAGGTGTATGTGTGTGTGTGTGTTTGTCATGTCTCGTGTGTCTATGCGCATGAGTTGTTCATATTTCAGGTCAAACCCACAAAGCACTGCACACAGTCTCTGTGGTACGGGTTAAGTCCGTTATGAATCTCCTGTGGGTGAGTGTTCATGTGTGGAAAGGGACAGCAGTGAGCAGTCGTCTTCTTAGATAGACCACCCTGCAAGCAGCTCTCCCTGGACCACCAAGAGCTCTGCCGCCTGCTTCATCTCCTCCCAAAGTAGCTGCTCTTGTGGCCCCATTATGTGTCTAACATGGAACGCTAAAAATAATTAATCAAAAAAGCAGGACTTACAGGATGTGTATTCTGATAATATAGTTAATATATTCAGTCGTGTGTTACAAACCCAAATTAGAAGTCCTGTGTGAAATCAAATAAACCTTCGACTACAAGAAGCAACTGGCTAGTGAAACAGGAAACCGTTTTTGATATTTAGTTTATGATAAGATATAGAGGAAGAACAATTAACAATAGGAGTCAACAAACAATATGACATTTTCAAAAATGTCACGGTTTTAGTTTTCACGATTATGAAGCAGAATATTTCAAACTAGAAAATGCATTTCCTGCTGAAAATGCGTTGGAATGCTGAAATTTGAAATTAATTGCAAAAACATTGCTGAAAATAGATATCCAATTTTTTTTAAATTGCAAAAAGCTTAATAATTCAAAAGGTTTAAAGATTCCAACTATGAAAAGTCATATCACCCCTCTCCTGAAAGAGCTGAACATTTTGATATTCTAATGGTTTCTGTGGCTTAAAAAATTTCATCAGTCGTGATATTTGTAGTAGTAGAAGTTGGAGTAGAAGTATTATTAGTAGAAGTATTAGTAGCATTAGAATAAGTACTAGTAGTAGCAGTAGTGATATTTGTAGTTGTAGTAGAAGTATTATTAGTAGAAGTATTAGTAGCATTAGAATAAGTACTAGTAGTAGCAGTAGTGATATTTGTAGTTGTAGTAGAAGTATTATTAGTAGTAGAAGTATTAGTAATTAGAAGAAGTAGTAGAAGACGTAGTATCAGTAGTCATAGTAATAGCTGTAGTATTGGTTGTAGTATTTAATATAACAGTAGTAGTAGTAGAAGTAGTAGTAGTAGTAGTAATAGTAGTAATGGCAGTAGAAGAAGTAGCAGTAGTAGTACTAGTAGCAGTCGTACTAATAGCTGTAGTAGTATTACTACTTTTAGTAGCATGAATAGCAGTAGTAGTAGCAGTTGTCGTATATGTAATAGTAGTAGTGGTAGTAATAGCAGTAGTGGTAGTAATAGCAGGAGCAGTAGTAGTAATAGTAGCAACAGCAAAAGTTATAGTCGTAGTAGTAATACTATATTAGCAGCAGCAGTAGTAGTTGTTGCAGTATTAGTAAGAGCATTAATTCTTTTAACAAAAAAGCCTAATTTTGAGCTTGTTTAAATACAGTTAATCCATGGGGCTTTTATTTTGAAAGGGTGGGGCTCGGTGGGGGGGAGAGGGGGAGAGAAGACATAATCATAAAGTTTGACACACATAAACAGAGGTTATTAAATGCCTGGCTTCATCACAAGCATTTCAGTTAGAATTCACTCTTTTGGGCTTTTATTTTGAAATGGGGGTGTGTGTGTGGGGGGGGGGTTCCTCTAAAAGTCTCTAAACCCTGAATGACTGTATGAGAGAGACACAGAGAGAGAGAGGGGAAAGAATTAGTGAGAGAGAGAGAGAGAGAGAGACTGATATCTCTGGCAAACTTTCTCATTTGGAGATTGTACTATGTTTTATCTTTTACAGCTTACATGACTATTGTCCTGCTCTGCCATGTCTTTCCTCGTCTCTCCCTCTTGTGTCGCGGTGTGTGTCAATGTCACTCGAATCAGGAAACTCATCAGAATACTCATATCTGATTGGCTGAGCTGCAACACGTATGTCTCTAAATCATGTGTGTGCGGCTTTTATTTTAAAATGGGGTGTGTGTGTGTGGGGGGGGGTCCTCTAAAAGTCTCCAATACCTGAATGACTATGAGAGAGTGTAATGGTAAAAATGTTTTAACATGTCCTCGTCATACTTTCTGTGTGATATGTTGCTGTTAGAAAATTCATTTGTACGGGCGTCTGGATGTCTGAACACATTGACATAGTTGTGTCTGGTACAGAGGTCACTTTTCTATCTTATTCAGGACAAATGACCGACGTGTTCTTTCTGCAATCAACTGCTTCTTGTTAGACTACACATTTCTGCCTTAGTCTCCTGTGTGTTATCTGTCTCCTCTGTGCCGGCCGGTATAAATACCTTGTTTTGATTCTGCGTCTCTAGAGCATGTTCACAGTTCACTGCAATACGTGACTGTGGTTGTGTTCTCTGTTTGCAAACATTAAATTGACTTTTTGAAACTTTGATCATTCATCAAGACTCTGTTTTTATGTTAAACACTTTGGATAAAACCAATTTCACTCCTGAACTTGTCAAGGAAATATTCCACAACAATTTGGCGTCACGAACAGGATAAGCTGACCGTTGGTCAGGCTCCAGAGGACCGTCCGGAGGAAAGGCCTTTCCCAGGAATATACAACCAGTTTCCTGTCTCATACCTCCTTAGACCAGAGAGAAAGACCGGCGGGAACCGAGGAGACCTGATTGGCGGCACGCGTATCCAACGAAAAGAATTAATTTCTACAAATCGGGTAAGAAGTTGAAATTCCAATTGTAAACAGCAAACATAAATCTGTAAAGACGGAAAACGTAGCAGACACAGATGAGTGATCAAGTAGTCATTATTATTTGGGGAATACAGCTGTTTTTGACATTTGTATGGTTGTTTTATGAGTTCTTCATGTGACTCCACATAGGTTTCTGACGTATTACTTCATGTGATTTTATGAAGAGAACGAAGTGACATTTTACGATAACGATTTTAACTCAAAATAATGGAGCTTTTTGAGATCGTAACATTGATCGTGTCTCTACTCAGAGAGGGTATTGTGAGCATTCTCCTATGAATAAAGAAACTCAAAAAGGTTTTTCTAAAGTTTTCACCTATGAATAAAATAAACTAAAAGAGGTTTTTCTAAAGTTTTCACCTATGAATAAAGAAACTCAAAAAGGTTTTTCTAAAGTTTTCACCTATGAATAAAATAAACTAAAAGAGGTTTTTCTAAAGTTTTCACCTATGAATAAAATAAACTAAAAAAGGTTTTTCTAAAGTTTTCACCTATGAATAAAATAAACTAAAAGAGGTTTTTCTAGAGTTTTCACCTATGAATAAAATAAACTAAAAGAGGTTCTAAAGTTTTCACCTATGAATAAAAAACGAGGGTATTGTGAAGTTTTTCCTATGAATAAAGAAACTCAACTTTGCAGTGACGATTGCATTGTACTAAGTAGCGTCGACGTCCACACCAGATGAACATGGGTGGCAAAAATTCAAAATCACCAGAACCAGAGGGTCCGATTGTTGATTTAATGCGACAGAAACACGGGGAGTCATGTCTGGAATGCCTCCCATACTGGTCAAGGGAATTTGGGTTTCCAGAAAATGGATCATTAAGTTCCGCTAAACTTAAAATGTTACGAGGGGATTTAGAAATTAAAACGAAAGGAATGAAGAGTGGCAAACAGGTTCGAGTTAAAGATTTAGATATGATTGTGAAAAATTGGACTTGCCTGAATATATGGGAAAAAGAGTGTGAATATAGGGAGAAAAGGCAGATGATGAAACAAATGACGTGTTTGAAAGAAGAAAAGAAAAGCGTGGACACACACGAGGACACTCCACACACACACACACGCTCAAATAACCCATTTCTTTTTTCTTCTTCCATGTATCCGAGCCTCACGGGTGCGGGCGGTCCGCTCCTCGACGTGTGTCCTCGACCTTCCCCGCAACCCATCGTCCAACCCGGCCCCAGAGCGCCTCCTCCTCCTCCTTTCCCAGAACAAGGACCCAAAGCCGCCTAGCCCGACACACGCCAGTACCGCGAACGACAACAAGTGGCTGTATACAGTAACGCGGCCTACCAACAGGACCCAACTTCTCCACCTTCAGGCTCTGACCCATTCTCAGACCAGCCACAACATGGCTCTGCAGGACGCTCCGCAGACGTCCTCAGCACAAACACCCCCCCGAACGTGAAACCTGAGGATGAATTCATTTTCAGTGCCCCAATGATTCAAGTACCAGGAGTGGACGGTACTCCAGGGCTCGTGTTCAGAGCCTGGACACAAACTGACATTCTGCAAGCCTCATCACATCTGCCAAACATCCACAACGGTACAGCGTTTGCAAAAGATTTCCTGATATTCTGTAAAGAGTTCATGCCCACAGGTCCAGAGGTCCATAGACTGCTGGTCAAACATGTCGGCCCGACTGACTTCAGCAAAATCAGAACTGTTGTCACCGGAGATGGCTGCGATTCCAGATTGATAAAACTCGACTGGGGCGACAACACGAACGGGCCCTACAGAACCTTCATCGAGGCTGTCTGCGCTGAGATCGCCCTCAGATTTCCATCCAAAGTCAACATGGCTCTCATCAACTCCACCAAACAAGGTAAAACCGAAGATGTTACTTCCTATCATCAACGTTTAATGTCTGCATTCCAAACGCACAGCGGTCTTGAGGAGCCAGGTGACAAAACCATCATGACTGTGTGGGAGACACATCTCAAAAACACCTTTGTCAACGGACTGCTGCCCGACATCAAAGGCGCCACCGAATGCTCTGTGATCGGCCTAGAAGATGCCCGACTCGACGAAGTGGTAAAACATGCACGCCACAATTACAAAATGTTTAATGACAATCAGACACGCCAGGACAAGCACAGCAAACAAACTGGTGAAAAGGCTCAACTTGCCATGCTTCAAGCTGTCCAGCAGATGACGCTAGGCGCAGAGGGAGGGAAACCAACTCCTCTTTTCCAGCCACGTAATAACTATCGTTGGGGCAGACAGAGAAACAGAGGAAGGGGGATGAACCGTGGTAGAGGGCGTTTCCAAAATGGCCGCCAAGGTGGAGTTTCTCGCGAGACTCAACCCAACGAATGTTTCAACTGTGGCGAAACTGGTCATTGGTATAATGACTGTCCTCACCACGTCAACCAGGGAGATCCTCGTTTTCGAAACACAGGAGAGGAGGGGGGACGTGACTCATTCGGCACCTACTGACGTGATGCGGGGGAGGGAGACGACGCACGGACGGGGGGAGCGGCTTCCGGCCCCAGGCCTCTGATGCAGGGAAGTGATATGCACACACACATGCACGACACACTCAAACATACATTTGCTCGCAATGAAGATCTGCTTCGCACGCTCAGTGACACATGCACACATACAGGCACGACACACTCAAACAATCATTCCTCCTTTCCCCTGACACACACACACACACATACTGCAGAACAACAGGCTGCTCTCCTATGCGCCATTTCACATTTGGAGCAACAGCGCCTGCTCTCATCCCAACGACACACGAGACACACATATGCAATGTTTTCATCACAATCATTCAAAAACATGCCGACTACTAAAGTTGTTGTTGAGGGAAAGGAGTTAGAGTTTTTGGTAGATTCAGGGGCCACTCACTCAACAGAAACATATTGTGCACAACTGTCCTCTGCTCTATCTAACATAAGACAACAGGTGGCAGCTGCCCTCCCGAGGCCAGCGGAGGGACCGCTCCACAAGCTGAAACCCGGTGACTTCGTAGTGGTGAAAGATTTAAGACGAAAGAACTGGAGAGCACAACGCTGGTTGGGCCCGTTCCAGATCCTCCTCATCACCCACACGGCAGTAAAGGTAGCTGAGAGAGCAACTTGGGTCCACGCGTCACACTGCAAAAAGGTTCCAGACCCAGGAGAAGCTTCAGGTGAGCAAACACCTGCATCAAGTGTCAGCCAACCGGCACCACCGAAAGAACCAACGGTGCCAACGCAGGAGGACAAGCAGTGATTCACAGACGGGATCACAACGGGCAGTGGCCGACAGACACTTGCGTGATCTGTGCTAACTGTCTACAACTCATCTTCCAGGCCTTGAGGGAAACGAAGAGGAGAACAACTCTCTTCTTGCCAACATCTCAACGTGTTGCTCATATATCAGAGACTTTGTCTCACAAAAACAGATTTTTGCAATATCAACTGTGTAATTGACTCATGTTTTTCGGTTTGATTTGTTTTATGTTTCTTTCATGATCTAGCTAGGAACAGACCTCTCAAGACAGAGGCAGAATAATCCTCTGGGGTCTGATGAGACAAAGGCAGTCTACCCTTTGTTCTCTAGTCAGTATTTTTACATTTTTACTATGTTTAATTGTGGTTATGTTGTAACCAAAAGAGTGGATTGTAATGGTAAAAATGTTTTAACATGTCCTCGTCATACTTTCTGTGTGATATGTTGCTGTTAGAAAATTCATTTGTACGGGTGTCTGGATGTCTGAACACATTGACATAGTTGTGTCTGGTACAGAGGTCACTTTTCTATCTTATTCAGGACAAATGACCGACGTGTTCTTTCTGCAATCAACTGCTTCTTGTTAGACTACACATTTCTGCCTTAGTCTCCTGTGTGTTATCTGTCTCCTCTGTGCCGGCCGGTATAAATACCTTGTTTTGATTCTGCGTCTCTAGAGCATGTTCACAGTTCACTGCAATACGTGACTGTGGTTGTGTTCTCTGTTTGCAAACATTAAATTGACTTTTTGAAACTTTGATCATTCATCAAGACTCTGTTTTTATGTTAAACACTTTGGATAAAACCAATTTCACTCCTGAAATTATGAAGGAAATATTCCACAACAAGAGAGAGAGAGAGAGAGAGAGAGAGAGAGGGACAGAGATAGAGAGAGAGAGGAGTGCATGTGTGTCTGTGAGTCTGTGTGTTTATCAACATCCCTAATTAGCTTAATCAGAAACACCTGTGTCCTTGCAGCTTTTTCATGGAGATAAAACAGGGAAACACCTCTCAAACAAATCATCAAAACTCCCATAACAGTAATTTTTCTACGACAAGGACAATATTAGCTACTTTTACATCCAGAAATTATGCATGAAGAGTGAAGATTATGGACACAGTGGCAAAACACAAATGTTTTTTTCACAAGAATCTCAAGCTGCTCTTCACTCTAGCGGTGACATCACGCACTCTAAGCTGTGCAATACACACCCATTATAAAGTCAGAAAAGGGCTGAAAAATCATAAAAGTTAAATTGCTGCAGTTCAAAAAGTTTAAAAGACATCGGAAAGCTGAATTATGCGGCAATAGTTCAGGGTTTTCTCAACATTTGAAAGTTGAAATGGTGTCTTTAGCTGAAAGTATGAGGAAGTTGAAGGATTTGAAAGTTGAAGAAGTTTAAGAGGATTTGAAAATATTCTCCATAGACATCCCATTCAAAAATAAAGTTGCTAAAAGCTTAATAATTCAAAAAGTTTAAAGGTTAGAAATAGAAAAAGTCATAGCAGAGATGAGCTGAAGGAGCTGAACATTTTGATAGTTGAACGGTTTCTGTAGCTTAAAAAATGAAGAAGAAGAAGAGTTGCAACGAAAAATGGGGGGGACGGAAGAAATAGTGCAACTACAAAAAGCATTTCCTGCTGAAAATGCGTTGGAATGCTGAAAACTGAAATTAATCGCAAAAACATTGCTGAAAATAGATATCCAATTCAAAAACAAATTGCAAAAAGCTTAATAATTCAAAAAGTTTAAAGATTACAAATATGAAAAGTCATATCACACCTCTCCTGAAAGAGCTGAACATTTTGATATTTGAACAGTTTCTGTGGCTTCAAAAAATTCATCAGTGGTGATATTTGTAGTAGTATAAGTTGTAGTAGAAGTATTATGAGTAGAAGTATTAGTAGCATTAGAATAAGTACTACTAGTAGTAGTAGTGATATTTGTAGTAGTAGTAGAAGTTGTAGTTGTAGTAGAAGTATTATTAGTATTAGAAGAAGTAGTAGAAGACGTAGTATCAGTAGTCATAGTAATAGCTGTAGTATTGGTCGTAGTATTTAATATCACAGTAGTAGTAGTAGTGGTAGTAGTAGTAATAGTAATGGCAGTAGAAGATGTAGCAGTAGTAGTAGTACTAGTAGCAGTCGTACTAATAGCTGTAGTAGTATTACTACTTTTAGTAGCATGAATAGCAGTAGTAGTAGTAGCAGTTGTCGTATAAGTAATAGTAGTAGTGGTAGTAATAGCAGTAGTGGTAGTAATAATAGTGATGGTAGCAGTAATAGCAGTAGCAGTAGTAGTAATAGTAGCAACAGCAAAAGTTATAGTAGAAGTAGTAGTAGCAGTAGTAGTAATACTATATTAGCAGCAGTAGTAGTAGTTGTCGCAGTATTAGTAAGAGCATTCATTTTTTAAACAAAAAGGCCTAATTTTGAGCTTGTTTAAATACAGTTAATCCATGGGGCTTTTATTTTGAAAGGGTGGTGCTGGGTGGGGGGGAGAGGGGGAGAGGAGACATAATCATAATGTCTGACACACATAAACAGAGGTTATTAAATGCCTGGCTTCATCACAAGCATTTCAATTAGAATTCACTCTTTGGGGCTTTTATTTTGAAATGGGGTGTGTGTGTGTGTGGGGGGGGGTCCTCTAAAAGTCTCTAAGACCTGAATGACTGTATCAGAGAGAGACACAGACAGGGAGAGAGAGAGAGAGGAAAGAATTAGTGAGAGAGAGAAGAAAGAACTAGAAAAAGCATTTCCTGCTGAAAATGCGTTGGAATGCTGAAAACTGAAATTAATCGCAAAAACATTGCTGAAAATAGATATCCAATTCAAAAACAAATTGCAAAAAGCTTAATAATTCAAAAAGTTTAAAGATTACAAATATCAAAAGTCATATCACACCTCTCCTGAAAGAGCTGAACATTTTGATATTTGAACAGTTTCTGTGGCTTAAAAAAATTCATCAGTGGTGATATTTGTAGTAGTATCAGTTGTAGTAGAAGTATTATTAGTAGAAGTATTAGTAGCATTAGAATAAGTACTAGTAGTAGTAGTAGTGATATTTGTAGTAGTATAAGTTGTAGTATAAGTATTATTAGTAGAAGTATTAGTAGCATTAGAATAAGTACTAGTAGTAGTAGTAGTGATATTTGTAGTAGTAGTAGAAGTTGTAGTAGAAGTATTATTAGTAGTAGAAGTATTAGTAATTAGAAGAAGTAGTAGAAGACGTACTATCAGTAGTCATAGTAATAGCTGTAGTATTGGTCGTAGTATTTAATATCACACTAGTAGTAGTAGTAGTAACAGTAATAGTAATGGCAGTAGAAGATGTAGCAGTAGTAGTAGTACTAGTAGCAGTCGTACTAATAGCTGTAGTAGTATTACTACTTTTAGTAGCATGAATAGCAGTAGTAGTAGCAGTTGTCGTATAAGTAATAGTAGTAGTGGTAGTAATAGCAGTAGTGGTAGTAATAATATTGATGGTAGCAGTAATAGCAGTAGCAGTAATAGTAGCAACAGCAAAAGTTATAGTAGAAGTTGTAGCAGCAGTTGTAGTAATACTATATTAGCAGCAGCAGTAGTAGTTAGAGCATTCATTTTTTTAACAAAAAAGCCTAATTTTGAGCTTGTTTAAATACAGTTAATCCATGGGGCTTTTATTTTGAAAGGGTGGGGCTGGGTGGGGGAGGGAGGGGGAGAGGAGACATAATCATAATGTTTGACACACATAAACAGAGGTTATTAAATGACAGGCTTTATCACAAGCAGTTCAGTTAGAATTCACTCTCTGGGGCTTTTATTTTGAAATGGGGTGTGGGGTGTGGGGGAGAAGGGGAGAGGAGACAGAATCATAATGTTAGATGAACACAAACCGGTTATTAAATGACAGGCTCATCACAAGCATTTCAATTAGAATTCACTCTTTGGGGCTTTTATTTTGAAATGGGGTGTGTGTGTGTGTGTGTGGGGGGGGGGGGGGGGGGTGGAGGAGGGGGGAAAGACCTCTAAAGATCCCTAAGACCAGAATGACTGTATGAGAGGAGACATTATCAAAATGTCTGACACACATAACCAGAGGTTATTAAATGCCTGGCTTCATCACAAGCATTTCAATTAGAATTCACTCTTTGGGGCTTTTATTTTGAAATGGGGTGTGTGTGTGTGTGTGTGTGTGTGGGGGGGTCCTCTAAAAGTCTCTAAGTCCTGAATGACTGTATGAGAGAGAGAGAGAGAGAGAGAGAGAGAGAGAGAGAGAATTAGTGAGTGTGAGAGAGAGAGAGAGAGAGAGAAGAAAGAACTAGAAAAAGCATTTCCTGCTGAAAATGCGTTGGAATGCTGAAAGCTGAAATTAATTGTGAAAAAATTGCTGAAAATTAAGAAATGGGAGACTATCTGTCTGAAAAATGTTGAAGCCCGAAAGCATTTAAACTGCACTGCTGAAAAACCTTCTAGTTGAAATGTCTAACTATGGTGTCTGTAGCTGAAAGTATGAGGAAGAACAAGGCTTTGAAAGTTGAAGTATAACAGGATTTGAAGATTTTCTCCATAGAGATCCCATTCAAAAGAAAATTGCAAAAAGCTTAATTCAAAAAGTTTAAAGATTACAAATATGAAAAGTCAAAGCACCCCTCTCCTGAAAGAGCTGAACATTTTGATATTTGAACAATTTCTGTAGCTTAAACAAATTTCAGAAGTAGTGATATTTGTAGTAATAGTAGTAGAAGTTGTAGTTGAAGTAGAAGTATTATTAGTAGTAGAAGTATTAGTAGCATTAGAATAAGTAGTAGTAGTAGCAGTAGTGATATTTGTAATAGTAGTAGTAGAAGTCGTAGTTGTAGTAGAAGTATCATTAGTAGTAGAAGTATTAGTATTTAGAAGAAGTAGTAGCCTAGTATCAGTAGTAGTAGTAATAGCTGTAGTAGTGGTCGTAGTATTTAATATAACAGTAGTAGTAGTAGTAGTAGTAGTAGTAGTAGTAAAAGTAATGGCAGTATTTGAAGTAGCAGTAGTAGTAGTACTAGTAGCAGTCGTACTAATAGCTGTAGTAGTATTAGTACTGGTAGTAGCATGAATAGCAGTCGTAGCAGTTGTAGTATAAGTAATAGTAGTAGTGGTAGTAATAGCAGTAGTGGTAGTAACAATATTGATGGTAGCAGTAATAGCACTAGTAATAGTAGCAACAGCAAAAGTTGTAGTGGAAGTAGTAGCAGCAGTAGTAGTAGTAATACTAGAAATATTAGCAGCAGTAGTAGTTGTCGCAGTATTCGTAAGAGCATTCATTATTTCAACAAAAAAGCCTAATTTTCAGCTTAATGTTTACATACAGTTAATCCATGGGGCTTTTATTTTGAAAGGGTGGGACTGGGTGGGGGAGGGAGGGGGAGAGGAGACATAATCATCATGTTTGACAGACATAAACAGAGGTTATTAAATGACAGGCTTCATCACAAGCAGTTCAGTTAGAATTCACTCTCTGGGGCTTTTATTTTGAAATGGCGTGTGTGTGTGTGTGGGGTGGGGGGGGGGGGTGGAGGAGGGTGGAAAGACCTCTAAAGATCCCTAAGACCTGAATGACTGTATGAGAGAGAGACACACACAGAGAGATAGAGGGAGAGGAGTGTATGTGTGTCTGAGTCTGTGTGTTTATCATCATCACTAATTGGCTCAATCGCGAACACCTGTGTGCCTGAAGCCATTTCATGGAGATAAAACAGGGAAACACCTCTCAAACAAATCATCAAAACTCCCATAACCGTAGCTCCTATTGCTCCGATATTAATAATTGAGAGGAAGGTTGACTTGAGAAACAGATCCTGTAAAAATTGTGTCTGTAGTGTAAAAAATGTGGCTTAACTGGCGATCTAGAAATGGAGTACCGTGTTCTGTGGAAGATGTTTTTGAAGCAAAATTTAACATTGGTCTCTATGGAGCAGAAAGTTGGTTTTCCTCTCAATTAACGGCTTCTGTGTCAAATGTGTAAATCTGTGGGATTCCACAGTAATTTTTCTACGAAAGGACAAGATTAGCTACTTCTACATCCAGAAATTATGCATGAAGAGTGAAGATTGTGGACACAGTGGCAAAATACAAATGTTTTTTTCACAAGAATCTCAAGCTGCTCTTCACTCTAGCGGTGACATCACGCACTCTAAGCTGCCCAATACACACCCATTATAAAGTCAGAAAAGGGCTGAAAAATCATAAAAGTTAAATTGCTGCAGTTCAAAAAGTTAAAAAGATATCAAAAAGCTGAATCATGTTGGCAATAGTTAAGGGTTTTCTCAACATTTGAAAGTTGAAATGGTGTCTGTAGCTGAAAGTATGAGGAAGTTGAAGGATTTGAAAGTTGAAGAAGTTTAAGAGGATTTGAAAATATTCTCCATAGAGATCCCATTGAAAATAAAAAGCTTAATAATTCAAATAGTTTAAAGGTCAGAAATATTAACAGCATTCCAACAATAAAGATGCTTGGAATGCTTAACAGCATTCCAACAATAAGTCTTAAGCTAAATAACTAAAATATTCATAATCATCATCTGTATCCTTTTACTTTGTTATCAGTCATCTACAGTGGTTATTTCCATCAAAAATACACAATTCAAATGATTAGGATAAAAAGATTGTGTTTAAATTGATTGAAAGTCTTGGCATTGGCAGTTTTATTGATTTATTATAAGCTGCTTAGATCTATTGTTAGGAAGATAAACAGGTCATAATTCTCTCTCTAATATATATTTTATATCGCTATGAAAACATCTCCATCAAACAACTGGATTTATTCAAGTTTCTCATCAAAACTTATTTTTACAAAATTTAATTTCGATATTTAAATTAGTATATTTATTTTTATATGAATTAATATTTTACAGAATAAGAAGAAGAAACATTCCTTTATTAGTCCCACAGTGGGGAAATTATTCTCTGCATTTGACTTGCCATGACACACGAATGGTTCTACCATAAGAGAGTATTAAAGTGCCACGTCCTACTGAAATCCAAAAACTAAAACATACGAAGCATGTTGGACTTGCAAAATACTCCATGTGTAACCCGGAATACAGTAAATTGAATACATTTAATGATATTCAAAGTCTTCACTGTCTCTGGTGATCACATGTAAATGTATCAATAGTTCTGTATGGTGAGGCAAGTAGTTTATATTGGATCATGCATCATACATCTCCAACATTCAGTTGTCAGGGTGAGATCGTCTCAAACAATACTGAATAATCTGCACAGCGCTGTCAAGGATCAGAGCAACACACCCACACAGAGGAGGTGCAATGAAGTCATCACGCTTTCATCTGAAGGAAGTGACATTTCTGGAATTGTGAGCATCACACATCTTCTATCTGACAGACGACAACAAGAATATAGAAGTGGATTCTTCCTTAAATCCTCACACCTTTCCTGGCAGCTCTCCTTTGAATTCCAGTGGTGTGAGAGTGCAGACGCAAGCGAGGGGGGGAGGTCTTTAACATTCACAGGAACAGAAGTCACTCTTCATTTAATATGGAACCCTTTTTCCTCGAGGGATAATCCAGCTGCTTTGTATGTCATCCTGCATCAGTAGTTTTTCTCCTTCCATGCTCTTTCTCTAAATTGTATTATTTTGCATTATCCTCGGGCATCTTAAGAGTGAACCTGGCAAGGATGTCCAAAGCACAGAGCCAGAAATAGATTCATTACTGTCATCAAACGTCCCTGTGCACCCGTGTGATGCAGTGTCATGGCAGCATCAACCGCCCGATGTCAGTGATGCTATTCTTCACGCACCGATACACAGGCTCTATAGGCAGGCAGTGACATCCACGTCAGATCTCACACCACTGTCATGCATCTTTAATGACACACCACACATGCAGCTTACGCTATAGAAACACAAACAGTCTCAGAAATACACCCTCCACACTGCACACTCCTCTTCAGTTGCCTGTCAACATGGATCAACTTGCATTGACTGATAAAAGGACCACTAAAAATAAGACTTCGCAGCATAGAAACAAACAACGTAGATCACAACACAAGATCAGATGTGAGGAGACAGATCCTCTGATGCACAAGACTGAAAGTAAGAATCTACTGTTGATCGTGTGTTTTTCACATCTAAAGACCTGTAGTGTGGAAATGAATGGCTGTGAACAAAGCTTTAAAATATGCAGTGTTTCATGACCCGACTCTCTTCCTCAGCGTAGCCAACACCTGACACCTTCAACAGAGCCAGGACTCATTTCTGCTAACTTCACGTAAAATCCAGCTCAAAACTGAATTTGGACATGTTGTCATCTCCGCCAGGAAGATCATGCAACCGGTTGTGTGTGTGTGTGTGTGTGTGTGTGTGTGTGTGTGTGTGTGTGTCTGCGTAAACTACTGCAGCAAACTACAATATTTTGGGGGGTCAGTTAGGGCTGCTTGCTCAAGGACCTCTCATGTTTGCAGTGATTCACACTTTCATTCCCCGTTATACTGACTGCGTGAGGGGACAACAGTTTGTGTGTTTTGCTAGCAGCTGACAGAACTACCAGTACGCACACTGCCGTACCTCGCTGCAATGGTATTTATGAAAAGGAGAGATGATGTCCTGCTTTAATACAGGTTCTCACCAACGCCACTGGATCAAATGTGTCCACAGCGGGTCCGTTTAGCTCCACAAACAGACATGAAGACAGGCTCACATCTCTGGCTCACAACTTATTCTTGTGTTTTTCAATTTAAATAATGACTACTGCTGGAAATTAGTAAGTGCCGTTAGTTTTGAAAATACCTTTTTAGTGACATTAGAAGTGACAAATACTTAAAGATTTAAGAGACCCCACAACATTTCCAGGGACCCCCTGAGATCCCCCTTATTCCAAACACCGGATGGCACCGAACCAGAACCGAATGTTCTGTCCCCAAAAAATGTACAACACACATATTGTTACACCCTTAATGATCATATGAATAAATAGAGACAAATATATCAATTGTGAAATAATATAAGTCACTATTCAAACTATTCATTATTTTTTTATCGTTTTCATAAAAACTAATTCTAATGGAGTTCAGTTTTATTACATGATATCATTTTTTGCCAGTTTGCCATTTTAAATAAGAAGTTCTTCCTAATAACTCGCCTGATAAAATAATAGTAAAATAAATACCACGCCAACCAAAGAGAAAACAATCAGCATCACAATACAGAACCAAGCACTGAAACATTTATAAAATACATGAGAGCAAGATGAGAGCATGTCTAACACAATGAAGAATGAGTACGGTTCTGAAGTTTGCTTTTAACAAGCTAATGTTAACAAGCTAATGTTAACAAGCTAATGTTAACAAGCTAATGTTAACAAGCTAATGTTAGCAAGCTAATGTTAACAAGCTAATGTTAACAAGCTAATGTTAGCAAGCTAATGTTAGCAAGCTACTGTAATTAGCTTAGGCACTTACAAAAGAGCAATACTTCATAGATTTATCCACATTTTACTACAACACAAGTTGCATATTCTCAAAATGCATTCGCTCAACTTACAGAAACATACTTTGCTGTTATTCACATGGAATCCGGCTGATGGCCAACGGACAACACGGCATGAGAAAAACAAACAGTTATTCTGTTTTATGTAATTGTTCAAGTAATGCATGTATACAATTCAGCTTTCCATTAATATTCTACCGCAGCATTCTAAACATTCTTAAACAACTTTCTCCGGTATGAGGGACCACGACTGTTTCTGCTAATCTCTGCCAGACAATGTTACCACCCTGCTCTTGTTCACCAACATATCTGGTTTTTCATCCATCGTCTGCCATTCCATGTGAATGCAGCTTAAAACTGTGTCTGGACAAAATGCCTGACTGCGTAGTAGTGGTGTAACGGATCAGCCCTCCCGGTTCGGATCACTTGTGAACCGCGGATCAATTGAGTATTTTTTTTATTTAATTTTTTTACAGTTTAATCATCACAATGTATAATAAAGTTGTACTGCTGCTGTTCCTTTTCAAGTAACAAGCCCTGAATATCAATGCAGAGTGTCAGTGAACAGATATGAAACAGTAGTGTGTTCACGTGAACGGAGCAGGTTAGAAGCATTTAACGGTGAAGTCATGGCGAGCGGAGGAACTTCAGAAGCTCCGGCGTCATTTAAGTCGCAAGTTTGGGAGCATTTAGTCTTCCCTGTAACGTATAATGACGGGATGAGGGTGGTGGACAAACCCGTTACGGTATGTAGGTGTTGTTTAAAGAGAAAGACACGACAACGGCAATACATCGGCATGTCCACACATATGAAGAGACACCATCCCGTCTGTCAGCGACCGTTTTGGAAAACAAGGGATTTCAAAATCTGGTTAAGTGCTTGAGCCACGATACGAAATCCACTCACGCACCCACTTCAGTGTGAAGATCGTTCACGGCCTCGATGAAAAGGAAAAGACTGACCGCTCACTTTTGAGGCTGCTGCTACAGACCTGGATGAGCTCACTGACACTGTGACATCATGCATCAGTTTTTGTGAGGACATGTGTGTGCAGACTAAAACCTTCTGCACATATAACAACAATAAACCTGGTTTACTGCAAGACTCAGGCAGCTTCGTCGGGCTATGGAGGAGGCCTACAGAAGTGGGGACAGGATGCTGTACAACCAGGCCAGGAACACACTGACGAGGGAGATCAGGTAGCAAAGAGGTAGCAACCTGAATGTGTTCTACTGCAGGTTTGATAAGCCCACTTCAACACCCCCCACCTGCCCCGTCATCAAACAAACACCTACACCCCCTGCCTCCTCCTCACCTCTCCCAACCGACCCCCCACCGGCACTGAGGATCTGTGAAGAGGATGTGAGTCGGCTCTTCCACATACAGAAGATCAGGCCCAGACGGTGTGCCCCCCTAGTTCTTCTATCACTGTCTGGTTTGGCGATACGGCCAAAGTCTTCCAGCACGATACAGGTCACTTCATATCTCCATAAAGATGTATATCACGGTATAGCAAGTTCTCTGGTTGTTCAATAAATAAATAGTCTACATGAAATAACCATATAATATTAATATTTCTGTACTGTGTGAATGTAATACTTGACATAAGAAAAGTACCAAGTATGTTTTCATTTAAATAAGAATGGAACAGTTTCAAGTGAATTAAAGGTTGTTTTCCCCATACACACATACACACACATGGCTAATGGTGTTGAACTGAGTGACAATGTAAGGTGTGATAAGGATTTTCCTTCAAAATATGTTACGTCACATTTTTGGAGGAATTTAATTATATCATTTAGTATGTTTGTTATTAATTGAGACAATGTAATTGTGTATCACAATATCTCAAAATTGATTTCATCATGGTGAGATTCCATTGAGAAATGATATATTATCATATCAAAGTTAAAATGCCTAAATTTACAGCAGAAATAGACTTTGAGCTTGAGCCAGAACCACTTTGATCTTTGATCTTTGATCTTTGTACGGGCTCTTTACAAACCGATGGGTGACACACGGAGACTACGTCCATATCTTTTACAGTCTACGGTCGTTAAAGGGAAACACTGGATTAGTCGAAAGCAGCAAAAAACAGTTTGAGTTAATTTGCCGACATCACCCGTCATCAAAATAGGCTTGAAACTCATGAAATGGCACCAAAACATACCGGAATCACATCCTATTTGTTCTGTGAAAAACAATGTTAAATAACATAATCAAATCATAAGGTTGCCCTTCATAAATAAAGGATAGTTGAATTTAAAAAATATCAACATTGTGTGTCTCTGTTCTTTCTGTAAAAACGTTCACGATTAGCCTGATGATGGAAATCCTCAGGATCAACTTATTGTGAGTCTCATCCCTGAACATTGTACTTTTGTTAAGTACAGGAACATTTAGATAATTACTTCCGAACCGACTGAGTCAGCTCCCACTGCAGTGTATATGTTCTCTGCTGCCTACCTAATGTTGTATAATTCTTATTCAAACCTGCAGTCTGGTCTTTTTGTACCAGTGACGAAGCATAAACGCATAAACACATAAACACATCAGCCAATGGCTGATAATGTAATCTGGCACCAGCTCCGAGGACTGAGCAGAGTGGAGGAGAGGACTGTGCCGAGCACTCCGGCAGCTAAATGTACTCACCCGCTGCAACCTCGGAGCCTATGCAGATTCTATTAGCGCTTCAGTACAGTTCAGTACACCATCAGTGTGCCATTCTCCATGCTAATGGTAAGTGTGCTCTGTATCATACCAACCTCTCTCAGCACAGAGAGGGGCAGCACTTTCAACAGTTGGGGAAATCCAAAGTGCTGCATTAGAAAATACTGCTGGTAGTGTAAATCAGCCAGTGGTGTATAAAGTACTCAAAAGCCATACTTGAGTAAAAGTAAAGATACCTTACTGGAAAACTACTCCAGTAAAAGTAAAAAGTCACCTATTAGAATACTACTTGAGTAAAAGTCTCAAAGTATTTGATATTTATTGTACTTAAGTATCAAAAGTAAAAGTACAAGTAAATGCTGTTAATAAAAAAGCAAAGGGTCAGAATTTTGAGAATTATGAAGTTTATTCTTTTAAGTGCTGTGGCCACCATGACCAAGGACATGGAGCTGTGTTGAACATAATTGGGTTGGCTGTGATCCATCCAGGAGCAACAATGTTCAACATAATATATTGTACATAAGTATACTTTTGCATCTACTGTGAACTTATCATCATAATTCTCCGAAAAGCAATATGACACTATGAAGGAGTTGTAACAGTGCGTTTATAAGTATGCTCATTCCGACTAGAGGATGTAGAGGACAATTGCATAATATTATGTTCAGCAAAAAATATCCACTTGATGCATCAGGTCAGTGTTTTGAGAAAGGACACCTGCCTTGTAAACTCCTGTGGGCCTGATTTGAACACAATAGACAAAGGTTTTGCTCAAGCTGAATCTGCAATTGGGCGACTGCTACCATCATAACTCCATCTGATCATCCACAAAATGACTCAAATATCAAAACATGATCAATACTAAAGCAGCACCGAAAGTAACAACCCAGTCATTACTTGAAACTGAAAAATGTCCTGTTCATCTTCAAAAGAAGTTGGTTTTCAAAATTGCGAGAATTCAGTCTCGCTCTTCTTGGGCTGAAGACTAGTCCTGCGATGCTAAATAGCCGTTCACAGGCCGCTGAGGCAGGTAGAGGTGTGTTCAGAGTCACAGACAGCTTGCACACAGCTGGGAAGGATTTCCCTAACGCTAACGCTAATGCTAACGCTAATGCTAATGCTGCGCTCTCTCGGCTCCAGTCAATCCTATGGTGTGGTGGCTAGCTATAGCTAACGTTAGCCAACTAGTGCTGCACAACTGTCAACACTTCCTCAGCTCACTAACTCGCTAGCGATCCACTGGTGTTGGTCTTCGTCACCACCGTCGTTTGTTGCGGGAGTAGCAGGTGCTTCCATTTCTGCTTCCGTCATGAAATCAGTCATCGTAGAGTGGAATTCTACTCATGTAGTCGCCCGCTAGCTATAGCATATAGCATCCTGGGCATCACTGGGAATCAAAACACCGCGGCTTTGAGAGCACTTGTTTGCAATTGTGCATTAACGCAATTAACCAATGATTTAACTTGCAAGCTAGGACCACTGATTCACCAAACCTGCTTGCTTGCAGTCTGTGTTCCACCACAGTCCCCGACGTTGGTCTCATGATTCCTTTTTTTCTAAAGATAGATTTGATTTTGTAGCGAGTAACGAAGGTTTCAGGGGAAATGTATCGGAGTAAAAGTATCAGTTTTCTTTGCAAAATGTAGTGAAGTAAAAGTAAAAGTCAACAGAAATATAAGTAGTAAAGTAAAGTACAGATACCCAAAAAAACGACTTCAGTACAGTAACGAAGTATTTCTACTTCGTTACTATACACCACTGAAATCAGCACATAGAGGCGTGTGTAAAAGTTTGCATCTTCTTAGATGTACAGCTCACCCGTTACCACAGGGACACAGATTAAGTCTGCTCTTCATCTGATGCTGAATCAGTAGGACAACACTACCTGACAATCCCCATCCAGAGTGGGAACAGAGGGCCCCTGTTGAAGGCTGACACTGTGATCTAACAGCTGACACTGTTCACATTCGGATTTATTGAAGATTTTATTTCCCTTTATTACCTGAGCAACTGATACCAAAGAATGCAGGTACTTGAAGTGTCTGACAGCAGTAACTGGTTGGCTCAACTGTTCTATCTGAATATCATCGTTTGCAATTGTAAAAATGCTGATTATGTTCAATCTTAAAAGCTGTGCACATAAATGATAAATGAAATGTTCACATTGTTGAATTATCAGCATCAGCACCATCTTACTAGTGATCCACAGTCTGAAGTCTTTCAGAACTGCCTTCACTTTCCTTCTTCACAGTAAGTGCTCACACACTGATCGTTGACATGAAGGCAAAACTGTCACAAAAAATGTCAAGGTTTTGTTTTGAAATGTATGATTAAAAGCCTTGTCTTTTCTGTATTTATGTATTACATTGAAAAGAATACACTCACTCCATGCACTGCTAAGGTAAAGATTATATCCATGCCTGAGCGTGTCAACTTCTACCTTTTCCCTCTCAAAAGCTGATGAGCAGCGTGTTCTTAATGAAACTTGAAGATGGATGCTGGATCTTTTCTCTAGCTTTCTGTTACACTGAAGGAGAACACTCTTGTTTTCATCATATCGGCGAGTGCATATTTCTCTTAAATCCCTCGTTCAGTTAGTGAGTCACACTGTCCCATTTAGCAGAAGGTAAAGGAAGACTGTGTCCCACTTAATATGTGTTGACTTACTGACATACAGCTCTGAGGGGATGATTAACACATGCACAACCCAGGAGCAATACTAGTCCAGTGTGTGCATCACTGAATCATCTGATCAATGAACGTCCTCTCCACTTCTGGTAGAGTATGAGTTCTCATCTGGTCTCTTAAAGAGCACTTTGCAAATTCTGATTGATGTGTACAAGTTGGTCCAGCTTGGACCTACAACGGACTGTCAGGTCTGCAGAGAGGATCATTGGTTCCAGCCTGCCCTCCATCCTGGACTTGTTCACCTCCAGAGTCAGGAAACGGGCAGGAAAGATCACTGCAGACCCCTCACACCCTGGACACAACCTGTTCCAACTCCTCCCCTCTGGTGGGAGCTACAGAGCTCTGTACGCCAAAACCACCAGACACAGGAACAGCTTCTTTCTGCTGGCCGTCACGCTGATGGACACGTAATCAGACATACTGCACTATTACCACCATTCTGCACTAATACCTCAAATCTATTCTCATTGTTGTTGTTCTTTATGTTCATATATATACAGTATATACTTTTGGATATATATTTATATTGTACATAGCAGTTCAAAGTTTAAATGTTAAAGCTTACCTCTGTTCTACTTTGTTGTCTTTAATGCCCTTGTTTTTATTTCTTATATTTTTCTTGTTTATTTGTATATTCTGTGTTTGTACGTTGAGAGCATTGTGGAAACCGGAGTCAAATTCCTTGTATGCGTACGTATACATGGCCAATAAAACTGATTCTGACCTGAATTGTGTTGTTCGACAGATGACCCAATCAAAATTCTGAATTTAGGTTGGACTTGAAGAGTTGGCCAGGGAGGATGATGATGCAAATACAAGTAGTGCATCAATATGGGACACGAACTGTCAATGGATTTGATGCTCTACTCACTTTGGACATCACGCCAAACCATCATTTATTATTATAATGGACTACCAATAACCAGAAATGCTTGTGTAGGAACAGAATGTGTTACAGTGACCTTCTCATATGAAAACGTTTGTGTCCTAATTAAAGGAAAGTGATTAGTTGATTAATCCATTGGTCAATTGAAGAGCGATTTAACATTTTAATCTATTTCTTTCTTTTTTTGTTAAGTGCTTGTAAGAAATTTGAACATTGAACTAGTGTATTTAGTAGATATAATAAAAGTGTTTAATAATTCATAATTAAGAATTCATAATTAGTCATAATCATAAGTATATTGGGAATGCATAATTAAGATAAACATAAAGAGTTTTAGGATTAGTAGCTAAAAGACATGAAGCTTCTGCCAAGTTGCAGAAGTTTAACTTTCATACTGAAGGATTATCATAGAAGGGATTAAACAATAACTGTCAGTCATTGAATGTGTTAGTAAACGCAGGGACAGAAAGCCAGACAGACAGAATACACTCCTGACCGTTAGCCAATAGGAATTGAGATAGACGGAAGGGGAGGAGTCGCGAATGAATATGTGGGCGGGGTTAGAAGTGTTTTTCTCGGTCTCTTTAGCATGCGGTCCCCAGGGACGGCTGTGTCTCATGGGACCAGGGACGAGTTTTTTCCAAAGTGGGGTAATATTGTAATATTTCATAGGAGTAATGTACTCCATTGTGTAACTGTAATCGTACTTACATCAGTGGGATTAAATCCTTTTAACTGTAAACCAGTTTTGGTGGAGTTATTTAGCAGCGTGTCAACTGTAACAAGCAGCTGGACGCACGTGTGATCTGGCCTCCTCCCGTTGGGGTGAGATTCAGCCTCAACAAAATTTGGCATACCACGAAGGAACGCTCTTGCCGGCTCGCTGCGTGGGCTGGAGGCTGCGCTGGTCAAACACTTTTCCTGGGCCCACATCAATGGTACTCAGCGCCGTTTAAGAAAGTCTGTGAGGTAGCTTTTAGGAAATTTAGGGGAAGTGTGTTTGACTAGCGTTGCTAACAGCTAGCTCTGAGGTGCCGGTGAGGACGAACCACAGAGGAGGCCACGTTCCACTGAGGTGAGTTACGATTTACAGTCTGAAGTATATTTGCATGATGCACAAAGGGACTAGTCCAGAGAATACAGAGGATCCAGAATAAAGAAATTAAAGATAAAGATAACAGCGCTGTTATAATAACATCACATTGGAATTCACGAACGGTTATCTGCTGGGCTAACTAGCGTGCTTATTTTGAGAGACTCTCTGGCTTGGAAAAACATAGCTGGGTTTGGCAGATAACGAGTTTAAAAGCAGTTATTTGTAGCTTGGCTAAACTGAAACACGTGGCCTCGCGGGTCTTCGAACCACAGTTCGTTGTAAGTTTGGGTCACGTGTACGGGTCGAGTTCGGTAAGCTGCGTAGAAGAAGCTAATGCTAGCGAGAGGTAGCTTCCGAGGCGGCGGGACACACGTGATGATACACCGATCCTGGAACACTCTCTCGCTTTGCGTTGGCTGTGCATTAAATTAAGCAATCGTGTGGATGTTTCGGATAAGTACAATAATGAGCTGTTGGTGGAACTAGACAGACTGGGGGAATGGTCGCTGGCCAGCTAGAGTGAAGTAACTCGCGCGGTGATTAGGACGAACGGCGAGTCTGGAGAAGCTAAATAGCTGGTTACACCAGAGAATTTAAGGTTAAATAAAACCGGACAATAAGTCCAATAATACGTGTGACTAGTCTGTGTTTTAGCAGCGTGGAAAGACGTTTAAATGATGAAATAACATTGCATGACCTGTTTCCGAAGTGTAGGAGCTAACGCTAGCTACGTGTAGCTCCGGTTTTGCGGTACTCTGTATGTAAAATAAAAGTGCTTATAAAAGAAAATAACCAGTGGATTGTGAGAGGAGACAAAGGGGTATGTGTGGAATTAAAGTGTGGGATTTTGGTGAAACGTGTGTGTGTGCGTATGCTTTATTAGAAGCTCCGTTTTTGTCGTTAGCATAGCTGTTAGCATAACAGTTTGACTTGCATTGGTATTTCTGATTGAACATCTTTGAATACAGTTATTAATTTTTTGAAGTTGAATCTAATATTTAATCGATTAATTATTAATCATTTTTTAATTTCGATTTTAAACCTTTTGAATTTGATTCTGATTAAGATGTTGTGTTTGATTTAAGAGTTCTATCCTCAATTTTGGGTCAAGATTTCTTCACATGTCCTGTATTGACTAATTTTGGTACATTTACGATTTTACACAGTTCCGAAGAACCAATTTTGACACGGACAGCGCTAAAATAGTTGAGAGATCGTTGACCTCTCATACACTACAGACGTATGCTAACATTTACTGCTGAACTTCGGGCAGGTTTGTGTTTGTTTTAGTCAAGGTGCGTGGTTGAGTGGATCCAGATCTGGGAAGTGGAGCAGTGGATCCCAGTTTTGGAGTCAACGACCGCACACAATACAGCACAGAGGGTGAGTTGACCTTGGTTCATGTGACGACAAGCGTGTACATTTACTACACACATTTGAATACTCCTAGGCTGCATAATGTTTACATCAAAGAAGCAGAGAAGGGAAGTAGGAGAACTGGTAAGAAAACTAAAATGTGAGTTAAGAGAAGTAGGAGAACTGGTAAGAAAACTAAAATGTGAGTTAAGAGAAGTAGGAGAACTGGTAGGAAGACTAAAATGTGAATTAAGAGAAGTAGAACGCATCAGAAAAGATCTGCAACAGCAGATAGAGGAAAGACAAACAGAAAGTAAAGAAGACGAGGACATAAAGAGAATGACGCAGCGACTGCTGAAACTTCAAGTAGCAGAGGTCGACAGAGAATTAAATAGAAAACGTCAGGCCAAGAAGCAGATGACAGTAGCAGAAGCTCAGCCTCCTCCAGCAGCACCTCCCGCTCCATGTCAACCAACTCCAGCAGTAACAGCCCCCACAGTGGTGTACCATCAGCCTCCACCAAGATGCAGAGGTGGTGCATCCAACAGATGCAGAGGTGGTGCATCCAACAGAGGCAGAGGTGGTTCATCCAACAGAGGGAGAGGTAACTATAAAGGGGGGCATGAAGGTCTTGTAAGTAGAGGCGAGTGCTACGTATGTGGGAGAGAAGGTCATTGGGAAAGAGATTGCCCTCATAAAAGAGCAGGAGGATCGTTCAGTGCAGCACCACAACATGCTACATTCCCACCACAACATCAGCAGTACCTACGACCAGGTCCAACGGGACCATCTGGACCTCCTCCCATGAGACATCAACAGATGCCCATGCCGTCACCAGGACCATGGGGAGGTTCAGTGTACCGCCAAGATACATAGATGATTGCCACGTGATCTCTTACAGCAGAGATATCGTGGTGAAGGGGAGATTGGTAAGGTGTAAAACATTTTTTGTAGATCCACATTTAGAACAGTTTTCAGGATAGGTGCTACTCACAATTTTTGAGATTAATAACGTCATGATAAAACACAACTTTTGAATTTAAATACAGCAAAATCCAAGTCGTCTAACTCAGTGATAGGTCCTAGCCTAGACTTGCTAACTCTAGGAATTGAGATATATACGGGAGCTCTAACTAACATGAGCCGAGTTTTGTTTTCTCAGGTGACAAACGCAGAAGCAGCAGCGGACGAAAGGAAGCCGCCTCCTGTCGTGTCACCAGGCAGTCTGGTGTGGATAAAAGTCCACAAGCGCAAGTGGAGTGAACCAAGGTGGACCGGTCCATGGGAGGTAGTATTGGCAACCTCACATGCAGTAAAGGTAAAAGGTAAAACTGGAGCTACTTGGCAAAACCTCACTCACTGTGCAGCAGCGAAGGTAACGAGTAAGACACTCGCAGAGACAGGATTGAACATCAAACAGGCAAAATTTGAAGCTAAAGACACCTCAAAAGAGGGTTTAGACAGTACTGACAATGACGTTTCCCCCACAGTGTAAGCGAGACCTTCCATTAGGAGACTCAAGGTTCAGTGGGTTATGGAAGTCTGTAATTATTTTCTTCCTGATTTCAGCAGTTTCCCTCTTAGCATGGGGAATTAAACACAGACAGGAACCAGAACACATGCATGACTACATCAAGATTCGACATTTAGCCTCAGTAACTAGTCAAACCGATTTCCGACCACGTAGAGAGGCTTCTCTGACGACACTCACCTAGGAAAATGTAACTCTCACTCTTACGTTCAAAGAAGGTACAACATCAACGGTCCAGTTCGACTTCTGTGAAGTAGTTTCCTGTCCCAAGTATGAACACACCTACGGATGGATGACCAAAACCTTGTGCATCATAACTGACCAGTGTGGGCCCGCCACAAATAAGTATGGTAAGCTGTTATCATATTATCACTGTGATTGTGAAGACTGGGGATGGGCAACGACGAACACAGGTGGCGAGGGTTTAGGAAGAGACCCCAACCCAGGCCTTAAAGACCGACTAAAGATGTTAAATGCCCCAACTTCTTATCACATGTGTAGAAAGGGGGTGGGTAGGTGTAATCCTTTAAGACTTACCTTAACAGACCCAAAATTGACTGACGGAGGACTTTACGTAGTACAGGGAAAGGCAACTACTGATGGTCCTGCCCCACAAGGGCTCATTAGGATTATTGTTAAGCCTGCGAAAAAGATCATGGATGACCAGGTTCGACATACGACTGACGCAGAGAATGAGGTACCGGGGGTGGAAACTGGAATGGCAGATGGGAATTTATGGCTCCGGTGGGTACAATATACGGCTTCAAGTCAGAGAAGTACAGATTGTATTGTGTGTTCAGGACCTAGACCCCTAGCAACACCAGTTCCTTCAAGATTTAGACCCCTAAGCCCTGAATTTAGTTGTATTTTAACTCTGTTTACTGATGACACTTTGCCCCTTCATCACACTTGTCAGGGGCTACACTGGGATTACCCACCTGTAGAATATAATACCCCACCTCTGTTCAAGGTTTCAGAGGGTCCATTTGATTGTATAGTCTCAGATACAGCTAAGGGGCCCAATGTAGGTAGTATTATTGAAGCAAATTGTAGCAACAGTCACAATGCTAGCGACTATCTATATAACAGTGTGTTAAGACAGACAGCACCCAGAGCTGATTTATGGTGGTGGTGTGGAGGAAGAACCATATATCCAATCCTGCCTAAAGATTGGACAGGTAGATGTGCGTTGGTGCAACTTATATTGCCATTCTATATCTTGCCTGTCAATGACGCAACTTATAGAGAACTCATCTCTCCACGCCCACATGCTAACAGAAGATCCAAAAGCGATGCCGGTAGCCAGAAGGGAGTTTTTGAGGACCAAGTGTACATAGATGTCATAAGGGTGCAAAGGGGGGTGTCTAATGAATTTCAAGCCAGAAATCAAATAGCAGCAGATTTAGAATCTGTTTTCTATCAAAGGGTAACGATTAATAAAAATGTCGATTGGATCAACTACATTTACTATAACCAACAGCGTTTTGTAAACTTCACCAGGGACGCCATATCAGGGCTGCATGCACAGCTGGCGAAGACTAGTCTAATGACCTTGCAGAACAGAATGGCATTAGATATGATTTTAGCAGAGAAAGGTGGCGTTAGCCAGATGTTTGGGACTGCTTGCTGTACTTTCATTCCAAATAACACAGCTCCTGATGGATCGGTGACCAGGGCTCTGGAGGGACTGACAGCACTCAGCCAAGAGCTAGCGGAGGACTCTGGTGTCACGAATCCATTCACCGACTGGTTGGAAAGTATGTTGGCAAGTGGTAACATACATTTTTGTCAATCGTAATTACTCTGTGTGTTGTCGTCGTAGGCCTCCTAGTCGTCTGTGGGTGTGGGTTCCCTTGCATCCGTGGACTTCTACAGGGGTTTATTGCTTCAACGATGAGCCAGACACAAGTCCAGGGCAACCAGTTATGTGTCGAGGATGAGGAAGAATTGGAGCTTCTGATGGCCACCGTCTAGATGAGGCCACCAGCGGTGTCATAGAGGAACTTCACAAGCAGTTCCTGACCATCCTCTCGGAGATCCTGAAGGACCGGATAAGGCCCAGATGGACTTCTAAAACACATCCGGTGAGATATTGGAAATTTGGGAAATAGCCGGATTGTTTTGGATGAGTATTTTGCGATTTTTATTTTTTGTTTAACTGGGTTATAATGGGATTTTAGGGTGTAAAGATTAAGAAATGTAATTTTGTCAAGTGTAAAAGAACAGTCAAGGCTTCTCAGTATGCGTTCTTTAGCCTACAGACTGTCTCCTGATCCTGCCAGCCCCAAAACATGGAAGGCAGTGGACTTCTAAAACACATTAGCCTACAGACTGTCTCCTGATCCTGCCAGCCCCAAAACATGGAAGGCAGTGGACTTCTAAAACACATTAGCCTACAGACTGTCTCCTGATCCTGCCAGCCCCAAGACATGGAAGGCAGTGAACTTCAACGGATACGACTCTTTTTGCGTTAGCGAGGCAAGCGTAGGGAGAAACAGACCGGATAGGGATACTTGAAATGATATCTGTATGCATGAATTGTTGTTTGCCACTGTTTAGATAGTTAGGGAGCCTCTCCCTGGATTGAGTAGGGGGGAGGTCTCCAGGAACATTTGAGTAACTAACTACATTTGAGTAACTAACTCACAGTGAACTGTGGGTTAGGGGGGAATTGTAAGAAATTTGAACATTGAACTAGTGTATTTAGTAGATATAATAAAAGTGTTTAATAATTCATAATTAAGAATTCATAATTAGTCATAATCATAAGTATATTGGGAATGCATAATTAAGATAAACATAAAGAGTTTTAGGATTAGTAGCTAAAAGACATGAAGCTTCTGCCAAGTTGCAGAAGTTTAACTTTCATACTGAAGGATTATCATAGAAGGGATTAAACAATAACTGTCAGTCATTGAATGTGTTAGTAAACGCAGGGACAGAAAGCCAGACAGACAGAATACACTCCTGACCGTTAGCCAATAGGAATTGAGATAGACGGAAGGGGAGGAGTCGCGAACGAATATGTGGGCGGGGTTAGAAGTGTTTTTCTCGGTCTCTTTAGCGTGCGGTCCCCAGGGACGGCTGTGTCTCATGGGACCAGGGACGAGTTTTTTCCAAAGTGGGGTAATATTGTAATATTTCATAGGAGTAATGTACTCCATTGTGTAACTGTAATCGTACTTACATCAGTGGGATTAAATCCTTTTAACTGTAAACCAGTTTTGGTGGAGTTATTTAGCAGCGTGTCAACTGTAACAAGCAGCTGGACGCACGTGTGATCTGGCCTCCTCCCGTTGGGGTGAGATTCAGCCTCAACATGCTCTAAACTATTTAACCATTGCTCTCACACATCACGGACAGTAACGTCATTTCAAGTCTGGCAGCTACATTATCCAGAATGCTACGCGGCCAACCGCTAATGTAGCCTCCAGCGCTACTAAAGTCTGGTAGGCTTGCTTCTTTATATCTCCACATTCCCACATATTTTCATTTTTAAACTTAGTCATAGTCTTCAGCTCCAGCTTTATAAAGCCTGCATGCAACAGAGTAATAGATTTCATGGGATCATGTTTTAGTTGTGCTTTTTGTAGTCCTTCTTGGTTGTAGTTTCTCCATGGCAGACCTATATCAGTGACATTCGCCGTCGCATCATAGTTGCGTAGCTTAGTGAAAATGTAGTCGGATTCTTTGGGTACATCCCAAGTCTCTTAATTGTCGTTTCCTCGCTCCTCGCTCCTCGCTTGAACTGGAAGTTGTTCTGCTCCGCCATATTGACGGCCGTCCCAAAGCTCTTATTTAGCTCGGAGGATCGAGGAGAGAGGAGCGAGGAGAGAGGAGGGATCTCTGAGGAGCCATGAGCGAGGACCCACGAGAACAGACTTCCAGGAAGTGTTTTAACGGCCAACTAGGGGTGGGAATCGGCAGAGATCTCGCGATACGATATTATCGCGATACTTGGGTCACGATACGATATTATCGCGATACTTCGATATTATCACGATACTTTCACGATACTGCGATATTCTGAGTATTGTGATAACATATATTGCGATTTATTACTTTTTTCAACTTCAAATTATGTCCCCAAAGGAAAACTGTGTCAACAACATGTTTTATCTGAGTTCTTTCTCTGATGTCTCCATCTTTGTTTCGACCAACTTCCTACCAATCACGCACACAGACCGCAATTGATTTGATTTTTTTTGTTTATATGGTAAAGTATCGATACTTGGCGTCCGTGTATCGATATAATATCGCCACGCAAAATATCGCGATACTATGCTGTATCGATTTTTTCCCCCACCCCTACAGTTAACACGCCCCCTCATTGTTCATCAGTCATGTGATTGGACGCTGCAGCTGATCGGACTGACTGACTGGAGTTTAACACCAGAGTGAAGACGGATCACAGATTAAACTCTAGGTTATATTTGATTAGTTTTCTGATTCACCGTCTGGTTTAAATAAATGTTCATTGTAGTCTGAACAACAAAAGGACCACAAACAACTTTCTACATTTATTAGAAAGATTTGTCTTTTCTGCATTTCACTACTGTATTTTGTTTCTTACGCTGCTTTTTAGTGTTTTAATGTTCTTAATTGTTTTTAAATCTCCTTTTATTTTGCCTCATGTTTTGAAGCTTTTAATAGTTTTATGTTCTGCACTTTGAATTACCTTGTTGTTGAAATGTGCGATACAAATAAACTTGCCTTTTCATGATCTGATATTTCCCTCAATGACGTTTATTATGGAAACAATTAAAGTCAGAGAGAGCTGAGAGACAAAACACTTTGTACATCATGTATCATCATTCCATTCAGTCACGTGAGTGTCGGGTTCGATGAGTTTTATCATTTAAGTCTAACCTGAAACATGGAGCCTAAGAAATGAATTAGAAACCATAATCATATTCTGGGTTAATTAATAATAACTTCACAATCTGAATTTCAAAACATACAGAAGCAAATAAATAATAAATAAGTCAAACGCATTCCATCGGTAGAAATGGATCCTGAGCTTATAAACAGAACTTTTAAAGAGGTAACAGGCTACAGAGAGAAACACCTCTACAGTGATCACTGTGTGTCTTTATTAGTTATTAGTATTATTAGTGACTGTTATTAAGTACAGTGATCACGTGAACAGACACAAACTACCAAAAGTCTCTCCAGCTGTTAAAGCCGACTGACAGCTGATCCAGCTGTGATCAGCTGTGATCAGCTGATCAGCTGTAATCAGCTGATCCTCCGTCATCAGAAACAGACGTCGCTTCACGTGACACAGATGAGGAAAGGACGTCTCATATTTCCTTGTTTCCTCTCTCCTCGCATGGACACAAGTGAGGGAAACAGGGATGCAATTAAGTGACTTGGGACGTACCCTCTGAACACCACGGTTGTCTTTTCCTAACTCCTCATGAACTCTCCTTCACATCTTTCCTTGACTACATGTTTTCCATAGAGGTCAAGGAAAAGTGGTTAGGAATAGACATTAGGAGGTAATTTGTTAGGAGGTCGTTTTTGGACCTTTCGACCGCCGTCCTGGATGTATAAAGAGAACTGGATTCAGCGCTGGAGGACCCCCCGTTGCTCAGTGGAGCATGAAGTAAATAAACTTTGACTTCCAATGAAAATGGGCAGATCTTCCAGCGATCTTCCTCATCCATGGGCCCATACAGCAAGCACACTAGTGTTTCCTTTAACCCACTGCCAGCCCTCAGTGCCTGCTCATTTTAACATTGTGATGGATTCAGATATGATTGCAAATATCTGCTGTTAACTTAGCGTTAGTTCTGTGCTTACTACAAAATCAGAATCATGCGAATGCTATCACCAACCAAACAACAAACATGACAACAACAAACATCGAAGCCTTGAGCAGAACTCCTCAGAGTCCCTTGAAAACTGTTTCTGTTGTGTTGTGAGCTTCACTCCGAGATCAGGCGCCAACGTTACACACCTGAAGGGAACCAATCAGACACCACGGCTCAGGTGCTTTTACTGTTATTTTCATCATTCTTCTAACTGTAAACATGTAGTGTACAAAGATGCCCATCACAACATGCCTGAGCCCCAGGGGACCACTTTATCTGACCAAAAGTGTTATGGATAAATATATTCATGTTTCAAAGATAGAAAAAGATGGAGCAGTGAATATTTAGAATTTTGGCTTGAGGGTGTCTGTTCATATTAACGTGATTATTTAAATAGTCAATCCATTGTGTTAAAGGACAACGAACAGATGGATTGACTAATGCATTAAGCATAAGAACAATTCATGTATAATATTCATACATAGACTTCAGTAACTGAAAGAGTTTCTACTTCATTCCATTTCAGTGAGAATCGAACCTCTAACTTTCACCGGAACACCCGCTGTGCTGACCTTTGATGTGCTCGTTGACGACGCTCTCCAGCCGGTCCAGCCTCTCGATAATCCTCAGCGTTTCCCCTTTACTCTCCTCCTCCAACTTTCTGTCGGCCTCGCCGCTGCTCTCCGCACCTTTGGGACCCCCGTTGGTCACATAGTTGGTGATCCAGCCTACATACAGGAGACACACGATGTTGGTCATGCCGCTCAGGATCACACATGTCGACACCAAAGTTTTCGTTCTCCTTGAGCACAGCATCGCGACATCCCTCCATGGGCTTCCTGGTCCAGACGCGCGCAAGCAGGTAGATGGAGGAGAAGATGCACTCGACAAACGTGTCCAAATGTAACCAGAGCGTTGCGATGCTGTGAAGTCAGTCCGCCTCCGCGCTCTCAGGTCCCGGCTGACACGTGCATTCTCCGGAGGCTTTAGATGCTGCCTCAAAAACAATATTTCCAGTAATAATACTAACAAGGAGCGTCCCCGTTCAGCAGCCGGCGAGTGAAGCTGCGCTCAAGCTGCAAAGCTGGCAGACGCAGAGCTACAGCCTGTAGTCCTCACACAGCCCAATAGGAAGAGAGAGGGGGCGGGCTCTGCTTGCCTCTGCCGGCCCCTTACAGTTCGAGCACACGGAGGAGGGGAGGAGGAGGAGGAGGAGGAGGAGGAGGAGAGGAGGAGGGCAGAGCATAGAAACTGAAGCGCATCGATCCAGTGATGGAGAGGCGCGGTGAAGTGAAGGCACTGAACGTGTGGTGTCGTTGATGCGTTTGTGATGCTTACACCACGTGCACAAGTGTACAGTTGTGTATGTACATCGTGAGCGTGTTGAAACACTGAAGATTCAGATGCGGTTCAGCAGAGAGAGGACCTGTAACTGGAGAGGAGCCATGTTATAATATGCTTTTGTTGTTTGGCTAAAGAAAGCTTCGTCAGGCCTCGTTATCAGGGCGAGTCAGCTTTACAATAATTCAAACAAATTCATATTAAACAAGTTTACTAAGATAGTCAAGTCAAGGGACAACTGTTAACAAAATAAACAAATACACAAAGATAAATATATTTACAACAGTAAAGACATTCTCAAAAAAGTTCAGACAAATTATAAATACAGTTTTTAAAAAGCTAAACACCCAAACATCAGCTTTGCCTTTTATTCACAGCATTGGGATTAGGTTTAAAAATCTAAAATGGAATTCCTTACTTTTTTAAATTGCTGAATTTAATTCAAATGTATATTTGATATTTGGAATCAGAGTTATAGGCAACAACGTACCCTCAACTCAGTACCCTCACATCTGGCCCCTGAGCCAGTTCTGGCTTTTTAAATAAGTGAAGCATAAGTTTAGCCTCCCATCTCAATATTTATTTGACACTCATACCTGTGTGTGTGTGTGTGTGTGTGTGTGTGTGTGTGTGTGTGTAAGAGAGAGAGGGCATCTGAGTATTGTGTATACTGTATGGCTTCATGACTTTGCTGCTTGGTCCAAAAGCCTCTCAACTGCATCACTTCCCCTCTTCTTTGACTTCTTATGAACACACACACACACACACATCGCTGAACACTGGCCACCTAAGGTGCCCACCTGAAAGCTAAAGTAACCTCAGAGCTTCACACCACCAACAGATGAATCTGGCAGTTAGAGCCTCAAGGCTGCCTCTTTCATCTTTGTCTTTCATCCACTGCTTTACCAATCATACACACACTTGAGCAGATACACACACACACACACACACACACACACACACATGCATGCATGCCCATGAATCAAAAACTCTCCATTCAGCCAAGAGCACTCTGGCAGTTTCAGCCGACTCCTCTGAGATATAAATAATGCATTGGATCTGAAATATTAAGGCTTTCAGTTCTATTCTGCTTTCAATCTTGTCTAATCACTGTCAGTATGTCCGGCTCACTTCCATCTTTCATCGCTCTCATTTTGGCCCAAAAAGGAGGCAGTCAGTTTTGTGTTTTTTTTCTTCAAATATGCAACATGGGGAAACACTTTACTTTAAAGGAGAACAATGCTCCATTGCCAGGTTCATACTTGGTTCGGTTTATTATTCAGAAAAGGACATCATTTTGCTCATACAGTCTGTGGAACACCTGTGTCACCTTGAAGTTTGGCTCCTGGGAAAAGATTCCATCGATTAGTCTCGGTCCCGTATTGTTAGCTTAGTATTTGTGTATAAACTCTGTGAACTGTAGACATGCACTGTGTTTTACATTTGTCTTCACAGAGACATTTGTGAGAATCGAGCTGCGGAGCCCAGTCGAGAGGAAAGTATCTGCTTTGAGAGGTACAGAGAGACAGTGTTAGCATGTTGAACTGTACACAGATGTGACTCGTGAGATTTGACGGGGGTGCCGCTGTGTCACCACAGTGATCGCGTGGCAGTAAAAGCGTGGGTTGCACTTGATAACTGTAGATGCAATGTGGCAGACATTTGAATCCTGATGACAGGATGTTATTATATACATAGTGGAGCACTATGTGGTCAGCAATGGAGTGGCGCTGTCCGTAATTCTGCTCGTTGACTCCAGTTACGTTTCCGTTGTCTACGTCGGGAGGTAGCGGGTCTCCCTGTGCCGCTGGGATGTGGGTAACAGGAGGACGGCCGTGAGTCCGACCCTGCGTATTGTCGGATTCTGACGGGTGGATGCGGCTGGTCGGCGAGGTGGGGATCACGGGTCGGGTGGCGGCGTCCGTGGTGTACGTGCGTGGTGCGCGGCGTACGTGCGTGCAGAAACCTCGAGTGTGCCTGAGGCTTAGAGTGGGTAGGTATTTATAGGGGTGTGGCCGGAAGTGGCTGAGGTGTGGTCCTGCTCCTGAAATTCAGCTAAGTTGTATCTCCAATAATCATGTTCTTGATCTTGTACGTTTATTCTGTACACCAAACACCAAGACAAACTCCTTGTAAGTGAAAATGTACTTGGCAATAAACCTGATTGTGATTGTGTAAGCAAGCAGCTATCAGCACTGTGATCCAGATGAGGATCACCTTCCTAATATGATAATTAAGTGCTACCCCATTTCGTTACTTCTAATTGAATCTAGTTACAAGCGTGATGTCAAATTAAACAAAGTTCCACCAAACATATGTTGTATTTGTTGTTGTTCCTTTTCACCTCGCATGTAAAGGACTGACAGGTTTATTGCGTAGGAAGCTGATACTGATTTGGATGTAGTGAATGAGTCAACATTCTAATAATACAAAGATAGAGGGCAAGTCCATTTCTTTCACCATTATCCTTTGTACAGAAAAACAAGTAAGATCAGAAGCCAAAGTTGAGCTGTTTCATAATGAACATGTAAAGTATGTAAAGAATCAATACACACATACTTTAATATGTAATGTTGGAGGACCACTTGCCACTTCTCTGACACCTCTGAAAGTCTTCTTCTTCAGAGACAGTGAAGTCCGTTTCACTCGTCAGCTGCAGTCAGAGCAGAGAGGAGACGCACTCTCAGCCTATTCTCTGCAGTTATTGCATTTATAGGTATTGAGCTTCATTTTTACAGGAAACAAATAATAACCGTAGCTGTGTTTCAGCTGCAGGACTGAAGGCCCAGGTATAAAATGCACGGCCCGCCACTGATCAAGTGGTTTGGTTGCATCGGTTGATCTTGGATGTGAGATGAACTGTACAGAGAGCTGTGTAAAGAGAACAAGTGAACTAAGTAAAAAGAAATGTGGGTACAGAACTGTTAGAAAAATCAGGAATCAGGGTCAGAACACACAGGTTAAGAATCAAATACTTCATTTGAATAAGGTCTTCCAAACCTATTGCTTGAAAATACACACAGTCTCATTAGTTTTAAAGATGATTCAAGTATTCAAGTTGTTCAACAAAAACGTACTCACTTAAAATACTTGTTTTACACGGGTTTTCTCTTTCCTTTACACTTTTTCTACACAAACTGTCATTACAACATTCATCCAGTAGGCGTCACTTTGTGGCTGAAGTAAGAAGGAGCTGCCCCACACCATCCTTCCATTAGAAATACATGTGAGCTGCTGAGAGAACTGCTTCTATCCAAGTGTTGATGAGACTACTACCACTTCTATAGCACTCTTCTTCTGTTGTGAAACTGCCACACACATTACACATTATATCTGCTAATGTCACTGCTTTCTTTACGTTTATCACTTGTGACATCCGAAACAAGGCACAAGAGGACAAGTGAATTAGTCCGTGTACAAAGGTTCTTTGTCTTTTCAATTTGTACTCGCATACATTTCCGTGCACGAAGTATAACTCACTTTCCATAGTTCACGTTGTATAATGAACAATGTCAGTTTAGGGGTATTAATAATCTCATTGGTCTGCTTGTGTTAATGTGAATGTATTGTGCTACGTGTGAGGTCGATGCTGCCTAAAAGCTGAGTCAGCTTGTTCCATTATCCAACTTTAATAATGACAATTGAGTCAAGGAAGTCGAGAGTCAGAAACAGAGAGAGCTCGCCTTCAAAGTAAAAGTTGCACGTCTTCAAATGTGTCGGCTTCAGCAATCAATTTAAGGACAGCTAAGTTACATTAATAAAAAATATTTTAAATAATGAACATAATAGCTATGAGTATTAGTGAAAATTAGCTTGTAGACATCCTCAGGTCATGAGTGTAATTAAGCATGGGAAGTTTGGGACCGTTTTGAACAAGTCCAGTGGAGTTATATCTGATTTTTTGATGGGGAATCACGTAAAGTAGCCGCCCGCTACGGCTAAGCCATTCATCCAAACTTAAAGCTTTTAATACCTTTTAATCACAAAGGTCTTTAGATTGTACTGACCAAATTTGAAGAGGATCAGACAAATTCCCGAAGAGGAGTTCGTATAGCGACTACAAGTGGGCAAAAATCTATTGAAAAATGACACAAAAATTAAAATGGCCGACTTCAGGTACGGTTTAGAGCATGGTCCCAGGAGACTTATTTTTAAGTCTTAATGGAATACATATGCCTACCAAGTTTCATACATGTAGCTGAAACGAAGAAGTTCATTGGTCCATATCTTGTAAATGCAAAAAAATATCAAAAAGCTTTTGATAAATTTGGTAGCAATCAGATGCAGCGTGTAGGAAAAATGTGTTTTGCACAGAACTCAAAATGGCGGAACATTTCGGGAGGCAGAGTTTAGGGGTCTCAGAGGCATTTTTGTAGAGCTAGCAGAGGTGGACCTGTGTGTCGAATTTCAAGTCAATCGGACATACTGGCCGAGGGGCGTCGCCAGTCCAACTTGTAGGGGGCGCTAGAGAGCCATTTTTTGGGGAGCAGCAGTTCATCCATCTTGTTCGCCAGATGGATTGACGGGAGCGCAGTTCGGAATCCCCGCTGATGCAGTTTAACGAGCGCTCCTGCTCGCTTCCCCCGTCGACGTCTCCGGCAAATCCCGAGGAGAGCCGCTGCTCCTCCAACCAAAAGCTCTGTAAAACTTTCCAGTTCAATGAAAAACGGTAAAAAAGTTTGACTACTGTCGGATGTTTAAAAGTTCCTCCCTGCTGAATGTGATCAGAGAGGGAGAGCTGGAAACAGAAGCAGTACCGAGGCTGCCATCTTGCTGTAAATATGTAAATAATATAAATATTAGTGTTGATAATGTCAATTGCTGCTCCTTTAAGGCCACTTCTCCAATTGTTGTTGTTTAGCACAAAATACAACTACAAGAACCGTACACTGCTCTTTGAACCTGTTGAACACCAGATGGATTTTTGAAGGAAAAGTATTTTGTCATAATCTCTTCATTTCTATTTACCCCTCATCATTTTACTTATAATCATTTAGTTTTGCAAATATACATTTTTATATTCTGTTGTGGAGTTCCACAGACTTGAAGCAGTTTTGAAGCTGTTCTGGGGGCTCAGCACCTTACGCCCTTTACACATCTGTGTGTGTGTGTGTGTGTGTGTGTGTGATTAATTCAATATATTTTTCTCGTGGTTGTTTCTGTCATAAGAACATACATAGATATAAAACAGTTGATGTGACATGTTGTCATGGAACGCATGGCGGCCATCTTACCTGGGTCCAGTATTAAACTTGCTTAAAATGGAACCTATGGCGAAAGAGGCTTATATTCTCTCTGTAGTCCTTGTATTCTTCTACCAATACACAATACAATACATCACAAACGTTAAGCATCGTAATTGTTTTCTAGAGTACTTTGTTTTGCCCCAAGTGCTGATTTTGTGGGGTTGATGCGAATTCTCTGACTAATAAATGTTAATAATTAATTCTTTGTTGAGTTTACTTTGAACAACTTGCCCTAGGCATTGGGAACCACTGGTGTAGCCGAGGGTTATGACTTATCTGTGTTGTTTAATAGGTATTGTATTACATTCGTAATATCTGTTAATATGTGTTCATTCTAGTACATCACGCTGCCTTCTCATGGAAAGCAATAATTAGATGAATAGTGACCTTGGCCCCTCTTTGCACACACTGTTATATTTATATTCGGAAAACTTGGCATGCGTGTGTGTGTTGGTATGTGTGCGTGAGTGTGTGCACACCCTTACCTGGAAGCGGTGGCTTTGTATTCAGTGCTGTGATGAAATGCACTGTGTGTGAGCGAGTTAAACATGGTTGTAAATGACTGTGGACACGAAGGTCTCGGACAGTTAAGCAGCTTGTATTGCATTCATTAAAGTTTGAACCCGCATTACATTTTAGCTGAACATGAAAGGAAACAGTTGCGATCAAACATTTGCAGAGTTGGAGCAGGGGTTTTCAAAGTGTGGTGGCTCTAGAAATGGGACGTGAGCTTCTGATGTTTTGTGGTGGTTACGTTCTGAAGCAGAGATAAACAAGCTCCTCCGCACAACCCTGAGGGAAGGCGCTGCATTGCTGGATTTTGAATAAATGCAGCCGAGGTGCTCCCTTTCATTCTGTCAGTTCAACTCCGCTGTGGCCTCTCTGCTCTGCCTGTGTGTGTGTGTGTGTGTGTGTGTGTGTGTTTGTGTGTGTGTGTGTGTGTGTGGGGGGGGGGGGGTCTTGGTCAAATAGACACACAAACCTCCAGCTCTTTATAAATCCATGACACGACAACATGACAGGAGAGGAGTAACCTGGTTGTAACATTTTGATCATAGCCTAACCTGCGCACTGTTACTGGCCTGGGGCCACACGCTGCCCCAACGCTGAAGGCCAGAAACGACCTGAACACAGCAAAGTTAGATGAGAAGACAAAATACAAGCAGAGGGCAGATCCTCTGAAGACACCTCTGCACCCTTTGAATGGGTCATCAGTGATGACCGAGAAGGATTATGAATCTATCATGGACTATATATACGACGTGCCGTTTTGAGGCATCAAGTTCGACCAATGCCATCTTGGTTTTTGACCGTTGCCATCTTGCCATTTTTCAAACAGAAGTGACACGGGAGAGAGGAGCTTAATACAACTGAACGCTGATTAAGACATTTTAAGGCAACCAAAAAGTGACAGTTATCTTAAAACACAGTATGAAAGGACTGAAGCTATAAGAGGAAAACGCATACAACACCCAGATTGGACAACACTGTGGTAGCGACCTGTCAATTACAACACTGTAATGAATTGCTGTAGATGTACAGTGGATTTACAACAGTATCTTACAGTGTTTCATAATTAACATGCAGTTAAATATTATAAATGAACAGTTAATGCTGTCGGTGGTTAACCATAGCGGCAGATAACTGTACTTGACAGACCATCATAATATGATCATGCTATTAGTCCCCTTTAGTGACGAGGGTGTTGTGAAGTCCAAAGATATGGGCCTGTCAGTGTGTTCCACCTATGATATAATGCAGTATAATAAATTACATCTTTATTTTAAAACTTGTGTCGTCTATGGAAAATAGGGCAGCGTATTGCTGTCTCCATGACAACAACAACGTAAAACCTTCCTTGTTTTAACTAGATCCTTCTCACGCTATGGCAACTATGGTTATGGTTTTTTTGTGACATAATTTCCCGTAACTACTGATAAGAATTAGTGCTGGGCAACGATTACAATTTGTAATCGCGATTAATCGCATTGTTATGCACAAAGTTCAATAATGAATTTAAAAGTAGTGTATTGTGCACTTTTATTTTAAAAGTACTGCTATATGAACAAAAGGGCAATAACATTTGGTTTGGAAACACTTTAAACACATCAGGTTCTTGTTAACAGCAGTATTCTCTTTACACAGTAGCAGTTATAACACAGTTATGATGATTCTGATCATAGATATTCAGCCGGTGTTCACAACTTTATCTTCATGTGTGTAAGAGATGATGTTTAAATATACACCTTGAAAACTGCAACCCTATCTACGTAATGCTTTTATGTTTGTTAAATTCTCAGTCGTGATAATAAATGATATGCTTATTATACATATTACAAACAAAACACTTTAAAAACTCTAAAAACATAATTTAAATGAATCATTTCTTTTTTGCTTCTTTTGGTATTTTGTTCAGACACATATGCAACGCTGATTGCCGTAATATGTTCTGTATTTGTTGTGAATGTACGTTGATACATAGAGGGTGATAAGAAGCTGTACATGGAGGGACTTAGGACCCAGGGGAATGTAGGTGAAGGAAACAGGAAGAGACGGAAGAGACGCCACACAAACAGCTGTTCACCGCTCGCTGCCAGTTCTTGTGTTAATCTTTTTTTTTAAGACTGCGTTAACGCGCGATAAAATAATTGTTGCCGTTAATTAATTAATGCGTTAACGCGATAATAACGCGTTAACTTGCCCAGCACTAATAAGAATATATCATTTTATAATTTTCTATTGGTAGACAAACATATATTGTTCTTGTTTTAAGGAGAAACAGATTTTTCGATATAAGCTCCTGGATTACAATTATAAATACAATAATTCTAATGACAATAATGACAAAAGTATTTTCTTAACAAGTATACATTGTTGGCATTGTGTTCCCAGTCAAGGTTATTTTACAGGTCGGTTTGTTGCTTAATGATCTCCTCTGGAAATTAAAGATGAATCATTTTGATTGTATAACCAGAAACAAAATGCAACTTCATGCAAACTGATCTAAACTCAACATAGATATGCACATCAACAAAGACACATGCCTAACATCACATAAAGAGGAGATACGTGGAAAGAAGAAATCAATACTTTGGCTGTGATTCATCAAATCGGTTAATTCTGCACTATTTGAGCTTCTGGAAAAGGAAAATGTTGTAATTTTAGACTCTTCAGACACAGCGTTTAATAAAGACTTCTTTATTCGAATTATCCGTGGATCTTTTTTTTCCTGGGCCAGCTCCGTCCAGAAGGATCTTTTGGTTGATCCTGATATGTGGGATTTTCCATGCCATGCTTAATAGCTCCTGTAAATAGTCTTGTTTAACTGTTGGGTGAAGTAGTCTTCTGACATTGCCCCGGGCCCTTCCTGCTTGGTAAAGGTCAAACACAGAATAAAACCAGCCCTAGCAATGACGCCTCCTCCATACAGCTTAAATAACTGAATGGCCTCACCTCGGCAGCTGTTGAAGAAAAGATTTGACACAAAACTCACCGTCTTAGCTGTCTTTGCAATCCACTTCAACACAGAAAACACAGATCTGCTATTCTGAATGGAGTCACCAGAAACCAGCAGCGGTGTTCACCTGGCTGCATACAGACCCACACTTCCTCCGTCAGTAGGCGATGCGAAGGCAACAGCTGGAGGGTTTGATGAGCCGGGCTACTATCACTGCTATGGTGATGGGAGCAGTGTAGCATCTCTTGGATCTGATGCTCTAACTGGCTATGAGACTCTGGACGCCCCGCCACACTATGACTTCTACGCCAACACAGAGGTGTTCGGCCGACAGCGGCGCTTCAGGCCTTCTCTGTACCAGCTGCATGCCAACCCTGAGGTGAGGAGTCTCTGCATGTCTCTGCTCTTCTCAAATTACTAAAATTTAAAAAAGGAATAACAGAAATGCAGGTTGAATAGTCAGTAATAATACAGTATTCTTTTGGTTCACAATTTTGGCGTCTAATTTCCACTGAATGTGCTTCAAATGGTCTAAAACAAACTCCCATGATGCATTATTTAAGTTTCAGGTCGTCTATCTCTCCTTGACCTGACAATACTGGCTCCATGACTATGAACAAAGATGCTTTTAGCCCAAGTTTCTGTTGTCAAATAGAATTTTGGGTACAAGATTACAACTTGCTACTAACTGGCTACTAATCATTTAGAAAAGTTTGTAATTCAGAAATCTAGTGTGAGACGAACTCATAAAGGTGTCAGTGTAGTCCTGGTCCTGCTACCACATCGTTCTGTTTGTGTGCGATAGCATTTTAAGTTTGGACATTTCTGTGTTCAACCAGTTTTATATACTTTATATATTTTATTATTGTCTGCCAATAGTAACAGACAATTTTCTTCAAACATGAACAACGAATGAAATATGAACTAAAGTTTGGGATGAGCTCCAGCTTCGACCCACAGCCCTCTGCTGCATGTCATCCCCTCTTTCCGTCATTCTCCCTGATGCACTATAATAACGGCAATAAAGGCAATAAAGGCAATAAAGGCGGTGTTGTTATCTGAATTTGGGTTCAAGATAAAGGATGTTACTTGTAACTGTGTGATTAGTGATTTTAGTCTATAAAGGTGAAGATGTATTTGACTTTACTTGACTAGGTTGATGCCAGACCTCCGTTGTATGAGGAGACAACAGCTGGACAGACGAGAGGAGAAGACAGCTCAGAGGAAGGCGAGGAGGAGCAGGAGGAGCAGGAGGAGCAGAAGGAGCAGGAGGAGCAGAAGGAGCAGGAGGAGCAGAAGGAGCCACCACCTGAACCTCCTCGCTTTGGCTGGGTACAGGGAGTCATGGTAGGCCGGGTTACTCTAGTATGGGGTTTGGGGATTTCTGCAGTTGTGCACGATTGACTCGTTGGCAATCATTTTGCACAATCATTAGATCAGCTTCCGTTCAAAGGTAATGCATGAAACAAACATAAAGGCCATATTTCTGTCACATTTGTCACATTGTTTTCCACTATTGTAAGTTTGACTGCGATCCTTTTAATAGGCTACGTCTTCTCGTTGCACCCTCCTTTTAATGGGACCAGACTGAATCATTGGCACCACCAGTTGAGACACTTCAATTCTAATATTCGCATATAAAAGCAGATTATTTGCATTTTCTTTTGCAGATTTTCTGTAAATGATGTTGAAACTTGCTCTGCATTTGGATTGAAACCCGTCGAGTGTTAGAGATGTGAATTAGGTGCAGTTTCATCAGCTGAAAGTGAATCTGAGCACAATGCTCCTTTGACAGAGTGAATATGTAGCTTGTTGTGGATAGATTACAGTAATATTCCTAAACCATTTACAATGAAACGAAGACGTCTGAATAAGTCAGTGTCTCACCAGGAAGGTTCAAGTATAATTTATTGTCATTGTACAGTTAGCGTTGCCCAACAAAATGCAGTTGTAGTCCGATATATTGCATATTTATTATTTATTATTCTGACGGAAAGAACATGTTCAGTCTCTAGTCTTGTGGTAGGGCAGCTCATTCTGTATCGCCTCCCTCCACCACCCATCCTCTCCCAGTGCAGACTTCAGGTATATTGTCATGGTCTCAAATTAATTTAATTTTTTTTGAATGTGCTGATGACAGCTAAAAGAGACACAAACCACAGGTTAGATCAATGTCAGAACATCTTTGTGTGAAAAAACCTGTGTAGAGTACATTGTTGCCAAATTTGTTTATGTAATTACATTTTGATCACACTTTGTATGTTACCAAATGCTAATTGTGCAAACTCTTATGAATTTCTGTGCTAAAGAATTCACTGAGTCTTTGCAAAGTAATCACACTTCACCCAAGTATGTCACTTGGTTTGCACCTCCAACGGTCTTTTAACCAATTCGAAGAAGACGTTGATCTATTTGGTCTATGGATGGGCCGACAGACGTAGTGTAGTAGACGTTGATGTAGTGTCAAATTAAGACCTTATCTACTACTCACCACACACCAACTATGACACAGTGCCACAAGAGGATAACCAATGAACCTGTCCAACCTATTTGACTTCATGGATGATAAGAAATGTGCAGTTTCCGATGACACTTTTGTCCTCTAGGCGTAAAAGAAAAACAACAATGAATTCAAAGACAGCCAATTGTATTTTGAAGTAACATCACTGATGACAAATTACAATTTGGGACTGCTTGGTGAAACTCATGTCATTTGGATCTGAATGATCACACTCAAATGGACATAAATGTCCTTTGAGGACTTTCCATTTGGACTCATCTTGGTCATCATGGCAATTTGGGAGACTTCTGAAAATCACAAACAGATTTAAGTTTAAATATTGAATGCTGTATTTTGGTTTGAAAATCACAATTATCATCATTTATCAATTATCAAGTATCATTCATATAATTTACAAAGGGTGAAAAAAAGACATGGGACAAGTTATCCAAGCTCCGTACATACGAGGGTGCAGAGTTGAGCATCCAGAAAGACTTAACATCTCGCCACATGAATCAGTCGCACTTCTTCAGAACAGGCTGTGAACCAGAGGAGCAGCCTGCCCACCTGTCCCTTATGAACATGACACAACCTACAGTATGTGTCATATACATGATTTCTATCACAGCCCTGCCACTGCATAATCATGCTCCACTCTCATATCAACCTCAACCTGACATCAACCTTCCATCATACAGTGGCAGTCTGATGAACCATTTACATGAAAATGTTTTTACATAATGGCATTGTTAATTAATAATAATGATCTATTACCCACTACTAAAATATTTTATGTATACTCAGAGCTGGGTTCATTTTTTATTTTTTTATAATATGATGATGAGATGTGTCAATAATTAGCAAAAGCTAAGATTGTGAAGCATTGTTATTTCTTGGTACTTTAAAAGACAGATTCCCCTAAAATGCAATATACTATAGACTGAATGAATATGTTTTGAGGTGATGACACTATGTTTTTAGATAAATAAAAAGCACCAAATAAATGATTTTCTGTATGCCAAATGCTATGTCAAATTATTTGTACTTTATTACAGTCAGATATAAGTCAGTGATTAGCAACAATATTGATTTTAATGCATTTATGTGCAGCATTAGAATCTCATCTGTACATTTTCCCTTTGAAGCATTTAAAAAAATGTTCACTATTGCTTTTTTAAATTCTTCCAATGTCCCTTCAAAGTCTTCACCTTCTAATCGCCCATTGACTTATTGTAGCAGAAATAGCCTAAAAGATGACTTTGAATAACAGCCATGAGAGCCACTGTGTGTGTGTGTGAGAGAGAGAGAGAGAGAGAGAGAGAGAGAGAGACTAAAGAAGATTCTTCAAAGTTTATTACCAAGCAAGAAAGTACATCCACCACGATGTCATACTGTCTCTACCTTGGACCTTCTACTGATTAAGCTGCTTGCCCGTCTTAACCCTATTCAGTCGGCTATCATTTCCATTTTTTAAGAAAGCACCATCTCCGCCAAATAGGTTCGGCTACACTACAGCCGTCATAGTGTGTTAGAGCTCAGGCTGGAGCTCTAACACACTATTGGTTTTTTTAGCACTAATGTGTGGCCATCTCGAGAAAAGGTTCTTTCTTCAGAGCGACTTTTTTGTGTAGCCGCTCTGACTTCTTTTCAAAAAAGCGTGTTTCTGCCAGAGACAAACACTATGAAGACATTCAGGCTAGAAAGAGTCATCTCCTCTTAAGGAACCTCTGGCATGCTTTAACCAGATCTTGTGTATTTGTTCAATTCTGTCCGTAACTGTCTGTTTGTAGATCCGTTGCATGTTAAACATCTGGGGGGTGATCTTGTACTTGAGGTTGCCTTGGATCACTGCTCAAGCTGGTATCGGTACGTCCAACGAAACCTGTTTGTGTGCTCGGTCCATTGTAGATGCAGATTTCACCAAAACATTTCTTTGATAAGTCAGCCTATGAGAGAGTCCGTGTGGCTCATGTCGTCCTTCCTCTCCTTCTCGGTGTGTCTTTCTGTCAGGTCTGACCTGGGTGATTATCCTGCTGTCCTCCTGTATAACTGGGATCACTGGTCTCTCAACCTCAGCCATCGCTACCAATGGCAAGGTCAAAGGAGGTCTGTTCCCTCAGTGACTCATGCGTGACACAACAAACTACTTAATAAATTACAAATATTGCAAAAATACAAAGGATTAATATGAGAAAAACAAAACATGTGGGCTGTATCGGATATTGTATACAATTTTAAATGCCAGAGATTCCTTCCATGGTGAACACGTTTCCCATGATGCATTTTGCCTGCTGCGCCCACTCTTGTCTTCAGGTGGGACTTACTTTCTGATCAGTCGCAGCCTCGGTCCAGAGCTGGGTGGGTCCATTGGTCTGATCTTTGCTTTTGCCAACGCTGTAGCTGTGGCCATGCACACTGTGGGCTTTGCTGAGACCGTTACAGACCTCATGTATGTAAGTAGGATGTGTGTTAATATGTACGTGGGGCAACTTTTACATTGATACTGTACAGTAATCACAGTTCTCTGAAACACACTGACATTTCGTCTTTCTCAGGAAAATGGAGCCGTCATGGTGGACCGAATCAATGACATCCGCATCATTGGCATCATTACGGTCACATGTCTACTGGGTATCTCACTGGCTGGCATGACGTGGGAGTCAAAGGTTAGCTCAACCAAATATATGAGACCACTGTGAACTGCCATCGGGATTAATGACAAAATGTTGGGATTTTAAAATGTACATGAAAAGACTTATCTGATGTGCTAAATGTTTTATCGCTGCAGAAGTTACAGAACTAGAAAATGCATTTCCTGCTGAAAATGCGTTGGAATGCTGAAAGCTGAAATGAATCTCAAAAACATTGCTGAAAATAGATATCCAATTTTTAAAAAATTGCAAAAAGCTTAATAATTCAAAAAGTTGAAAGATTACAAATATGAAGTTATATCACCCCTCTCCTGAAAGAGCTGAACATTTTGATATTCGAACGGTTTCTGTAGCTTAAAAGAATTCCAGCGGTAGTGATATTTGTTGTAGTAGTAGTAGAAGTTGTAGTTGTAGTAGAAGTATTATTAGCAGTATAAGTATTAGTAGCATTTCAATAAGTACTAGTTGTAGCAGTAGTGATATTTGTCGTAGCAGTAGTAGTAGAAGTTGTAGTCGAAGTATTAGTAATTAGAAGAAGTAGTAGAAGTAGGAGTATCAGTAGTTGTAGTAATAGCTGTAGTAGTGGTCGTAGTATTTTATATAACAGTAGTAGTAGTATAATAAGTAGTAGTAGTAGTAGTAATAGTAAAGTCAGTTTTTGAAGTAGCAGTAGTAGTAGTACTAGTAGCAGTCGTACTAATAGCTGTAGTAGTATTAGTACTGGTAGTAGCATGAATAGCAGTAGTAGCAGTTGTAGCATAAGTAATAGTAGTAGTGGTAGTAATAGCAGTAGTGGTAGTAATAATATTGATGGTAGCAGTAATAGCACTAGTAATAGTAGCAACAGCAAAAGTTGTCGTAGAAGTAGTAGCAGCAGTAGTAGTAGTAATACTAGAAATATTAGCAGCAGTAGTAGTTGTCGCAGTATTAGTAAGAGCAGTCATTATTTCAACAAAAAAGCCTAATTTTGAGCTTAATGTTTACATACAGTTAATCCATGGGGCTTTTATTTTGAAAGGGTGGGGCTGGGTGGGGGATGGAGGGGGAGAGGAGACATGATCATAATGTTTGACACACATAAACAGAGGTTATTAAATGACAGGCTTCATCACAAGCAGTTCAGTTAGAATTCACTCTCTGGGGCTTTTATTTTGAAATGGGGTGTGGGGTGTGGGGGAGAAGGGGAGAGGAGACAGAATCACAATGTTAGATAAACACAAACCGGTTATTAAATGACAGGCTCATCACAAGCATTACAGTTAGGATTCATTCTGTGGGGCTTTTATTTTAAAATGGCGTGTGTGTGTGTGGGGGGGGAAAGACCTCTAAAGATCCCTAAGACCTGAATGACTGTATGAGAGAGAGACACACACACACAGAGAGAGAGAGGGAGAGGAGTGTATGTGCGCGTGTGTCTGTGAGTCTGTGTTTATCAACATCACTAATTGGCTCAATCGCGAACACCTGTGTGCCTGAAGCCATTTCATGGAGATAAAACAGGGATTATTCTCCATAGAGAGATCCCATTGAAAATAAAAAGCTTAATAATTCAAAAAGTTTAAAGGTTAGAAATATGAAACGTCATAGCACCCCTCTGGTGAAAGAGCTGAACATTTTGACAGTTGAATGGTTTCTGTAGCTTAAAAAATTAAGGAGAAGAAGAGGTGGGACGGAAGAAATAGAAGAAGTTGAATAAAGATTCGAAGAACAATAGTTGGAATGCTTAACAGCATTCCAACAATAATTTTATTTTTACACCACTTATACCTTCATAAAGCTGGAGCCAGCAGTCAACACTTAAGTTAGCATAAAGACCAGGAGCAGTGGACGCATCAGAATGTTCATTATGTTTATTTCCAGCATGCTTGGTGTTCATGTTCATCCTAGCTAGTGTGATAAGACCAAGGTTATTCATTAGTGTGCTGAGCAGTGGCGGCTGGTGGAAAATGTTCTAGGTAGGGCCATCTTATCAATTTCAGCAAACATCCCAGTATGATTTAATGCAAAAAAAATGTAAGTATCAAACACTCATTATTACTTGGCAGTTAAATATTTAACATGTATTCCAACACGAAAACAATCAGTAAATAACACTTATATAATATAATATAACATGTTTATTTATTGAGATGCCCCTATGGACCTTGTTATAGGAGGTAAAGATCAGGAGAAGTAAACATGAAGTGTAATTATGAATACTGATGTTAAATTAAGCTATGATGAGTTTTCACTGTTAATTTAACATCTCTATTACATGTTGATGCCTCCATGACCAAGTTAAGCAGATGAGACTGAGGCTATGTAGAAGAAAATATGTTCACTTTGCCGAATATGTAGCTTGACAGAGTTCTCCATGTGTGTCCTGGTGTTCTCATGTTTCCTTACCTCCTCACTCCCGTAACTGTCCGTGCTGGATCCGTCCCCGTTGTTTTAAAAAGCTAAATAAATGATTAGCATGACGTCATCCAGCTAGCCAAACCTGTCTGGTGTACAGCTAGTGAAGCTTCGCATGTAGTCTGCTATCTGATTGTGAGGTCAGGCTGATCTGATATCAGCTCTTTGGCTGCAGAATCTCCGCCAAAGTTCTCCTCTCAAACGGGTCTTGGAGGAGTGCTCGCGCTGGCGCTCGCGCGTAGAGACTTCTCCTGACGAGAACGCGCAGCGAGGGGGGCCTGATCGTTCTGGCCCCAAGCTGAATCTATTTGAGGGCGCTGATTGGCTAAATTGTATGTCACTCATTTATATCTTGAATCAGCAATTGGCTAAACTGCTTCATAGACCCGTCTCTTTTGGGCCAAAACGATCAGGCCCCCCTAGCTGCGCGTTCTCAGAGTGTCGCGCACACAGGCAGAGAGCACGAGCAGAGAGCACACAGGCTGAGAGCACGAGCAGAGAGCACACAGGCGGAGAGGACGAGCAGGAAAAGCACATATTTTGCGCAGATATCATATTTTACACACATTACTGGGTACATTCCACAGTTCAAAAACACAAATATTGACAATTTGTATAATTTATGATTATTATAATTTTTTTTTTTTTTTCTTTTTTTTTGTGTGGCTCATGGTGGGGCCATGCCCCATGGCCCTCTATTGACCAGCCGCCACTGGTGCTGAGATACATTAGCTTGTTCTTGTATGTACATTTCTGTCTGCATCCATATGTTTACCGTATATTCTGCCCTCCACAGGCGCAGGTTTTGTTCTTCCTGGTCATCATGGTGTCATTTGTCAGTTACGTTGTTGGAACGATCACTCCTGCTTCACCACAGAAACAAGCCAAGGGTGTCTTCAGCTACAGAGGTGACTGTTTAGTCCTTGCGTATGATATTCCTGCCAGCCAGTGCAACGTTTCCTCTTTCAGTGTCCAGCAATTTAACATGTGTAAGGTGGTTTATACACAAATCAAGGAGAACCCATCTTCGAGTCTTTCCCTTTAGGAGCTCTTCGACAAACTAACTATTTCACCTTCAACAGCTGATATCTTTGCTGCCAACTTTGTACCTGGCTGGCGGGGACCAGAGGGCAGTTTCTTTGGCATGTTCTCCATTTTCTTCCCCTCCGCCACGGGCATTCTGGCAGGAGCTAACATCTCAGGAGATCTGAGGGTATGCTCATTTCTTTCTTTCTCTCTGTTTGTTTAGTTTCTTGTAAAATCCTGAATTTAGAAAACACCATGTGTTGCTGTCAGTGGTATAAACATGGCTGCTTGCCCCTGACATCATCTTGTTCCTGCACATACACAAACCTTGATCAATATGTATGTAGTAAACACTTCTTCAGCTGAAAACTGTTGTTGATAGATTCAGATGCCAGACTTTAGTGCAACATATATGAATTCTACATATTGTATCTTACAGATGCATAGCGACTGAATCCTGGCTATCACAATATATTTGATGTTTTGGTTGATCTGGAGGTTATGTATATGAAGGCAGTTTTCATATGAGAAGTGGAAGTAGTCATCATGACATCACCCCTTAGTTTGCCAAACACAAGTGACACGACAGAGTGGAGTACAACACTGAACTAGAAAAAGCATTTCCTGCTGAAAATGCATTGGAATGCTGAAGACTGAAATTAATCGCAAAAACATTGCTGAAAATAGATATCCAATTCAAAAACAAATTGCAAAAAGCTTAATAATTCAAAAAGTTTAAAGATTACAAATATGAAAAGTCATATCACACCTCCTGAAAGAGCTGAACATTTTGATATTTGAACAGTTTCTGTGGCTTAAAAAAATTCATCAGTGGTGATATTTGTAGTAGTATAAGTTGTAGTATAAGTATTATTAGTAGAAGTATTAGTAGCATTAGAATAAGTACTAGTAGTAGTAGTAGTGATATTTGTAGTAGTAGTAGAAGTTGTAGTTGTAGTAGAAGTATTATTAGTAGTAGAAGTATTAGTAATTAGAAGAAGTAGTAGAAGACGTAGTATCAGTAGTCATAGTAATAGCTGTAGTATTGGTCGTAGTATTTAATATCACAGTAGTAGTAGTAGTAGTAATAGTAATGGCAGTAGAAGATGTAGCAGTAGTAGTAGTACTAGTAGCAGTCGTACTAATAGCTGTAGTAGTATTACTACTTTTAGTAGCATGAATAGCAGTAGTAGTAGCAGTTGTAGTATAAGTAATAGTAGTAGTGGTAATAATAGCAGTAGTGGTAGTAATAATATTGATGGTAGCAGTAATAGCAGTAGTAGTAGTAGTAATAGTAGCAACAGCAAAAGTTATAGTAGAAGTAGTAGTAGCAGTAGTAGTAATACTATATTAGCAGCAGCAGTATTAGTAACAGCATTAATTTTTTTAACAAAAAAGCCTAATTTTGAGCTTAATGTTTAAATACAGTTAATCTATGGGGCTTTTATTTTGAAAGGGTGGTGCTGGGTGGGGGAGGGAGGGGGAGAGGAGACATAATCATAATGTTTGACACACATAAACAGAGGTTATTAAATGACAGGCTTCATCACAAGCAGTTCAGTTAGAATTCACTCTCTGGGGCTTTTATTTTGAAATGGGGTGTGGGGTGTGGGGGAGAAGGGGAGAGGAGACAGAATCATAATGTTAGATAAACACAAACCGGTTATTAAATGACAGGCTCATCACAAGCATTTCAGTTAGGATTCATTCTGTGGGGCTTTTATTTTAAAATGGCGTGTGTGTGTGTGTGTGGGGGGGGGGGGGGTGGAGGAGGGGGGAAAGACCTCTAAAGATCCCTAAGACCTGAATGACTGTATGAGAGAGATACACAGCGAGAGATAGAGGGAGAGGAGTGTATGTGCGCGTGTGTCTGTGAGTCTGTGTGTTTATCAACATCACTAATTGGCTCAATCGCGAACACCTGTGTGCCTGAAGCCATTTGAAAATATTCTCCATAGAGATCCCATTGAAAATAAAAAGCTTAATAATTCAAAAAGTTTAAAGGTTAGAAATATGAAAAGTCATAGCACCCTTAACAGCATTCCAACAATAAGACATTTTTAGGAAATCCAAAAGGTTACAGGTAACTTAAAACCCACGATGAAAGAATTCGAGCTGTCAGAGGAAAGCATGAACAACACCCAGACCGGACAACACCGTGGTAGCCACCTGTCGATTACAAGCTACACCCTGAAGTGTATTCTACTCTGCATGGGGCCATCATTTTCTGTTTTGAAGAAGACTTAAATCGAGCAATATAAACTATAAACTCATGTATGAAATGTTTACTGAGGTAATGAATGAATTGAACAGTAGGGTCAAGAGTAATGGCTATCATGAACGGTCATTTACAGACAGTACTAAATGTTCAAGTAACAGACCAAAACACATTACTCATAAAGATGCTAAATTTAAACCAGATATGATATATCCACTGCTCTACCTGCCGTGCAGAAGTGGAAGGAATTCACAAAAGTGCTTTGGTGGCCTGGAAAGCACATCATCTGCATCAAATGCTTTTGATGCAGATGATGTGCTTTCCTCATCGACATCCTCTCGTCCACCGGGGCCTGGAGAGTTTATAGAAGGGGTGCATGGCTGCAGGCTTCTTATAGAGCTACAACAAAATGTTGATATATGATTACTACCAATTCATAAATATATACAAAGATGGAGAGACAGAGTGAGTGAGAAGTGTGTTTATATATTTCAGTATGTTATAATCAGTGTTGGGAGGGTTACTTTCAAATATTAAAGGTAACAGATTACTAGTTAGAGTGGAACAATAATTCATTACACATGCATGATGAGATGAATAGTAAAGAGTCTTTGGAGATAAAACTATAAAGTACATAACATGAGGTGGTGATGCTGTGGTTAGATCAGGAACGTTCCCCCCGGGGTCTAGACACTGGTGGCGGTGGTGGTGAAGATCAGATGATGGGATGAGGAGCAGGACACTGGATATGATGGAGACTGGAGATGAATTGGGTGGAGGGTTGCATCGGTTCTTACTGAAATGTGAACTGACAGCAACTATGTCAACGGTCGTGGTTGAATGTGGTTGGTTAACTTAGAATCGAACGCCCATAATCAGCTGATTGGAATTAAAGCGGAAGAGAGAGACAGAGAGACAGAGAGACTTGTGAATGAAAAGGGGCTTCCCTGCGTCTGGGGGGGGGGCACAGACAAATAGTATGATTTATAACATAAACCAGCACAAAACTGACAGTTACCCACATAACGCACTACAGAGACACAATTCCAACTACCACTGATAAAAAGTAACATTTGCCTTTTAGTACATAAAACAGCAAACTTCACAGTAATCAGTCAAACACTGCATGTTTGGAATTGTAGGCTGTTGCTACACAGCAGCACCGGCCGCCAAATAGCCCTTTTCCTGGCTGCAGACTGACTCGGCGATGTGCCATCACTGACTGAACACTTAACTGATGAGACCGTGCCCTGGCCATGACTTTAACAAAGAGAGGAGGATTTTGAACTTCCAGCAGTCTCGGTCATTATTTGTGGTTGCGGATGAATTTGGCACCTTGTCTTCAAGGTGGAGAGCATTTTACCAAGGAATCAAGATGGGACATAGAGTGGACATGCATGTTATAGCTGCTTGCCTCCTCCATAGCTTCTCACTGACACCAACTGACTCACAGACTCAAGACATATGAACGGGGGACAGGGACATCTGGGGATGCAGATGCATACTGCAGGAACCAGGGGGGCAGCCTTTGATGTAACTCACCACAGTACAGTGTGTGCTGCAGGATCGCATGTTATAACAAGTGGAATGTGTTGGCAGAGGGATTGATGACTGCTGTAAATATTTAATGGGACTGTTTATAAGTAGAGTGTTTGTAATGTGATTGTCTCGCCTTTTGTAATAATCCATATTGTTTTCTGATTTATTGCCATAATAAAGTTGTTTTCTGATATGATCTGAGTTATTTTCGTTCTTTGCTATATGTCAACAAATTGGCATTTGCAAAGGTTGGACATCTAGTGCTATTTTGTTTCAATGCTGTTTGTTCCTTTGCTAAACTGCGGGGCCAAAAATATTATTATTAAATCCACTATAACAAAATGACAGGTATTCAATTCAATTCAATTCAAAGCTTTATTGTCATATGTGCAGTAAAGAAACACGTTTCCCTGTACAATGAAATTCTTACTTTGCTGCCCACACTGGATGCCGTCAGAATATATAAGTAGTGTATAAAATCTAAATAGAATATAGTAACTACGAAAAAATAGAAATATAAAATTTAAAAGAAAAAAAAGAAAGAAAAGTAAACTCTTTGAATGTACATTGTGCAACAGTAGCTGTAGACATAAACATTATTGTGCAATTGAGCAGATAATTCCAGTAGGGGAGGGGGGGGGGGGGCGCTCTGTCCTTAAGGGGGTTCAGCTGTTCAGCAGTCTGACGGCCGTAGGGAAGAAGGAGTTCTTGAACCTGGTGGTTCTGCATCTCACACTCCTGAACCTCCGGCCTGAGGGCAGGAGTGTGAAGAGTCCGTGCTGGGGGTGAGTGGGGTCTTTGATGATGGAGGCAGCTCTCCTGTGGACTCTGCGGTGGTAGATGCTCTGCAGAGAGGTATGTCTCTGCACTTGTTGTGAAATTCTGCTGCAGTGGCATTCCACTTAGCTTCTTTCTTATTGTCTTTGTAGAATGTGTTCCTTGGGTCATACAACACTTTGTACTTTGAAGATCAATTTCATACAATTCCATCATTGCTTAGTTTTTAGAGATTATGTTGGTTTTCTCTGAAGTCCTGCACTAATTATTTTGATGGCAATCTCACATTTCTCACAATGTATTTGTATGTCACTATTCAAAATCCTCTGCATAAATAAATAGACAGCAACACATGAGAAATCAACGGGGAACAATCAAATCAAAGAACAATACAAGTTTCCAACAAAATATAGATTATACGCTAAATATTAAATTAATATGATCAAATAATGATTAAATCCTAAAATATGTAGTCAATTATAGTTTTGGGGCGGCATGGTAGCCCATCACAGCAAGAGCAAGAGGTGCATGGGCTCAATCCAAGGTGGCTGTTCTGTGTGGAGTCTGCATGTTCCTCCCACAGTCCAAAGACATGCAGCTTAGGTTAGTTAGTCCATGACTCTAAATTGCCTGTAGGTGTGAATGTGTGCGTGAATGGGGTTGAGTTACTCTTTAAAAGTGTTTGTGTCTTTTTTCCCTTCCTTCCCAGAATCCAACAGTGGCAATCCCCAAAGGAACACTAACGGCAATATTCTGGACCACCATTTGTTACCTCATCATCTCTGCAACCATAGGTACTGTATGTCCCAACTGCCGACCACATCTGTATCTCAGACTACCTACCACATCAGTATCTCAGACTGCCTACCACATCTGTATCTCAGACTGCCTACCACATCTGTATCTCAGACTACCTACCACATCTGTATCTCAGACTGCCTACCACATCTGTATCTCAGACTACCTACCACATATGTATCTCAGACTACCGACCACATATGTATCTCAGACTACCTACCACATCTATCTCAGACTGCCTACCACATCTGTATCTCAGACTGCCTACCACATCTGTATCTCAGACTGCCTACCACATCTGTATCTCAGACTGCCTACCACATCTGTATCTCAGACTGCCTACCACATCTGTATCTCAGACTGCCTACCACATCTATATCTCAGCCTGCCTACCACATCTGTATCTGAGACTGTCTACCACATCTATATCTCAGACTACCTACCACATCTGTATCTGAGACTGTCTACCACATCTGTATCTCAGACTACCTACCACATCTATATCTCAGACTGCCTACCACATCTATATCTCAGACTGTCTACCACATCTGTATCTCAGACTGCCTACCACATCTATATCTCAGACTGCCTACCACATCTGTATCTCAGACTGTCTACCACATCTATATCTCAGACTACCTACCACATCTGTATCTCAGACTGTCTACCACATCTTTATCTCAGACTACCTACCACATCTGTATCTCAGACTGCCTCCCACATCTGTATCTCAGACTGCCTACCACATCTATATCTCAGACTGCCTACCACATCTGTATCTCAGACTTCCTACCACATCTGTATCTCAGACTACCTACCACATCTGTATCTGAGACTGTCTACCACATCTGTATCTCAGACTACCTACCACACCTATATCTCAGACTGCCTACCACATCTATATCTCAGACTGCCTACCACATCTGTATCTCAGACTGCCTACCACATCTATATCTCAGACTGTCTCCCACATCTGTATCTCAGACTACCTACCACATTTATATCTCAGACTGCCTACCACATCTGTATCTCAGACTGCCTACCACATCTGTATCTCAGACTACTTACCACATCTGTATCTCAGACTTCTACCACATCTATATCTCAGACTACCTACCACATCTGTATCTCAGACTGCCTACCACATCTGTATCTCAGACTACCTACCACATCTGTATCTGAGACTGTCTACCACATCTGTATCTCAGACTACCTACCACATCTATATCTCAGACTGCCTACCACATCTATATCTCAGACTGTCTACCACATCTGTATCTCAGACTGTCTACCACATCTATATCTCAGACTGCCTACCACATCTGTATCTCAGACTGTCTACCACATCTGTATCTCAGACTGTCGCCCACATCTGTATCTCAGACTGTCTACCACATCTATATCTCAGACTACCTACCACATCTATATCTCAGACTACTACCACATCTGTATCTCAGACTGCCTACCACATCTATATCTCAGACTACCTACCACATCTGTATCTCAGACTGTCTACCACATCTGTATCTCAGACTGCCTACCACATCTTTATCTCAGACTACCTACCACATCTGTATCTCAGACTACCTCCCACATCTATATCTCAGCCTGCCTACCACATCTGTATCTCAGACTACCTACCACATCTGTATCTGAGACTGTCTACCACATCTGTATCTCAGACTACCTCCCACATCTATATCTCAGCCTGCCTACCACATCTGTATCTCAGACTACCTACCACATCTGTATCTGAGACTGTCTACCACATCTGTATCTCAGACTACCTATCACATCTATATCTCAGACTGCCTACCACATCTATATCTCAGACTGCCTACCACATCTGTATCTCAGACTGCCTACCACATCTATATCTCAGACTGTCTCCCACATCTGTATCTCAGACTACCTACCACATTTATATCTCAGACTGCCTACCACATCTGTATCTCAGACTGCCTACCACATCTGTATCTCAGACTAGCTACCACATCTGTATCTCCGACTTCTACCACATCTATATCTCAGACTACCTACCACATCTGTATCTCAGACTGTCTACCACATCTGTATCTCAGACTGCCTACCACATCTTTATCTCAGACTGCCTACCACATCTTTATCTCAGACTACCTACCACATCTGTATCTCAGACTGCCTACCACATCTATATCTCAGACTGCCTACCACATCTGTATCTCAGACTACCTACCACATCTGTATCTCAGACTGTCTACCACATCTGTATCTCAGACTGTCTACCACATCTGTATCTCAGACTGTCTCCCACATCTGTATCTCAGACTACCTACCACATCTGTATCTCAGACTGTCTACCACATCTATATCTCAGACTGTCTCCCACATCTGTATCTCAGACTACCTACCACATCTGTATCTCAGACTGCCTACCACATCTATATCTCAGACTGCCTACCACATATGTATCTCAGACTGCCTACCACATATGTAGCTCAGACTGCCTTTCGTCCATATAGTGAGTTGGACTTTGAATCACCGTGTGAATAAACTTAATTAGTATTATTTTACTGAGTTGGGGAACAGTAGGCTCTAGTGCAGGAGCTAGCTTGGCTTTACCTAAAACAAAACCAACATCACTATGACCAGTCTCGTGGGTGACCTTCAGGTAAGCTACAGCAGCTATAGCTTTTACAGAAGCATCTGAGAACACACAGAGCTCGCTGTACTTGGCTTGTGAAATGGAGAATGATACATATGTGCGAGGCACAAACTGCTCTTTAAGATCTTGCAGAGAATCTTGCCAACTTCTCCATTCATTGTCCATGTTCTGAGGCAAGGGGCTATCCCACTCAAGGGCACTGCTGCTGAGTTCCCTGAGAAGAAGTCTTCCCTTTATTGTCACAGGGTCCAGGAAACCTAACGGGTCAAACAGGCTATTGATTGCTGAAAGCACTCCACGACGTGTAAAAGGCTTCTGATTCTGTGGAACTTGGAATGTGAAGGTGTCAGAACTGACATTCCAGCTGACTCCCAAGCTACGCTGAACTGGAATCTCATCTTCCGACAGATCCAAGTCTTTAATGTCCTTAGCCCGGTCTTCAACGGGGAAAGCATTCATCACCTCCAGTCTGTTGGATGCGATTTTGTGAAGACGAATGTTGGATTGAGCAAGCATATTTTGCGCTCTTTGCAAAACATCAACAGCTTCGGTTTCAGTTGGAAAAGACTTCAGAGCATTGTCGACATAGAAGTCCCTTTCAACGAACTGCACTGCATCACTACCATACTTCCCTTCTGTTTCCCTTGCTGCCTTTCTCAGTCCGAAGGTTGCTACAGCTGGAGAAGGTCGGTTACCAAAGACATGTACTCTCATGCGGTAGTCCACCACATCCTTGCTGAGGTCGTTGTCTTTGTACCAGAGAAATCGCAACACGTCTCTGTCTTCCTCTTTGACGACAAAACAGTAAAACATTTGTTGTATGTCTGCTGTGATGGCCACTGGTTCCTTTCTGAAACGGAGGAGGACCCCTAAGAGGCTGTTATTAAGGTCCGGTCCTGCAAGTAACACATCGTTCAGCGACACTCCTTCGAACTGAGCACTTGAGTCAAATACCACACGTATCTGTTCAGGTTTCTGTGGGTGGTAGACTCCGAACATCGGAAGGTACCATCTTTCTTTTCCTTCTTCGATCGGTGGTGCCAGCTCTGCCTGGTTATTATGCAACATCTTCTGCATAAACTCAAGAAATTGAGCTCTCATGTCTCCTTTCTTATCCAGCATGCGCCGAAGAGACAGAAGCCGTTTGTGGGCGTAGTCTCTGTTGTTTGGAAGAAGACGCCTGGGTACACGAAACGGCAATGGGGCAACCCAGCTATTTGCGTGGTCTTTGATGAAGCCTTCCTCCATCTTCTGCAAGAACATCACGTCAACTGATGGTGCTAACTGGTTGTCCTTGTCAGTCTGGCAAAAGACAGTTTCTCCTAGTTTTTCCTAAATTGACTCTGTAGCAAGAGCTGAGACATTCAGCTGTGAGGGAATAGCTTTTGGAATGTTCTTGAAGCCGAGTTTCTCCTTCACACTGATGTGACTAAAACATGGGGGACACAGGCTGGGGCATCCGCTGTTTAAGATGTGTGTTTTCATGACACTAACTTCTGTTGGCTTGTGACTGTTGCCAAGACACACGTCACCTACAATGACCCAGCCCAGGTCCAGTTTCTGTGCATATGGGTCATTGTGTTTTCTATTTAACTGCTTCCTTACCTTGTGAACTTTCAGTAGGTCACGGCCGATGAGCAGAAGGATTTCTGCATCTGGATCCAAGGGTGGTATGTGTTCAACTATAGGCCTCAGATGTTGGTGATGCCAAGCCGCTTCAGGAGTAGGTATTTCCTCTCAGTTGTTGGGAATAGCACTGCACTTGGTGATGGTCGGAAGAGAGAGACTAATTGTCTTATCAATGGCTTCCACAGTGAAGCCGTGTGCTCTTCTGCCTGATGTTTCAACAACCCCAGCACAGGTCTTCAGAGTGTATGGTTCAGGTGTGTTATTGACATTGAACATGTCGAAAAACTCTGCTTTCACGAGTGAAACATTGCTTTGTTCATCCAGGATTGCATACACCCTTTGTATGTTCTGTCGCTGGTCCTGGGGGAAAACTTGAACAAGGCAAATCTTAGAGCAGGATTTTCCTGAGAAACTACTTCCACAGACTTCCGTGCACATGGTTGTCGCATCTGGCTTGTCTTTGTCTTCCTCCTCCCCGCCATACTGTCTAGGGGCACCGAAGGTGCTGACTGACTGTATTGGTGGACCTGGATTAAGAGCGGATAAGTGCCTGTCACTCCCGCATTCAAGGCACTTGATGGCGACCTCACAGTTTTTCGCCTGGTGAGTAGAAGATGCAAGACAGCGGTAGCAGATGTAATTGTCCTTAATAAACTTCTTTCTATCCTCCAGAAGCATGTTTCTGAAACCCTTGCATTTTTTCAGTGGATGCGGCTTGTGATGCATGGGGCACATCTTGTTCAAATCCTCCACTGACTTTTCTGTCTTTGATTTTGCCTCTGCAGAGACATCGGTCTTGTGTACAGTGACTGATTGCTTTGTATTGGAAAAGCGTGAGAGACCTTCTTTCTTTGGGATGGAGTAGTGAGAAGCAGTAATGAAGCTTGGATCATTCCTTGCTTTGGCTTCCTTCCTTTCAAACTCAGAAAAGAACCAGAATGGTGGAAATTTGGTCACTTGATGTTGTTCTTTAAATTTTGACCCAACCATTGTCCACTTGTCTTGCAGGGGAAAGGGAAGCTTTTCCACAATTGGACCTATTCCTCTGGAAGTATCTAGGTAACTTAAACCTGGTAAGTAACCATCAAACTTTGCAGTCTCCACTTCAAGCAGTAAATCTCCCAGTTCACGGAGCTTGAGGTAGTCTTTGCTGCTTAGTTTTGGGAAATTCTCTAGTTTCGTGAACAGCGACCTCTCTATCGCCTCGGGAGAACCATAGCATTCTTCTAGTCTGGACCAGATCATTTTTAACCCAACAGATGGCTGTCGACTGTTGACTCCCTTAATTCTCCGAGCATACTCCACCGACTCTGGGCCCAGCCACTTAATAAGCAGACTCACTTCTTCACCGGCTGTGAGACCCAGTTCTGCTATGACGTTCTGAAAGGTGGACTTCCAGCTGAGATAGTTTTCAGGTTTGTCATCGAACTTAGTAAGTACTTCTGTTACCAATTGGCTCTTTGTCAGAAACCTTGCAAGCTCGATGGTTGCGATGTTATTGGCAGTAAGTTGTGGGTTGTTTATCTGTTCAGGGTGTGGACCATAAGATGAATAACCGTGTTGCTGTTTACTTGTGTCTTCACTCTTAAATCTTGTTTCAACATCCCCTGCTGGTGAGAAGCCAAACTGCCCCTCTAATCCACTAGGGTGAGTTGATGTGAACTGCCTCGTAGGCTTCCAATGCTGGTGTGAAGCTGTGACATCATCATGCAGCACATGCATATCTGTCCTTTTATCAGCAGGCTCCATGTTGGAGTGAAGAGTTACATATTCACTAACCTTCTGCATTGAGTTTGTTTCCATAGGTAAAAGATCGAAACCGTCACTTTTTTCTCCCGTGTCAAACCTAGCAGCAGCAGATTCCATTACCTCTGCTTTTGCATTAGCAGCTTCAGCTTCCCTCTGTAGTTGAAGTGCATCAAGAGTTGCTTCCAGGCGAGCCTTTTCTAATTTAATTTCAATTTCTTTGTGCGCAAATGACGCTCTTGTATTCGCAGCTTGTGCTTCTGCTCTTGCCTGGGCTGCTGCCATACTAGCCCTGGTTGATGACCTCACTGATGATCTAGTACTCATCTTTCCTGAAGATCTTGAAGAATTTGTAGAGTGAGCAGCGAGTGACCTGGTCTCCTCTCTGTCTTTTTCTGTAATCTCTGTGCTCTCCATGTTTTCCGTGATGTCGGGTAAACTGACGTGAGGGAAGATGGAGTCCCTTACTTTACTTTAAGTTGTTGCTCTCCGTTGTTGACTTCTGCTCCCTCGCAGAGTGCTGTAATTTCACTGTTCTGCTCCGACTCAATGTAGACTCTGTGTCTTGTATTGGGCTTTGCAGTCAGCTAAACTCTTCGTCATACTTTTCCTCCAAGGAACAGACCAGCGTGTTGTATATGGACAGGTTTTAATATGAAGAAGTGTGAAACTACAAAACAGGTAAAAAACATACAATCACATGTTAGTTTTGATGAAATATAATATAATATAATACACATGTGTATAATAACAATGGAAACATAAATTGCTGTGCCAGCTACGTATATTCAGCAGTTACATGTGCACATGTCATCAAACTATTTCTAATAATAAACTAACAAAATAAACCCTCAGAAATACCTAAAGCTATAAAAGTAAATTATACTCACTGGCATTGCCACTCAGAGGGCCAGAAAATGCAGGATGGATAAAGATTCTATTGCACAATCACTCCAGTACAACGGAGCCATGTTGTGACCAAACCAGAAAAAGGAATACGTTACTTCCTGTCACATGTGCCACACATATAATACACTGGCGAATAACTGCAACACTTTAAGTTAACACCAGGTGGCAGTAATTCCCACAAATAAAATACAAGTCATTACATGTATGCATATGCATATTCTTTCATGCGTTCTTGTGTCCTTGTGTGTTTATTTCCTCCCAGGATCGTGTGTGTTGCGGGATGCGTCTGGCCTGTTAAACGACACCCTGTCACCGTCCTCATCCCGTCAGGATTGTGTTGGTTTAGCTTGTCAATATGGATGGGACTTCACTGAGTGTATCAATAACACATGCACCTATGGCATCAGTAATTACTATCAGGTCAGCACAAGCCCACTCACAGGACACACAGATGACTTCAATGTGGCTTTATTCTGCACTGTTAGATATGATCTATAATTACCCACATGGTTTGCAGGCTACATCACAAGTCTGCAAAACACAAGACATCTCTACATGTTTTCTGGCTGATGAATTCCTTTAGAATTTCAAACAAGCAAACTTTACATTTACCTTGTGAAGCTACTTGGGGTCGCCAACAAATGAAGCTTTCCTGTCAGTTCTCAGACATTTATTTGACTTTTCTTTACATGAAAGATATATGATGATTACACTGACAGCAACAAGCCAACAATAATGTCATTCTGCATGTATCTGTAATAATCAGTAACTGTAGATCACCTTTCTCCTCTGGTGAGCGAGATGAGACCAATAAGTAAACAGAACATTTCTGTTGCTAGTCGATGAGCCTGGTGTCAGCTTTCGCCCCTCTCATCACTGCTGGTATATTTGGAGCGACACTCTCTTCTGCCTTGGCCTGCCTGGTGTCTGCTCCCAAGGTCTTCCAGGTACACTCACTCACACACACACACGCACGCACGCACGCACGCACGCACGCACGCACGCGCGCGCGCACGCACGCACGCGCGCGCGCGCGCACACACGCACGCACGCACACACACACACACACCTTCCTTTGAGGTGACTGTGGGTCAGTGGTCGACCCCAGGCTCCACTAGTCAATGTCGATGTGTCCCTAGGCAAGACACTTAATCCCAAATTGCTCCCGAATGTTGTGCCGGTGTATGTTATGAATGGTTAGATTGTCATGATGGGCAGGTGGCACCTTGCATGGTAGCTATGGGTGAATGACATGAAGTGTTGAAGCGCTTTGAGTGGTTAGAAGACTAGAAAAGCGCTATACAAGTACACACACACACACACACACACACACACACACATATACACCAGATGAAATGAATGGTAAATGGACTGTGCTTGTATAACTTTTCTAGTCTTCCGACCACTCAAAGCTCTTTAACACTACATGGCATCATTCACTCCTTCATACACTGATGGCAGAGGCTAACATGCAAGGTGCCACCTGCCTATCAGAAGTAACTAACATTCATACATCCTCTGATTGAAGGACGACCCTGCTCTACCACTGAGCCACAGTCGCCAAAATACCTTTTGTGAATGTTATCTGTGACTGAGAAATATGATTTTTCTTGTAGTGTCTGTGTAAGGACAAACTCTACCCTTTCATCGGCATCTTTGGGAAAGGTTACGGCAAGAATGATGAACCGCTCAGAGGCTACCTGCTAACGTACATCATCGCTGCCTGCTTCATTCTCATTGGTGAGGCTTTGATGAGAACCTCTGAACCCACGATGTAGCAATTATAGTCTTATTGAAATGGGAATGTCCTGAAATGTCTTAATGAGAATGTGAACTGGAAAATAAGTAAACCAGAACTTAACAAACTTGCTCCAAGGCAGCAATAACAACTGTATATTGTATGCTGATGAGATGGAAGCTCTTTATCCAACAGCTTACTGTTGCTGCTTGCAAAAATGATCGGCTTAAAAACATGCCCCATATCGCCAAGTCTTTTGGCAAAAACATTGGTGACATATACATTGCATTTCTTTTGACTGCTTCACAATATACGTCACATTAGGTTTCACCAGTCGGGCACATTTATTATGAAGCAGCAGTAGTACAAATATTAGGTTTGCATTAACATTAACTTAATACAACTCTGATACAGTGTCAGGAGAATGAACAGTAAAAACGGAGGCTTTAAACTCAGTGTGGGAATGGAGGACAAACAATGAAAGCTACTGCATAGAGATGTAATTACAGCATGTAGATACATTAAACTGCTATTGCATAAAAAAGTGTCAAAATCGTGTTTCACTTTCTGAAAATCTTTTGTGTAAAAACTGCGATTTTCCTAAATTCTGTCGTTCCTCTCCATCAGCCGAGTTGAACACCATCGCTCCCATCATCTCCAACTTCTTCCTCTGCTCATACTCTCTTATCAACTTCAGCTGCTTCCATGCCTCAATCACCAACTCGCCAGGTAAAAAGCTGCAGCAGTACGCATATACATTGTGAGTGGGCTAGTGCAGGCACCGCTAGCACACGCCAGGCATATACAGTACTGCGTGGATTGCGTATAGCATGTCATTTATTTTTGACCCACACTTGCGGTCTTCAAATCCTTTGTCATGTGGTCATTGATATATTTGATAGGTGTGATTCAATAGTTCCATATAACTCCGTGGCTGAAAAAGGATTATGGAGACGTTGGATGATGAGGAGGAGCTCCTGTGCATAGAATAATAAAGGTGAACGTTGTAACAGGATGTGAGGGGAAAACCCATCTCCCTGCCCTGATGTTCAATCAAACTTTTGCTTTGTCCGCATAGTCAGAGGCCCAATCCCATCGTCACAGCGTTACCAGGGGAAGCCCAAAGGCGTAAATGTGTTCAGCCTAGTATCTTACATTCATACAGAAACAATAATAATACAGATTTAAGATGGTACTTAAAAACACATAAAAGCAGAGGAATGCAAGCAAAGACTATATTACCTCCTGGTTTATCATCAACTGGTTCTTTTAATTTTTGCTTCATGAAACTGTTTTGACAAAAACAAGTAAATAGATGTGACGATTACCTCTCCTGTAGTAATGCAAGAGCCTGGAGGATGTTCAAATCAGGGTGTAAAAGTGTGAAATTGTGCAGCCCCTGCCAGGTGACATCAGAGGGTTCAGGGCTGAAGGCTGTGCACAGGACTTTGGGTTCGGGTCACATTTTCAGGAGGGCTTTGCAGTTCCCTGAGAGCTCCGCAAACTAGCAAGCTTTTCTGCAGAAGTATAAATTAGGCATTCCTGCTTGATCGGGAGAGTGTGTCGACATTGTTGTTTGTACGCGTGTGTATGTGTGTGTATGTGTGTGTATCCACAGGTTGGCGTCCGTCCTTCAGGTTCTACAGTAAGTGGCTGTCGTTGCTGGGCGCTGTGGTTTGTGTAGTCATCATGTTCTTGCTGACTTGGTGGGCAGCCGTCATTGCCTTTGGCGTTGTCTTCCTCCTTTTGGGATACACACTCTACAAGAAGCCTGGTAAACTCAAACACAAAGCCTACAGTCATACAGTGTGCTGTCAGAAACTCCATTCTCCAACTCTGCTGCTCTTCTCTGTGCTTAGCTGTAAACTGGGGCTCCTCAGTTCAGGCAAGCTCCTACAACATTGCTCTGAGCCAGTGTGTAGGTCTCAACCATGTGGAGGACCATGTCAAGAACTACAGGTCAGTGACAGAACCACACTCCTATAGAGTGTCTTCTGTAGTCTAAGTTTAGAACAGAAATGTTGGTTTTGTTTCGTTGTATTATCAATTCCATTACCTTCATAAAACCTTGCATTTTGAGGATAATTCCCTGTAGTAGGTGCGAATTGTGATCTCATTCCAAGGAATTGAAATGTTTCTTGGAAAAACACGTAATAGCTTGTTTTCAATCATGTGAATATTATGACGCGCAAAAACCAGATGGAGGGCAGGAAGTGAAGAACCCATTTACTGCACGAATTGGAACTGGAGGAAAGTGAATACATAAAAGGGTTGAACCTGCACACAGCAGCTATCACAAAATAAAAACATATATTGGATGTGATCCCTACAAAACGAAGAAGAGCGATTTTTCCCACAACTTGACCGATTTTGCCAATGTGGAGGCGATCGACATTACAAATGACCTCATCCTCAAGACCTACAAACAATGACAAAAACACAGAGAAAGCTAGTTAGCTATCTACCCGAAGATTTGTTTTTAGCGATGCTAGTGGGGGAAAGCTAGCTAGCTATCTACCGGGAGATTTGTTTTTAGTGATGCTAGTGGGGGAAAGCTAGCTAGCTATCTACCGGGAGATTTGTTTTTAGTGATGCTAGCTACCCGGGCAAAAACAAGACAGCAGTCGTTCAATGCTACTTTGGTTCCGAGGTCGTGGACAAAACCGCTCACAAAATAGTTGTCAGCCTTCATCTGTCGACCACCATGGTCTGTGTTTTTCGTCAGTTTTAGCTCCTCCAGACTTTAGACGGAGGTTTTGATGTCGCTGTTTCTTATGAGTTTTTTAAACTTCTCACCTTTGTGTACAACTATTTTTGGTAAACAGCGCTAACCATAGGCATTATTGCTGCGGTGCTGAGCATGCCTCCAGTTGCCCGCCCTCCATCTGGAAAGCACGCAGATGTGTGACGTCATCTGCAAATAACCTATTGCTTTGCTGTCGGAAGTTAGATGAGAAGATCCATACTCATTTCTGTGATCAACAAAAGTGTTGGTGTGTGTCCAGGAGCTCTGCACTAAACTGCTCAACGTCTACACCTTTCAGACCCCAGTGTTTGGTGCTAACAGGTCCTCCCAGCAGTCGTCCAGCTCTGGTGGATCTCGTCACCTGTTTCACAAAGGATCTTAGTCTCATGATTTGTGGCAATGTAGTCACTGTGAGTCCAACTAAACATGCACAGATATACACACCAGCCAGTGAAGTTTACATTTTTGATTAACTAAAACACTACTAAAATGACAACTTCTACAGTTGATGACTGAAATTATTACTTGTTTGACCCTGTATTTGTCAGGCTGGTTCCTCCCAATCAGCAGTGGAAAAGGCGAGCAGCGACAGTCATGTTACCTGGTTGAACCAACGGAGGGTCAAGTCATTCTACAGAGGTGTGGTGGCTACAGAGCTGCGATCAGGCGTCAACATGCTGCTACAGGTCAGATTTACAAGGTTACAAGGTGTGTTTATTGCTATCATACAAACACAGGGTTGTGCAACGAAATGCAGTTTGTTGTCACATATCCTACATAAGAAACAACAGCAATAACAGCATTATATAGTGGAGGGTGGAAGATGAATTAGGAAGACGGCAGCATGAACAGACTGTGGCTGTGTGGGTATCACCTTTTCATTTTCTTTGGGCTCTTCGCACACATTTCAACTCACTTCAATGATGTTCTGGGCAGATTTAACCCCCCGCTGTAGAGCCCTCCTGTCCTGGGCCGGGAACAACTCATGCCAGTGTTAAGGTCAATTTATATATTTGAGTTAATTGTTAACATATTACAGGTGTAAATACAATCATCACTGACTTAATTAAAAACAGTGACAATAATCTGCTGAATCTACCTCTGTGGATGTCCTCCCAGCTTCTGATTGGTTAGTTCAGTCATATGTGAGCTGGGAACAAGGAAGTGTTCCTGCTGTTAAGCTGATTTGGGGCCTAAACTACAAAAGGGTTTAGAATGGACAAAAAGTTGCATTCACATTAAAGCGACAACTAGAACAGACAATGCAGCATAGTTACACTCATCAGTGTGCTTCTATGGTCAACACATAGCCTCTGTTGCAGATAGTTTGAAGTTGTGAATGTTAAGCCCTCTGAGGCTAATTTGTAATTTGTGATTTTGGGCTTACAAAAATAAATTGAATTGAATTGAATGTTAAGATTTGACTTTTCTGAAAATAAATCCACTGTCTGCATTACTACATCAGCCAAGTGAGATCAGTTATCCAGGATGTCGATGTTAGGTTCTGTGACGATGTCTCAAAGAGAGCCTGAGGCAGTTGAACTTTGTGAGATGGCTCATCTCTTCTTCGTGTCCTGTCGTTAACTGTCCACCAGGGGGCAGGTTTGGGTCGTATGAAGCCAAATGTTTTACTGATGGGATTCAAGAAAGGCTGCTGCAGTGGAACACCTCAGGCTGCACACAACTACATCGGAATACTACAGTGAGTACAGTGGGGACTAATAAACCTCATCCTGTGTCTGTGTACTTTTGAACCATTCTATAATCACTGATATTAATATTTTGCAATAAAGCTGTCCATGTATTTCAGTGATGCATTCGACCTGCAGTACGGCGTGTGCATACTGAGACTGAAGGAGGGACTGGATGTCTCTCGTTCATCTCAAGCAGATGGTGAGAGCCTGATCTGAAATGAGAGTGGAGCACACGGAGCTGCTGCAGCTAGAAGGATGTTAACAACGTGCACATTCATGCATCATCATTTGAGTTACTGCCTACAAATGAATCCGTATGCATTGCAAATCCCTATGTTTTTAATTTCAGTTATTCCAGGTTTAGATGGACGAGAGGAGAGTATAGACACCGTTTCTGCCCCTTCCCGCTTACAAACAACAAGTACATGTACGTATATGCATGACGTATTGTGGCTCACTGGTAGAGCAAGGCTGTCTTTCAATCAGAGGATCACGTTTGATACCCGACTCCACTAGAACATGTCAATGTGTCCTTGGGCAAAACACTTCACTGTAAATTGCTCTCACAGGCTGTGAGTGGGTGTGAATGGTTCGTTTGAGTCCTGATTGGCAGCTGGCACCTTGCATGGTAGCCCTGTCATCAGTGTATGAATGGCTGTGAATGGGTGAATGATGACATGTAGTGTTAAAGTGCTTTGAGTGGTCGGAAGACTAGAAAAGCGCTACACAAGTCAATCTCCCATCAGGATTCATATCTCTTACGTATTCTGGCAATTTGAAAACATCTTGAGTAAACTTTGCCATTTACCAATGAACAAAAAACTATATTACCAACAAAAAACGATAATAATGCAGTTCACGTGACCATGAAAGCGTAGATTGCGTAGTTACTATTTAACATAGGAAAATGTATGCCTCTGTTTTGTCAACCAAACCCATTGATTGGTTGCAGGGGGGGGCGGGGGGCGGGGGGGAGGCAAATGAATATAATGCTTGTGTAAATGAAAGTAGAACGACCAGATGTGAACCCTTTGCCAGGCTACTGAAGCAGAGAAGGAAAGAAGGATGGAAGTGAGCTTTATCAACGACTCAGCGAGACTGGAAGGAAGCGAGGAATGTGTGTCATGTAATGTAATGTCATGTAATGTCATGTAATGTAATGTCATGTAATGTAATGTAATGTAATGTCATGTAATGTCATGTCATGTCATGTCATGTCATGTCATGTAATGTCATGTCATGTAATGTAATGTGTCGCTTGTTGTGCTGTGCCTGTAAACGTGGCGGTGGGGAATGAGAGATTGCAGATTGGGTTTCGCTTTCCTTTACATTTCTAATGCTTATTATAGGTGTATTGATAAAGTATTGGCTTTTTACTCGCAAATATTTTATTGCACATACAGTCACAAGCAAAGTTTGTCCTCAGCTCGAGTATAGTAGTCTCCACTGCGGCTGTGTGTGTGTGTGTGTGTGTGTGTGTGTGTGTGTGTAGATGGAGAGCTCAGTCCGACAGAGAGCAGCTTTTTCTAAGCGAACAAAAACATAAAGATTCTTAGTTTTAGGTGATTGTACACTGATTAAAACATAGTTATGAATATTAGTAATCCCCCTAAATGTTACACACCTTGTCCTTTGAATAAACAGAAATTCAATAAATTGATGTCATCAAAATGTAAAAAGATAACGTTTCTTTTGTGTATACAAAATTGTTTGTAGCTTCGGTGGCCGTTGAAGCGGAGCCTCAGCACAGTACGGTGTTCCAGAAAAAACAAGGAAAGAAAACCATCGATGTGTACTGGCTGTCTGATGATGGAGGTCTGATCATCTCTCTATCCGTCTCACCTTCTTCTCTTCTCTGAAGAGTGTTATCACAGGTTTCCTCATCGTGTGTGTGTGGTTTACCAGGTCTGACCCTGCTGCTGCCCTACCTGCTGACTCGGAGGAAGCGCTGGGCCAGATGTAAGGTCCGCGTGTTTGTGGGGGGAGATGCAGACAAAAGGGAAGAGCAGAGAGAGGAGTAAGCACTTCAGACTACTGGTATTATTGTCTGTCAGATTTCTGTGGGTTGTTTGCACCTTCGTCTGATTTCTTCAGCACATTTGCCAAAAAAGTGTCAGAATAAATTGCATGAATGAAATGAAATGGAAGGAAATGCAGAATTGCATATGGGATGAATTATCTAGCCAGTTATCAAAGACTCATATTGCCGAGCATAGCAGGACGTAGAGAGAAAACATTAACGTGGATACAGTTAAAGCTGTAATAACTCATTTTGTGGCCACATGGTGGCGACAGAAACAGCTATTAAAACAACAGTTAAAATGGCTAACATGCTAGCAGACTATTATCTGTTTACCCATCCGGCAGCTTTTCCTGCTCAGAAATATGATTATTAAGAGATTATTGCTGTGGTTTACAAGTGTGTGAATCTGAAAGAAAATGTCAAACTTTACGTTCGATTATATATTTACATTCTCTCTCCAGGGTGTTGGCACTGATCAAGAAGTTTCGTCTTGGTTTCCATGATGTTGAAGTGCTTCCGGACATCTACCAGAACCCCCAGCCTGCAAGGTACCCGAGTTACACTGCTGTCCGTCGGTGCTGTGACTATGTTCTGTGATGGCTGCTGTGCACACCTCTTGTGCATGCCAGGCATACACAGCACTGCTGCGGACGACACGTGGCATGTCAAAGTAATAATAACAAAAACATTATTAAATAATAATAGAAAGAAAATATGGAATAGCTGGATGATGAGGAGGAGCTCCTGTGCCTAGAAGTTAATAAGGTTTTTGTAACTGATGTGGGGTACTGGTGCGTAAATCCCGCCTCCCGCCTCCAGTCCAGTCAAACTTCTGTGTTATCTTCCGAGCCTGGCACTTTGTCACATTTTTCAGGATGTGCGTGGCGCATTTCTGCGGCTCTGTGCCAAAGCTCTGTGCAAGCTATTATTAGAAAGAAGCAAAGCCCAAACAACAGGGAAAATGATCTATCATTTCCACATGTGATCCGGGTTGAGCTGGGTTTACCACCTGGGCCAGAATGGGGGTCAGTAGCTCATTTTTGCCCCAGGGCCAGCAGGTTCATAGTGCCATGCATGTTTACGTGCTTTCATGGAATAACAGATGAAAACCGAGTAAATCATAGCAAAAGAGTAATGAATTCATCCATACTTGATTTACTTTATTACGTATTGTATTACCCATGATCCCCGTTTGTCTTTTTATGCTTTAGTGTTCATCAGTTTGAGAACATGGTGGGTCGCTTCAGACTGGGTACAGATCCCAAACAGGACTCTGATTCTGGACCACCAGGACAGCAGGAGGAGCAGTGGATGATCACTGAGCAGGATCTAGAGAGGAACAAGGCCAAGGTCTGACACACACACAGACACACACACACTGATCAAACCTCAAGCACACACATCTCTATACAGTGAATATAGAAGTTAGGAGTAAGACATAATCAATCGGAAACCTTTTTTCTTGCTCAACTAAATGTGTAACTTTCTCTGTGTGGTTCAGTCTCTCCGTCAAATTCGTCTCCATGAGGTTCTGCAGGATTACTCCAGAGAAGCTGCTCTGATTGTGATGTGAGTAAAGTAATTATTCTTGTTAGATCATAGATGTGTAAGTTAATTGCATCATTCCACTCTGAGTGAATGGCTCTTGAACCATGGTTGTCGGCATACACAGACCAGATACAAGCACTTCGCCTGTGAAAGTAATCACTTGTGGATGTGGACTTATAGTAGTCCAACACAAACTGTTCCCCTCATTAAACCTTCTTTGTTATTACTGTGTATGTCTCCTGACAGCACCATGCCGGTGGGGATGAGAGGAGTGTGTCCCAATACTCTCTACCTGGCGTGGTTGGACTTCTTGTCACATGATCTGAGACCTCCAGTCCTGTTGGTCCGAGGAAACCAGGAAAATGTCCTCACCTTCTACTGCCAATGAGATGTCTCCTTGAGACCAATAATCAGATACTGACTCACGAACTCACCAACATGACATTTCATCTTGATTTAGACATGTCAATGCCTTGATGACTGCTGATCATCTCATCCTGTTATTAATGTGTGATTAATATCAGATAATTAATATAAATTAATATTAATATCATTAATATCAGTGATTAATATATGAATATCTTGTAATTACAATGTTCTGGGCCTTTAATTCAACAAATGAATGATGAACACATTAAGAAGTCCTGCAAATGTAAACCACTGTATGGAATATACTTTAAACTGAAGCGCTTATTGATTGTAATTGGTAATCAAAATGATTTGTAATGATGTACAATTATAAGCAATTATGAGAAAAATATATGGCACAGGAGTGAGTTACTGTAGTTCAATTCAGGTTTTATATCAATGCAGGGATAATACCAGATTACCCTATTGGCCAGACAGATGTTTCCTGGTGTTGGGAACGTAGAGGGGCGTGTTTGGGTTATCAGCATTTAAGAAACTGAATTCTTGACATCAATAGAATTATTAATGTAAGTAACAATTATTAATGATTATTAATAACAACGGGGCACCACCCTGTAAACAGGGACTAATAACCAAACGATAAACTAAGTCTCATAATTAGTGGCCACTCGTAATGTCAATAGTCGGGTGCGACTACACATTCGAAGTGACAGTGAAGGTTTAAGTTCGTACACGGGCTACTACATCCAGATCTTATTACACACATATGCACAAGTAATCACAAACGACTGCTCTTTAAAATATAACAGAATTTATTAAATCGAAATAACAAGTGATCAGATCAATTAATATCACAACCAACAACGCTATCATACAATTTTATGTGCCTAATATCTAAACAAATGAATAAAATGGGTGAGGATGTATGTATACAAGTATGTGTGTGTGTGTGTGTGGGTCTGTGCGTGTGAAAAGGAAGGGGGGGTCTTGAAACTACAGTCAAAAACTACAAAGATGGCGGCGTCGAGTGACGCAGACAAAAAAGGGAGGGGGAGGCTGTGTGTAGTCACGTGTGTAAAAGGGGAGGGGCCTTATAGAACTACAGCTAAAACCTACCACCAGATGGCGGAGTCGAGTGACTTAGACAAAATGGCGGAGGGGGGGGTCAGCTATGTGTGATCACGTGTGTCGGCGCACACGTGTGTTGGAACAATAGGTGAGAGTTTTCACCCACAATCCGGAGCTCTATGTGTATGTAAGTTACGGAAACCAAGAGAAATAAAAGGGGCAGAGAGAGGAATCAGAGTTTCTGTGTGCGATGTCGCGTTGTAGTGAAAATGAGGATCGCTGATCGTATCTCACACAAGTTGCCGTTGTCGCGTCGCGAACTGACGACACTTATGCCCGATAGCCGCGCTTCCACACTTTACTCACAGAATCGATTCAAGGAAATAGAGCGAGAACAAAATGAAATCAAATAATCCCGAAACAACAGTCAAACAGGAAGCGCACAATACGACGGGCCCTCTGCGGTCCGTCGACGATTGCGCAATCTCTCAGCAAAACGAAAACAATGACTTAACACGACAAAAACACGAGAATAATAACATATAAATGAATGGCCTGAATTAAACTTAGGTTAATTTAAGCTAAGCTACGCCCAGACACCGTGACTCTTACTTTGAGACGCTTCGTTGCAACGTTGTAGAGTGTTTGTCGATGAATGGTTTTTCTTCCTCCAGAAGAAAACAAAAGGCGTGAGGCTGCTGCTTCTTTCGGCATCGCTGGTGAGCGGCTGCGGTTTCGGCCCGGCTCGCTGCAGAGAGGGGGGCCTGTGGTTTTCAACGTCGGCTGAGACACGTGTCGGTTCGTATCTCCCGGTAATGATCGGTGAAGGAAGAGGTTTTGGTCTTCCTGGTACCGTTGCGTGTACACGAAAGGCGGGGAGCGGATCGCGGGAGGGATGCGCTCTCGCGGGCCAAGGCCTTAAACTCAGAATAGACGTGGTCGGTTTCGGCCAGCGAAATGGCACGTGCGTGTTGAAATGAGGGGGGGGGGTGAGGTCGATCGGGTCCTCTGTGGTTCTTCTTAGAGGCCGGACGGGAGTCCAGAGCGAACAGACCGATTTTCGCTGCGTCGGTGCTGATAAGCGGGCCTGCACGCACAGCGGGAGGGTGCTTTTCGGCCAATGAAGCATCCGCCTCAGCTATGGCCGAAGGCAGGAGGGGCGGTCATCTCAAGGGGGCAAGGATCAGATCCCAGGTCAGCTTGTGAAGAGGGGAGACCCATGTGAGGGACTCAGCCAGCCAGGAGGTGGCGCCAGACCCCAACACTGGTAATACAAACATTTCTTTAGAGGCATTTAATGACGCAACCAGCCGCACCTACGGCTATCTCTTCATAGATTATAAAGCCATGACACCTGATTATTAAGACTCAGAACAGCTTTGCTATCAGAGCAGCCGGTTGTGTATATTCCTAAAAAGTAAAAGAGTTAACAATGTCGTCACGTATGCAGAAGAATTTGACTCTGCTGGAGTTGATGTATAAATCTTCCCCTAGCGTGAGGAGGGTCATTGTGAGTAATGCAAACGCCGACTTTATTAATGCTCTGTGTGAGATAGCCCTCAACGTGCTGAGAGGTAATATTCCTTTGACTGACAAACAGTACAATCTCTTAAAGAAGAAAAGAAAGACTTTCAACCAGACAAGAAGACTTGTCTTCCCTCTATTAGGGCCTTTCATAGTAGCCTTATCAATAGTAGGAGGTACATGGTAGTGATTCAGACACAGAAGATGAGCTCACAAGCCGAGCAGAAAGCCAGCGAACACACAGAAGAACCCTCACAGTCCTGGACGCAGGAGGGGAAAGTTTAAGGAGACTAGGGGTAGTGATCACAGGCTTACTAACATGCAGTGTGGTAGCGCTCAGTATACTTCCTTGCGATCGTTCATACAGCAGAGACCCAGAACTAACCCAACACAAAGCCAAAGAGGTGGTGATGGATCTACTCAATTGTTCAAGAAACAACAACTGCTGAGATGATGACAATGTAAATCAATCCAAGACAACGCACACGTAGAAAGCTGCAGAGAACAGTAAATGGTAAATGGACTGTACTTGTATAGTGCTTTTCTCTTACGACCACTGAAAGCGCTTTAACACGACATGTTCATTCACCCATTCACACACTGACGGAGGGGCTACCATGCAAGGTACCGCCTGCCCATCAGGACTATCTAACATTCATTAGGAAGGCTGACAACACCTAATGGGAAGGAAAACATGTTCTACCAATGGATGCATTTTTCAGATAAACAAGTAACTAAAGAAGCGTGTGAAGCCTGTTTTGACTCCAAAAGAGTTCCGCTAATAATGCCAGTTCCGGGTTTTGACATAGAAGAGTGTGAGGATGCAGGATACTGCTTTGCATATTCAATTCAATTCGATTTAATTAATTTTGTACAGCCCAAAATTACAAATTTGCCTCAGAGGGCTTTACAATCTGTACACATACAACATCCTCTGTCCCAGGACCCTCACATTGGTACAGGAAAAACTCCCCAAAAAACCCTTTAACAGGGAGGAAAGGAAGAAACCTTAGGGAGAGCAACAGAGGAGGATCCCTCTATGAGCATTAATGGGACATGAATTCATACAGAAAGAGAGAGAGAAGAGTGGGTGTCAGCAGTGACACATGGCAGCAGGATACGGGGGATGGAGTGAGGATAGGAGAATTTGTGCACCTGTAAAATGTCAACAGGTGGTTGCAGATGGTTCTTACAAAATAACATGCTTACAATGCCACTGGTCGACGTGTTCTGGTTAAGTGATGATGATGAACAAGTAAAAATAGTATTACCAGCAAATTGGAAAGGAATATGTACCCAAGACAGGACAAATAACAGTATTAAGCCCTCCATCAGGTAGCAGCAGGACTGAGAGGAGTGCCAAACAAGAATGGACAAAAGATGACCAAGTTTATGTCTCATGGACATATACTTGGTCATCTTGCATCACAGGTAAAAAAAAAAAGACACTTAAAATAAAACGTAGTGCGTAAAGGCCTGTTGAAGCTGGTTCTTTCGGTTAAGACAGCGTCCCTTTATGGAGGTGTTTTCACCCGACTTTGGAGATCATTTCACGGATTGGCAGAGTGGAAAAAGGCCTGTTAAAAAAGTTAAAGTTTAAAACGTAGATGATTTTTATTTTAAGCACAGCATATTCAATCAATGATGTGACACATGTCTGTCCTGCTAAAAGTACCTCTCCCGCTTTAACAGAATTTGTTTAGTGTTGCCTTTGGCTTCATTGTAAGCGAAAAAAAGCTGTAATTTCTGTATAATACAAATATATATATATTAGGGGACAGAAATTAATTAAGTCAAAAACAGTAGTCTGTTTATTGGTTTGCAATATTGCCTACTTTTTTCTACAAGACAACATTTGTGTAAATTAAAAATAACAGAGCAGTTGTAAATGCATGAAGTTAAATACATAGAACAGCTGTTAAAATTCCCACTTGTTTTAAACGCAGCACAGTTTACGTAACAGAAATGGGCGGGGCTGGAAGGTCCAGCTCCCCCTTCCCGCAGGCAGCAGCGACTACTACTCGACCACGTCTGAGCACGAGCGCACGGTAACCAATCAGGAGCGGCCACAGTGTGTTTGGAAACAAACCTCCTCCTCCCAAAGTCCCGTAAGACAGCCAGCGGAGAGACACGTCTTCCACAAGTTTCTCTTTTGACAAGACAATTTGCGTCGTTCCAACCAGATTATATGTGCTAATTGTATCAAGAAGACTATAGATAAATACATATGTATTTTGATGACTATAGTTGTAGGGCGTAAACAGTATCATCCTAAGCACGAGACTACAATTTAACGTTACGTCGGTGAAACAGAGGAAAGATGGATGTGGGGGATTCTCAACAAAAGACAATAACTCTTCTTATAAAAACGCCCAATCAGGCTCATGAGGATGAAACCGTCGAAGGCGTCTATCTGAACTGGACTATTAATGACTTAAAAAGACATTTGTCGACTTTTTATACAACTAAACCGGTGAGTTATTATGAGGCTATGTCCTGGAATGTTATGACACGAGCCAGCTGACTGTCAGCCTGTTAATGTCAATCCTGCTCACACACCTTACTGTTAATGTCAATGTAGCTTTGTGCTCACACACCTTCACCAGTATTACGAACTGTTAATGTTAATGTAGCTTTGTGCTCACACACCTCCACCAGTACTACGAACTGTTCATGTTAATGTAGCTTTGTGCTCACACACCTTCACGAGTATTACGAACTGTTCATGTTAATGTAGCTTTGTGCTCACACACCTTCACGAGTATTACGAACTGTTCATGTTAATGTAGCTTTGTGCTCACACACCTCCACCAGTACTACGAACTGTTCATGTTAATGTAGCTTTGTGCTCACACACCTTCACGAGTATTACGAACTGTTCATGTTAATGTAGCTTTGTGCTCACACACCTTCACGAGTATTACAAACTGTTCATGTTAATGTAGCTTTGTGCTCACACACCTCCACCAGTACTACCAACTGTTCATGTTAATGTAGCTTTGTGCTCACACACCTTCACCAGTACTACGAACTGTTCATGTTAATGTAGCTTTGTGCTTACACACCTCCACCAGTACTACGAACTGTTCATGTTAATGTAGCTTTGTGCTCACACACCTTCACCAGTATTGCGAACTTTTGAAGGAGTTCTGGTGGACCTCAGTGATTTACACTAGTTTGTATGTTATCATTTATGAAGCACATATTTCTGTGTGCTCGTGATTAAATAGTTTTCTCTAATCTATTGTAAAATGTTGATTTAGCATTCAACTCTTAATTTGTGATGCACGTGTTTGAAAGCAGCCTGCTATATAAACAACTCCCAACATGAGGTTTGGATTCTGAAGCACAATACAGATGCCTGATGATGGTGAAAAAGTGAAATGGTAGAATGACCTTATTTTAAGAGAGCGAGAGACTTAGACAGGAAACTAAAATCCTCAGCATATATGGCTGCCAGGTGTCATCGTGCCTGGAGGACTGCAGCCTTGAAGGGCACAGTATGCAGGCAGGCAGCTGCTGAGATGACAGATTACAGATGAGCAGAGGAGATTCTACCTCACTGCTGATGGAGGTGTACAGATGAGCAGAGGAGATTCTACCTCGCTGCTGATGGAGGTGTATGGATGAGCAGAGGAGGATCTACCTCACTACTGATGGTGTATGGATGAGCAGAGGAGGATCTATCTCACTACTGATAGAGGTGTATGGATGAGCAGAGGATCTACCTCACTACTGATGGAGGTGTATGGATGAGCAGAGGAGGATCTACCTCACTACTGATGGAGGTGTATGGATGAGCAGAGGAGGATCTATCTCACTACTGATAGAGGTGTATGGATGAGCAGAGGAGGATCTATCTCACTACTGATAGAGGTGTATGGATGAGCAGAGGATCTACCTCACTACTGATGGAGGTGTATGGATGAGCAGAGGAGGATCTACCTCACTGCTGATAGAGGTGTATGGATGAGCAGAGGAGGATCTACCTCACTGCTGATGGAGGTGTATGGATGAGCAGAGGGGGATCTACCTCACTGCTGATGGAGGTGTACGGATGAGGCAGAGCCATAGACGCATTATATTGGGCCAAGTGACGAGCCATGTGTCAGAGTAAAGTTAATGATTTCTGATCAAGTCTGTCATGTCTTGGGAAAATCAGCCATGTGCTTAAGCTGACACAAGGCTGAGTCAGCAGTATATTTAAACCGTGAATCACCTGCATAATTGAGACAATACAACGATACAATGTATTTGTATTGCATATATCAAACCCAGAGATTATAACAAAGGGAAACCTTTAAAAATATTCAGTTCATCTTTTTGAATAGCCAGTGAGGACCCCTCTTGATAGTTTTGTTTTGATTGGCTCATGGTCACTTGGTGAATGAAAGCCAGCGTAGACAAAGTTTGAAACACAGCACAAATGTGGGCCACATGTTCCACTCAGCAGCTGTTCTTGTCATGCCCTGGCCTCAGGAAAGAATGACTTGAATGGTTTCATAAAATAATACAGCTGAAGAAAAATTGGCAAAATCCAGGCAGTACACAGATATACTTTGTTGGGCACTAAAGTTACTTCATCCCAGAAGCTTTGACTGATTGAAACCTACTTCTTTGTTTTCTGTAGGCTGTGAGTGACCAGAGACTGATCTATGCTGGTAAACTGCTGCCCGATCATCTGCACATTAAAGATCTCTTCAGACAGGTAAATGTGACAATATGGGCTCATGACTATGCTTACAAACACTACTGTGGTATCACTTTTTCCCTCTCCATTTATCTGGTCTGAGTACAGAGGGTGTTACATGCTGAACAGATTATGAAGCCCTTTGAGGCAGATTTGTAATGTTGAGCTTTGTCAATAATGTTGACGTGAGATGTTCTTAGACCCTCATGTCAGTGATGTTCAATACATACTACAAAAAGCTCAAATTGTAAAACTGGTTCGGGAGGCTGAATCTAGCCTTCTCTTCTTTGATGATAAGTAGGATTGCCATGGCCTTTAAATGGGTTGTTGTGCTTTTCCACTCGCCGCTCACCAATCACGAGAGACCAACGTGTCCACTCTCACGTCATCTTAAGTCCACAGATGACATGTGTGCCGTGACAACACATTTAGTGCCGGTGTTTTAAGAATTGAGCAGAGCAAGTTAAAAAACAGGAAGTTAAAAAGAAACAGAACAAGCCTGCGATATTGAGAAGACGTACCATATATGGAAGTTTAATATGTCAATCAAGACGTTCATATAACATTATAAATGTATTATTCAGCGTTGGGCAAGTTAAAATCAGTCTGGTGCACTTTGAAAGCAGCATTTAGAGGTTAGAGCCATGAAGAACGTTTTGCTCTTGTAAACAATGTAACTCTTGTTGTAGCAGTGATACAATGTGTTGGGATCTGACCATATGGCTTCAACATGTGCTGTGAGTCAGGCCTTCCCTTTTGCAAGCAAAGGTTTCATCCTGATTGTGGTTTGATCAGCACCAAACCTCCTCTGAAGGAATTTCACATTAGGGTGTGAGTTTCCTCCCCCCCCCCCAAAAACTATGCGTTCCTGAAGTCACCTGAAAGCACCGCTGCAATCTCATTGGCCGAGAGCCAAGACACCCCAGGACCCCTGTAGTTCAGCCACTGTTCTACAAAACTACCTGCAGCCCCCACCTCAATGCTTTTTCCACCGATCCCTCCGGGGTAGAAGGAGGCACACAGCAACGTTGTTCCTCCTTTTAACCAAAATCCTAGGTTTCACAGTTATATTCGTGGGCCGAATTCACCAAACTGTCTATTTTATCTTTGCCCAGACTTTGCCCAGACATCTTGAGCCTCTATGAACAATGAACACTGACTGTTAAGCCATCCCTTTCTTCACAGAACTACATGGACTGTTTAACCTTTTGTGCTCTCAGAACTACATGGACTGTATGACACCACATGGAAGCCCACGTCAGTCCTTGGTTTGCCCTGAAGACCGTGGCCAGCACCTCGCTCTTCAGGCCAAAGGGGGGATGTTGGGATCTGACCATATGGCTTCAACATGTGCTGTGGAACAAAGAGAGTCAGGCCTTCCCTTTTGCAAGCAAAGGTCATCCTGATTGTGGTTTGATGAGCACCAAACCTCCTCTGAAGGAATTTCACATTAGGGTGTGAGTTTCCTCCCCCCCCCAAAAACTATGCGTTCCTGAGGTCACCTGAAAGCACCGCTGCAATCTCATTGGCCGAGAGCCAAGACACCCCAGGACCCCTGTAGTTCAGCCACTGTTCTACAAAACTACCTGCAGCCCCCACCTCAATGCTTTTTCCACCGATCCCTCCGGGGTAGAAGGAGGCACACAGCAACGTTGTTCCTCCTTTTAACCAAAATCCTAGGTTTCACAGTTATATTCGTGGGCCGAATTCACCAAACTGTCTATTTTATCTTTGCCCAGACTTTGCCCAGACATCTTGAGCCTCTATGAACAATGAACACTGACTGTTAAGCCATACCTTTCTTCACAGAACTACATGGACTGTTTAACCTTTTGTGCTCTCAGAACTACATGGACTGTATGACACCACATGGAAGCCCACGTCAGTCCTTGGTTTGCCCTGAAGACCGTGGCCAGCACCTCGCTCTTCAGGCCAAAGGGGGGATGTTGGGATCTGACCATATGGCTTCAACATGTGCTGTGGAACAAAGAGAGTCAGGCCTTCACTTTTGCAAGCAAAGGTCATCCTGATTGTGGTTTGATGAGCACCAAACCTCCTCTGAAGGAATTTCACATTAGGGTGTGAGTTTCCTCCCCCCCCCAAAAACTATGCGTTCCTGAAGTCACCTAAAAGCACCGCTGCAATCTCATTGGCCGAGAGCCAAGACACCCCAGGACCCCTGTAGTTCAGCCACTGTTCTACAAAACTACCTGCAGCCCCCACCTCAATGCTTTTTCCACCGATCCCTCCGGGGTAGAAGGAGGCACACAGCAACGTTGTTCCTCCTTTTAACCAAAATCCTAGGTTTCACAGTTATATTCGTGGGCCGAATTCACCAAACTGTCTATTTTATCTTTGCCCAGACTTTGCCCAGACATCTTGAGCCTCTATGAACAATGAACACTGACTGTTAAGCCATCCCTTTCTTCACAGAACTACATGGACTGTTTAACCTTTTGTGCTCTCAGAACTACATGGACTGTATGACACCACATGGAAGCCCACGTCAGTCCTTGGTTTGCCCTGAAGACCGTGGCCAGCACCTCGCTCTTCAGGCCAAAGGGGGGATGTTGGGATCTGACCATATGGCTTCAACATGTGCTGTGGAACAAAGAGAGTCAGGCCTTCCCTTTTGCAAGCAAAGGTCATCCTGATTGTGGTTTGATGAGCACCAAACCTCCTCTGAAGGAATTTCACATTAGGGTGTGAGTTTCCTCCCCCCCCCAAAAACTATGCGTTCCTGAGGTCACCTGAAAGCACCGCTGCAATCTCATTGGCCGAGAGCCAAGACACCCCAGGACCCCTGTAGTTCAGCCACTGTTCTACAAAACTACCTGCAGCCCCCACCTCAATGCTTTTTCCACCGATCCCTCCGGGGTAGAAGGAGGCACACAGCAACGTTGTTCCTCCTTTTAACCAAAATCCTAGGTTTCACAGTTATATTCGTGGGCCGAATTCACCAAACTGTCTATTTTATCTTTGCCCAGACTTTGCCCAGACATCTTGAGCCTCTATGAACAATGAACACTGACTGTTAAGCCATACCTTTCTTCACAGAACTACATGGACTGTTTAACCTTTTGTGCTCTCAGAACTACATGGACTGTATGACACCACATGGAAGCCCACGTCAGTCCTTGGTTTGCCCTGAAGACCGTGGCCAGCACCTCGCTCTTCAGGCCAAAGGGGGGATGTTGGGATCTGACCATATGGCTTCAACATGTGCTGTGGAACAAAGAGAGTCAGGCCTTCACTTTTGCAAGCAAAGGTCATCCTGATTGTGGTTTGATGAGCACCAAACCTCCTCTGAAGGAATTTCACATTAGGGTGTGAGTTTCCTCCCCCCCCCAAAAACTATGCGTTCCTGAAGTCACCTAAAAGCACCGCTGCAATCTCATTGGCCGAGAGCCAAGACACCCCAGGACCCCTGTAGTTCAGCCACTGTTCTACAAAACTACCTGCAGCCCCCACCTCAATGCTTTTTCCACCGATCCCTCCGGGGTAGAAGGAGGCACACAGCAACGTTGTTCCTCCTTTTAACCAAAATCCTAGGTTTCACAGTTATATTCGTGGGCCGAATTCACCAAACTGTCTATTTTATCTTTGTTCGCATCCACGGAGCGAACCCGTTTAATCCTGCAGAAGTGAAGAAGCAAGACTCCTTCAGAAAGAGAGACAGAGAACTTCCACTCTTCACTCTCCACCAAGCGCCTCGTCTGCTCCGGCCATAAGGACGCGAAAGTCCCTTATCGAGACGACAGCGATTCTCTCCCACCGAAAGAAACACGGCTTCCGCAGCCGCAGCCCACTGAAGCTCAGAAGGAACCCCTCAGAAGAACTCCCCTCAATCACCACGATTGCATCGTACCGTAAGGCAAATAGATTCTGGGCAGAGTTAGAGAGAGTTCATTTGTGTTTATTTTATCTTGTTTTGTGTGCTTGAAGTACTGTTCATTTTTATAACGAGGTGTATGCTTAATAATCGCCGACACTAACGATCGCAGGGGTTGTGTAGAAGTAGCGTGTATTCCATGCTACTGTGATCTGTGTTGAGCGAGCCGCCTAGTGAGGTCGAAGCTGCTTCTCATCAGTTCAGGAGGTCAGAACCGCCGGCTGAGACAAAGAGTCGCTGTTCTTGCTCCCCTGGCTGAGAGAGCAATCTTCCGTACTCCCGCGCGGCGCAGAGGATCGTAATCGCTTGTTTTATTTCATTTTGTTTTGTTCCTTTCCCTTCTCTTTTACTAACTCACACACACATATAGCTTTGAGCTAACCTAGCTACGTGCTTAACGGCTACCGGCACGTGTAGAACCCGGGTCTCCTGTTGGCTATCCGCCATTTTGGGTCTCGCGCATGAGAGACGTCACCACGTCCCAACTACGTCACACGTCACCGAGCTGTTCCCTCGCTCCCCCCCCCCCCCCCCCCCTTTGCTCACGCACGCACGCACACACACCCCCCTCTTTTCAATAGTCTGTTGATTTTAGATAGCGTGCTCATGAATGTATAGTTGTTGTTAGTTTAGATATTAGTTGACTAGATCATTAGTATTAGAACTTAATAAACTCTGTTATATTTTAAAGAGCAGCTGTCTGTGATTACTTTGTGCATGCGTATTGTGATAATAACTGTATATGTGGTCTGTGCTCGAACTTAAACCTTCACTTTCACTCTGAATGTGTAATAGTACTCAGACTACTGACATTGTGAGTGAACACTAATTATGAGACTTAGTTTTATCGTTTGGTTATTGGTCCCTGTTCGCAGGGTGGTGCCCCGTTGTTATTAATAATCATTAATAATTGTTACTTACATCAATAATTCTATTGATGTCAATAATTTAGTTTCTTAGATGCTGATAACCCAAACACGCTCCTTTACGTTCCCAACAAATGTAACTACGTATATTTGCTTAAGTACAATTTTAAGGTACTTGTACTTTACTCCAGCATTTCCATTTATTTACCAACATTTTGAGAGGGAATGATCGTACTTTTCTCTTCACTGCATTTATTTGACAGTATAAATGACTTGTTAGACTACCTGCATATTAAGATATATAAATAAACTAACTATGATATTTTATTAAGCCCAATTATTACATGTATAAAGTAGGTAAAGTGAGCGATACATTATCTATAATCATAATCCAATGATATAGGCCTTCTGTAAATATGTTATTTAAAATAGGCCATTCTGCATAATCAGCATACTTTCACTTAAAGTATTTTTTGATGCCAATACTTTTGTACCGTTACTTAAGTAACATTTTGAATGCAGGTCTTTTACTTGTTTCAGAGTATTTCGACACTGTGCTCTAGTAAACA
>JAFEUB010000057.1:0-187500 GCA_024529925.1 Ophthalmolycus amberensis | reverse complement strand
TCTGATCTGACATGGAAAGGTTGCCAATGACGGAAAGTTTAAACTGGTGTAAAGGTCCCCTTTGTCATTTCAGGGTAAACAAGTGTAATCTATGACATTAATTGTCGCCCTCTTCCATTTAGGCCCTGGAATTGCAAACAGGCGCACTAGAAAAGCTGTGAAACAAAAATTAGACTGGACCATCATAGAAATGAAATAGAAGTAGAACTGACATTCCCATTAATATCAGAGTAGCAAAATGGTTGAAGCAGCAGCCATTTTTATGTCTATCGTTCCCATTGTGACCGTTGTGGCGCGCTAACGTCCGTATAAACTAAACCGGCTGCTAACTGGTGAAAGCTTCAGTGATTTTTCAGTTGAATGATTCAACAACAATCATTTGTGGGATTTTAGAGGAGCCTCTTGTGTCACATCAACTTTAAAGGCAGGTTTAGTTTTTTGACTTACTCGAGCACATCCTCACCTCCTCCCTTAATACCAAAATAACGCATCTCTACAAACGTATCTGGGTTTGCTCTCGTGCTGAGTGACCAATACTTATTCAACAAATTCAAACTTGTCTTACCTTTGCAGACCAAAGAGCCGGAACTGCCGCGTCCCTCCAGTCCGAGGCCCGTGGCAGCCTCTGCTTTACCCGACCCCAGCAGCCCCTCCTCCACAATTCAGACTCCCAGATCACCGCAGCTGAGGCAGAGGAGGCAGACCTCTTCATCTTCAGCTGCTGCTGCTTCATCTCACACACAAACCCCGGAGTCTCCACCAGGAACTGTGTTTGAAATGTAAGTCCGAATGGAATAAATCATGTATTTGCTGAACTGTATTTAATTATATTTGCATAAACAGACGTCCAATTTTAACAGTACCAATGTGTTCAGCATATTACTGACAGAAATAAGATGTAAACACGCAGGTCAATAGTGCTTCAACTTTGCACTTGCCCGTATTACCATTGTAAGATCTCCATCTTGGGTGATTTCATGTTTTTGGAAGATGAAGGAATTCTTGTTTAATAATGTCAATATGCATTGTTATTAAATTAAAACCAGGCTGTTTTCTGATTTCAAATCACATTGTTGCCATGACCGGTAAACCTTTGTTCAGTCACGTTCACCCCTACCGTAGTCCAGGCCCTCAAACGCAAACTAGCCAATCATGATGTAGCTCCGACCATGGGCCGACAATCTAGTTTCTTCATTTTCAGGTTGTTTATTTTGGATTGAAGAGATTCAAGCTCCAAGGTTATTTTATTGTCATCGTACAACAGGGCTGCACAAGCAAATGCTGACAGCAGTTCCATTTTGCTACGCTGCAAAAAACTACAGAAAAACGACATCATCTGTGGAGGGTGGAGGATGAATAAAGGAAATAATCTGTTGTGAAGTCGGGTGGTAGGGCAGCTTGTGTATCTCTTGCCAAACGGTAGCAGGGTAAACAAGTTGAGGCTGGGATGGGTGGTCATGTAGTTCACCTAGTCATGGTTAAACGCCTGGGGCATGTACAGTAGTACAACAGTCGTTACCTGGTTATGAAGATGCAGCCACCTGGAATGTTGCCTCCCTCCTTGCAACTGGAAGGGAAATGTTTTTACGAACCAAACTTTGTGTGCTGGGATACGCCCTGAAAACTTGCTGTAACTCTGCAGCAGTCACTGTTTATTGAAGTTGGAACAAGACAGAGGGATATTTGCACTATTGTGGAAGAACATGCAAATACCTTCTAACTGGAACATTAGTAAAAGTGGAACTGGAGTTCTGCTTAGCTTTGGAGAGACCAACTTGTACTGTAAAAATAAAAGGCAAAAACTTGCTCGCATGTGCAGTTTTTGGAAACTTTATTGTTCAGGATTTGAAACTGCACTGCTGTGATGCTTTGTGTTCATGTTCATTGTGTCAAATTTAATAACGAAAAATAGAGAAATGTGTCACTTTTTGCACTGATTGGACCTTTACATGATGGTGGGGAACTGTCCCTTTATGTGACACTCCATCAGTATGAATGGGAAGTGAAAGAGGGCGTGTCAAACCACTACTGTTACCCACTTGTTATCACTTAAGATGTCTCATCTAAAGAAATGCAGGAAATCAAATGTGATGTGTTAAAAAGAGCTTTGCAGTCCCGTCTAATAGAGAAGATCCAATATCTGTTCTGTCCTTAGATTTGATTGGATAAAGGTTTTGGTGTTGAACAGATATCTACAGTGTCTCCAGTGTGTCATTGTTCTCTGCAGGCCTGGAGCCCCACAGATGACCCAACCAGCCTTTCCCACCTACTCTCTGTACAGCCCTCAACAGCTCCTGTGGCTTCAGCATGTCTATGCCAGACAGTACTACATGCAGTAGTGAGTCTTTAGTCATACTCCTCTGTGTTTGTGGTCCGACATGGCCATGAATGACTAGTTTGTAATACTCTGGATGTTTTCCCATCAACAGCCATGCAGCGATGGTGGCAGCTGGCACTGTCCCCTCTGCACCAGCTACGACCATTGGCCAGTACCCTCCTGTTCCCGCTCATCAAGTACCTGTTCCAGATCCCTTAGCCAATCACAACCCCATCAACAACCTGCCAGCAAATCAGAACCCAGCGCAGGAAGGCGCCTTCATCAACCCTGGGGAGGCTAACCAGAACATGCGGATGAACGCGCAGGGCGGGCCTGTAATGGACGAGGAGGAGGACGTGGAGCGCGATTGGCTGGACTGGTTGTACTCTGCTGCAAGATTCAGCGTTCTGCTTGTCATTGTGTACTTCAACTCCAGCCTGAGTCGCTTCCTGCTGGTGATGAGCACCCTCCTCCTCATGTACCTGTAAGTTCAATCCGTTGAGTTCTACCAAACTCTGCTGACATGCTTCACTGCATTGTTGTGTGTTGAGTATTTAACAGCGCTCTACTGTGGTGCTTTCAACCTTACTGACCAGGCATCATTGATGTAAACACACAGTCCGCGTGGTGTACAGTCCGCCCGTCAGGTGCAATAGTCTGATCCGGGATGTTACGATATAGCCAGGTTCCTGTAAAGATGTGTGCACAGCAGCCTCTGATCTCCGAGTCTCTCTCAGTCTTAGTTCCTCCATCTTATTTTCCAGCAACCGGACACTAGCTAGGAGAACGCAAGGCAGTAGAATAAGCTCAGTTCCAAGCTGTTTAGTCCTTTTCCCCACTCTCTTCCCCTTGTTCCTGGGCAAAGCACGTTTATTAGTATCGCACATTTCAACAACAAGGTAATTCAAAGTGCTTCACATAAAACCATTAAAAGCATCAAAACATGAGGCAAAAGAAAAGGAGATTTAAAAACAATTGAGAACATTCACTGAATCATTAAATACAGCAGTAAAATGCAGGAAATGTATTAATATCCTTGAATGTGGTTGAATTAAAGGCAGCAAACAGAAAAGTCTTCAGTCTTGATTTAAAGGAGCTGAGGGTCTCAGCAGACCTGCAGCTTTCTGGACTTTGTTCCAGATATGTGGAGCAGAACAACTGAACGCTGCTTCTCCATGTTTAGTTCTGACTCTGGGAACAGGAAGTAGACCGGTCCCAGACGACCTGAGGGGTCGGGATGGTTCATAAGGTAGCAGCAGATCAGAGATGTGTTGTGGCCCTAAACCATTCAGTGCTTTGTAAACCAACAGCAGGATTTTAAAGTAAATTCTTCGTTGGACAGGAAGCCAGTGCACAGACCTCAGAACTGGAGTGATGATCTATTTTCTCCTCCACAGACACACTGTGGGTTGGTTTCCCTTCAGAGGGCGAGCACAAGTCCAAGGACCCAACCATCTGCAGCCTCCTGGGGTTCAGCACAACCAGCAGGAGGAGAACAGGAATCCAAATCCAGTAAGACAACATTTCATTTACCTTCATTTAACTGAAGCTTTAGTGTCACCACACAGAAAGGGAAGAGCCTTAATTCCAGCCATAAAAACCAACAGGTGAAACCTCCCAAAACCCACAAGAAATAGAGAACACTGCTGAGATATTTTACAGTCATTTGTATTCTCCCAACCCAGCCCCTGAGCCATCAGACACACATCCTGTTTAACAGCCTGGACACCCTGGACTCATCTTTGGCCTCAGATGAACTCCACAGAGCTCTTCTCCAGATGCCAAATAATCAATCACCCGGACCCGATGGCTTCCTTCCTGAATTCTACGAGCACTTTTGGCATATACCATCAAAGGCTAGCATCAGATATACAAAATGTACCTCAACCAAAGCCACACAAGTCAAGTCAAAGGATTATTTTAAAGGGGCACGAGCAAGGATGCCCACTGTCTCCTTCATTGAAGTACTTGCTTCAGTTGTCCACCATTCTCCCACTTTCAGAAGATGCCCGGGATTCTGCAGAACAGAAACCATAACTTCCATTTGACAGTTGTAACATTCGATACTTTGGTATTGACATCAAGGATTCAAGGATCATTTATTGTCATTATGCAACACTGGGATGCACAACCAAATCCAGTTGTAGCCCAACAAACACACGACAAACAACAGAAAACAAAACCATTAGCACATTCCTGTAGTGTAATTTTACGTAAACGTAAACGGCAGCAACAGAAACAATTCTCTGATCAGATAATATCAATACATCTTCACATTAAATACTCAACATGAGGAAAACATCGTCCATCAACTGTGACTGTTTGAGCACCAAGCATCATGATGTGAACACAGAGTCCTCCTCCTCTGGTCCTCCAGAGTCCTCATGATGTGAACACAGAGTCCTCCTCCTCTGGTCCTCCAGAGTCCTCATGATGTGAACACAGAGTCCTCCTCCTCTGGTCCTCCAGAGTCCTCATGATGTGAACACAGAGTCCTCCTCCTCTGGTCCTCCAGAGTCCTCATGATGTGAACACAGAGTCCTCCTCCTCTGGTCCTCCAGAGTCCTCATGATGTGAACACAGAGTCCTCCTCCTCTGGTCCTCCGGAGTCCTGCTCTCTATCCTGACCCGTCAAGTGCAGCTTGATCCTGGACCACGATGGATCCAGGTCTCTCCTTTTCAGATGTTGATGAAAGTGTTATTTTATATGTCATTAGTGATAAACACGAAAAATACAACAAATAAAGACAAAAATGTAGCAAAATTCATGGCATAACACAACTATTACATCCCCCCCCCCCCCCCCCCCCCCGGCTGCCAGAGTTGTGTCATCTTTACGAGACTCCATTGTTAGAAACAGTAGAAGAAGACTGTCCCTGAATGAGTCCACCCGTCTCATTCGACTTGCAACTGTCAAAAAGAAAATGACAATATAATAATGATATCATAACTTGTTGCTGAATAGTAATGCAGACATTATACTATATTGTATATAGTGATGGTATGATCAGATTTTCATATTATTATCATTATGTTTTTATTTTGAGGATATTGCTGTTCCAGCATATATTTATTACCACTACAGCAAATACCACCGTCTTGTTTTTCTCCACCAAACATCCTCCACATACCAACCTGTCCAGCATCACCAAACACAGATGCATCACTTCCTTTCATCCACACGTGCACACGCTGACCCACACACGCACACGCAGACCACACATGCACACGCAGACCCACACAAGCACACGCAGACCCACACAAGCACACGCAGACCCACACAAGCACACGCAGACCCACACATGCACACGCAGACCCACACATGCACACGCAGACCCACACATGCACACGCAGACCCACACATGCACACGCAGACCCACACATGCACACGCAGACCCACACATGCACACGCTGACCCACACATGCACACGCTGACCCACACATGCACACGCTGACCCACACATGCACACGCAGACCCACACAAGCACACGCAGACCCACACAAGCACACGCAGACCCACACAAGCACACGCTGACCCACATATGCACACGCTGACCCACACATGCACACGCTGACCCACACATGCACACGCAGACCCACACATGCACACGCAGACCCACACATGCACACGCAGACCCACACAAGCACACGCTGACCCACACATGCACACGCAGACCCGCACACGCAGACCCACACATGCACACGCAGACCCACACATGCACACGCAGACCCACAGATGCACACGCTGACCCACACATGCAGACCCACACATGCACACGCAGACCCACACATGCACACGCAGACCCACACATGCACACGCTGACCCACACATGCACACGCTGACCCACACATGCACTACTGCCAAGCTTATCGCTGACCCCGGACTCTTATCATATCCTCGCGTACATCATCGTAACTGCTTTTGTTATTGTCCGTATGTCTATCACGTCTATCCGTGTGTGCGTGTGTATATATGTATTATATTTGATCACATTACTTCACCAATAATAACAATTCAATAGGTTGATCCGTGGATTCGAAAAATATACTTTAGTTGAAAAACACTTTGAAAAGCAGCGCATCTATATGGTGACTTTGTTTCCTGTCACTCAGGTGGAAGAGAATGCTGACGGACACCGGGTGGAGCCTGCTGCTGCAGTGGACGGACCACACGAACCAATGACGGCAGTGTTGGTGCTTCCTCACAGGGTGTCAGTCATGTGGACATTCTGGGTTTTCCTCAAAACGTTTCTTTCCTCCCTCATACCCGAGGCTCCTCAGGCTATTGCCAACTGACCCCTGGCAGACCATCGATGGAGACAGCACATGCTTTTTTGTATTTTTCAGCGGTGAAAAATAATCTCTGGAGATGCCAATTTTAGAATAAATAACAGAAAAAAAAACATTTAAATCTGGGGTCAGTTCTTCCAGCGATGGATTCATTTTGCTCTATAAAAAGCATGCATGCATGGAGCCTGGGTGTGATTACAGCTGTAGTAGGTCAGATGTTTTAACTAGTTTGACATACTTTGCTCCCGACTATGGAGACATAGAAAGCCCCAAAGGACACGTGCAGAATTTATAGCGTTACAATATTTGACTACAATGTGACTGGTCTCATGGATTGGTTATGATTGTGTTACGTGTTTTGAAATTCCCCCTTTGGAATTTGAAGGTTATTTAAAGATGTGCAAAACAAAAGCGCTCAACTTTTATTTCTTTTGATTGTGTCTTAAAAATACTCACATTATTCAAAATACCTCCACAAGTTGCATAAAGTCATTCTGTCTTCTTACGGTCACTAGAAACATGAACATGACATCGTACAGTGTGTTTGCTGTTATTGTGCTTTATTTGATGGTGATTGTGACCAAATTAGACAAGCTCCTTTACATCTAGAGGGTTTGAGATTTGTTCTTCATTGGAAGATGTATAATATAAATATAATGCCTCGTGGGCACACAGTTCTTTATTTCTTTGTTTATTTTCAGAGATGCGGCTACTTTTAAGTCTAAAATCCTATTTATGCAAAACAAGTTAAAAATGCCAAATCCATGCTTTATCAATCCTAGTAAATATTGCTTTAGTGAAACAAAAGTGTGAATAGTTTATTGTGTCAGAAGCGATCCTTCGAATCTTTACCTCTGCTTCGTGTTCTCTCATCACAGGGCTTCCTTCTCTTCTCACTCTGCTCTCAGGTCTGAACTTCATAAACTAATATTCCAGATTCTTCACTAAACGTGTTCTAGTGAAACTACCAAACATCATTCCTCTTTCCTGTTTCACTTCATATTGATTAAGAGACCTTCACTGTCACACATCAGCTGCATTCACGACAACGACTTTCAATTATGCTGTTATATGTCTTGACTCCTGGTCTGGTGTTGTGTTTATTAAGTCAACTGATGACAATCAGTGCATGTTTTTTGATCCATAACAGCGACTGAATGGGATTCTCTCACCAGCACCACTGTAGACTGGGTGCATTTCACCTTTAACGAGGTGAAGAGTACTTGCTGTACTGCATTAGTTCCTGCTGTGAAGCTACCTTCGAGGGAGGACAATAGTTTGGGACATTGGTGACCATGCACAGTTAGGATGTTCTGTTTGTCTTCCTGTGATAACTGCTTATGAGTGGATGTCGTAGAACAAAGTGTGTCTTGAGGGAGACTTTCAATAACTGATGCAATAAATGTTCTCAACTTATTGTGTTGATTTGTTGCAGATACGGTCTGTAAGGAAAGTGTTTCTACTGATTTCAAAATAAAAAATGTAACCACATTTTGTTCAGCCCATGTTTAAATGCATGAAGTGGCTGAATGTCACCAGACGGCACACATGCACCTGTGTGGCCCGACCTGCAGGACTCCCCTGTTGACCAGCATGTTTGTCCTGTAGCTGTCAAAGTAAGATGAGATACATCTCAGTAGTCTTTACAACATGCTGTACGCTATACTCTGACTGCACGGCACCTGAGTTACTCTGGGTCGTGATTTGATTGTACCAAGTGGAGCTTGCAGGACTGCCCGTTTGTGTATCGACCTGATGCTTTTTGTAGCACTCGTGTCATAGAAGAGGTTGTACTTTGACCAGTTTACTTTAAGGGGACCCAGTGTTTCAGTGTTTGCCATGAAGTGTGAACCGCACAAGTTGTCCGTCTCTGATTGGATGAAGCACAAGGTTTCCACGAGATAGTTGCAGTACGTAGAGCCCTCCCTGAACAAGGTCAGTGGGCTGTAGTGTCCTCTCAGCAAAGGCCAAGGAAAGTCAAAAAAGGCCGGCTGACATTTTGAAAATCAGACACAAATGTGCGAGAGCAGAGCAGCCACAGCGTCTGGGAGTTGGTGTCTAAAAGGGACCAAAAAGAAGAATTGTGAGGACTCTGGAACTGAGGTGAGATTAGATGAGATACGACTCAGAAGAACTCACAAACATAAAGTGAACTGTAACATGCACACAGGATTAAAAACCTCAAACTCTCACAGAGGTCAACTATCCAGTTGCACAATGCCTCGTGATGTTTTCCCACCGCTGCTGCTGCTGCTGTTCCTCTCTGTGTTTGGGGCGTCCCACGCCTGCCTGCAGGACCCCGCTTCAGCCTACAGATTCACTGGAGCTGTGTGTCGCCTTACCTACCCTGCAGCTGTTGTGTGTGAGTGGGACTTTGGTGTTCACCTCCAAAGATGTACTTTCTTCTATTTAATCAATGTAACACTTCATCCTTTAGTTAAACAACCTGCACTGCTGCGATGAGTTCTTAAAAGATTTCAAGCTAGTGGTAATGTTTGTGATTTTCAAAATCAAAACCACATTTCCTACAATCACTGACGCTTGTTCTGAAAATAATGTATCAAAACCGAAAAATAAGTTGTGAGAGATCTTTCATTCTTCTAAGAGAAAATCAAACAGATGTCCCTCTAACTGTTAGCCAGGCTCAGCCTCAAACACTAAAGTAAAGTGTAGAAGACGGCCAGACTAGCGTGTTTGTAGCATACACATTGTTCAATTATTAAGGTAGCTTAAAGGTTGCACGATATTTTTACAAACTATTTTTCTATTCTCTTGTTTCTGTTATTACATTCTGACTTCCTCTTTGTATTTTGACATGCGTATGAATACCCAGCTGCTCAGCTGTGTGTTTCCCCAGCTGTCTGCTGTGTCCTGAAGTGTTTCTGACCATGTCGTGGTTGTGTGCTTCTATGTCGTGGTTGTGTGCTTCTGGCAGTGAATGAGAAAACTACTAAAGTGATTGAGGCAGCGTTCCAACATGCCAGATACCCAAGTGTGAAGGGAGAGAAGTCTCTGGTCTTCATAGGCAGAGTCATATACGGTCTGGACAAGTAAGTCGACACACACAATCTCACACATAGACAGGAACAAAATGTCCTGAAGTCATGTAATGATTATCTATCCATCCACCCAGTTTGGAGATTCACAACCTGTCAATCGGTCGGAGTGCATTTGAACTGCATCCAGGTGAAGGCATCGCCTTGGAAATAGGCAACGTGTCTGCGGTCTTCAGAGGGACCATCCAGTACGGATACGCCAGCTGGCTGTGAGTCTGAGTTAGTGTGTGATCAGCAACAATTCATATGTTCACATTCACATTCAAAATCCTGTGATTGTCTGAGAAAAACAAAAATAGTACGAAATAATCACAAAAAATGATATCCGACAAGGAATATACTGTGGCACGGTGTTATAATATGACTTGACTAACTATTAATGCCATTTAAGGTCCACATGAATATTCAATTAAGGAAAAATAATGACCTGTTTTAAGGACTAAACTTGATGAGTCGGGGAATTCAGAATACGGAGCTTTGGAGAGATACACGATAACAAACGGAACTAGCTGTAATGTTTTCCAGGTCGGTTGTGAAAGACTTTCAAATGATAAGACACAGCCAGGTTTCAGTATGACAAAGAAACCGATATGATTATCTGATACCAAATATTTTGTATTATTATTATTAGGATACTCCACACTACAAATACCAACCTGTCCAGAATCACTCAACGTGGATATCATTGCCTCTCATACAAACTTCCAAACATGCACACATACGTGATCTAATTCCATCTGGACTCCCGGACTCTGGTCATATTATCACAATCACTGTAACTGCTTTATGTTATTGTCTGTATGCATGCCTCTCTATGCTATTTCATCGCACTACTACAAAGGAAAGAAACATTTTTTATGGCTGGCTATTTGATTTGTTCCTTCAACTAGTGGGGCAACTTGTAAGTTGTTGTCTGTAGGAGTCATTTGTGATTTGAGGATGGGTTATGAGTGAAGCTACTGAAAGCCTTGTTATTGTTGTTATTGCCCTAAATGGTATTTCTGGACATGATCCTGGAAAGTGATGAAGCAGTTATTGTGGAACATGTGCTGCCTCTTCGTTTCCTTGTGGTGAGGGAGAATGCTGTGTTGTTGAGTAAACAAGGTTGTGCCATATTGGTTTGTATTTACAAGATGTCATTTTGAATTTATTGATTTTATAAATTTTCCACCAATCTTTCAGGGTCGTTGAGTTTTTTTGAAGCATGCATGTTGTTTTATGGAGGGACTGAGGTTATACCATGGAGCGAATCCTTTGTTTTACTATCTTCTTCTTTAGAGGAGCAATAGAGTCTGAAACATTATTCAGCTATTGTTCGGACTTAATGATTGTTCTCTATTTGTGCTAGTTTTAAATGAAGCTTTAGTATTTCTGGATATTCTGCAATTGCCTTACAGAACAGGGGTTCGGATCATATTCTCAAATTTTGGACTAACGTTGCAAGTTGCATTTTACAAGAAATTCCGTTGGTGCTAAAGTGTAAGAGGTCGTTGGTGTTGTGTCCACTGCATGTCCCACAGATGACACTGTTACACCTCTCCTCTCCCTGTGTTCCTGTTGATTTAGCTCAACGTTTTGATTGTTGCTCTTTCAACATTTTCCCAGTAAATTGATTTGTATTCATTTGCAATTTGTATTTCTTTTCATCTAGTGTCAACGTTGCACATTCAATTGACTTTGAAATTGAATCTCAGATTGACCTCGGAATCAACCCCAAACTTTGTGAGTACCTTATTATTGTGTCCGTGTTCATGGATTGAGGCGCGATAGAAAGGCACTAAAAACAGTGCTTGAGTTGGACCAGCAGTCATTTCTCATTTTTGTTAACATGAGTCCTCATACTTGCTAGTGCACACCATTAACTCCTGGCTGACCCAGGTGCACCTTTGGCAAAACTCTTCACAAAGCCAAAAGGTTAACAGTGGCAAGATGTTTGCATTGACATGGATTCAGTAAGATACAGTCACCAATGAGAACCTACACGTACTTCATGTAAATGAACTCTAACGCTAGCTTCATTTATTTATTTGACCCCAGCCTCCGTACTGAGTGAGACACTAGAAGCTAACCCTAGTTCTGTTAGCACAGACTGAGCCCTCTGCTGGACTCTATGCGGAATACTTTCCTCCAATCACCCCCTGAAGATGTGCAATAGGTGGGGGAGGAGTCTGTGTGAGAAGGAAGTGATGACTTCAGATTAGTTGTCATCGTTACTGTCAGGGAGAGGCATGTTTTATTTCAGCAAACTGCCTTATGTTTATCCATGATGCTTCATCCAAAGCTGTGGTGTAGAATCCAAAATACTTCGCCACGTTACTTTTTTAGAAGGTAGGCAGCTGCTGCCTCAGTATACTGGAACATTGTTGTTCTACTTCAAGCACTTATATCAACCAACTGTCTTTATCCTCAGCGGATATGTTCTCCCATCTGCTCTGTTATTTCTGTTTGTCTCCTCTCAGACTGCAGAGACGGTAAGGTAGCAGCAGACACATCCGACTGTTATCTTCATCTTCACAAGCTCCATCTGCATCTGCAGGGTGACAAAGAGTAAGTTATGAAACAGACCCCTGATGGGCTGTCAACAGCACAACAATAATATGTGACCATGCTGTGTGTTTGCTATATTAGTATGTGACCATGCTGTGTGTTTGCTATATTAGTATGTGACCATGCTGTGTGTTTGCTATTTCTGGTCAGACCAAACTGGCTGAGGAAGGTCTTCACCGACTTCATTACCTTTACTGTAAAACTGGCCATCAAGGGACAGGTGAGGGCGAGAGAACAGAACTACAGGAGAGGACATGTTGATTAGCATCAACCATACAGGTTATAACAGGTTATAACCATACAGGTTATACTGTAGCAGTGATTCGTCTGTTCTCAAATGCAGATTTGTAAGGAGATCAACAAGGTGGCAAACATACTGGCTGACTTCATACAGGACACAGCAGGTGTGAATCCATAACTTAAATAAATACTGGTCTGATTCGTACAAATATTTTCTTTATCTGGGATGTCTCTTAATATTACTCTGTGTGTGTGTGTGTGTGTGTGTGTGTGTGTGTGCGCACTTACAGGTCAGTTCCTCAGTTATGGAGGCATCAGTGTGGACATTGGTGTAACTGCTGCTCCTGTCATCAATGCTAACTACATAGAATCGTACCACAAGGTAAATAATAGCTGTATAAAAATAAAATGCACAAACATATCTCATAGCGATTGTCTTGAAATCATCAGACAAGAAAATTCAAATAAAAGTACTGTTAAGACATTAAGACAGGCAAAAAAGGAGAAATGGTCAACTTTGTCAAACATTGCTGATACGATTGTTTAGGGGAGACTGGACTGTAGTACATCATATCCAATGGAACTCCAACTGTTGGTCAGTCCTCTGCCCACCCCAATCATTTCTATTCATTGTATCCCCTCCCTATCATACCTGCATAGCAGTAGTGTTCAGAGTTCAACGGTTCGTATTGAAGTGTACATGTCGATCTTTCTTTTCGGTGTAAGAGTTCATATAGTTGTCTTTCTGTTCATCCCTTGGCTTTTTCATTTTGTTTTCATAAATCTTACAGGGGCTGACCAACTACAACAACGCTTCCGCTGTCATCAATGACTCTGTATTCCACCCCAGGCAGCTGACTGAAAACAGGATGCTCTACTTTTGGGTCTCAGGTCAGCAGATGGCATTACAGGCATTACATTGTCCTTTGAGTTTTGGAAGTAGAGGTACATTAGAACGAAAAGACACATTATAAGTATCCAACGATGTGTCAAGTCTCAATGCTCTGGTTTATTTAAGGATTCAAGTTCTAGATTTGATGTTAATCACAATGAAAAACTGATACATGTTGGTCATGACATTTCTTTACAATAGAATCAATTGCATCAAAATAATTCTTTGCATTGATATTTGTATTTAGATATAGTATCCGTGTAGTCAAGTGTATTTATGCTCAGTGCCGACCTTCAGTGCCAGTGCAGGAAGAAGTGTAACCTTCAAGCCAGTGGCGGCTGGTGGAACATTTTCTAGGTAGGGCCATCCTATCAATTTCAGCAAACATCCCAGTATGATTTCATGCAAAAAAAATGTAAATGTAAAACACGCATTATTACTTGGCAGTTAAATATTTAACATGTATTCCAACACGAAAAAAATCAGTAAAAAACACTTATATAATATAACATGTTTATTCATTGAGATGCCCCTATGGACCTTGTCATAGGAGGTAAAGATCAGGAGAAGTAAACATGAAGTGTAATTATGAATACTGATGTTAAATTAAGCTATGATGAGTTTTCACTGTTAATTTAACATCTCTATTACATGTTGATGCCTCCATGACCAAGTTAAGCAGATGAGACTGAGGACAACTATGTAGAAGAAAAGATGTTCACTTTGTCTAATATGTAGCTTGACAGAGTTCTCCATATGTGTTCTCATGTTTCCTTACCTCCTCATCCCTCACTCCCGTAACTGTCCGTGCTGGATCCGTCCCCGTTGTTTAAAAAAGCTAAATAAATTATTAGCATGACATCATCCAGCTAGCCAAACCTGTCTGGTGTACAGTAGAGAAGCTTCGCATGTACTGCTTCTCTTTCCCGCTAGTCTGCTGTCTGATTGTGAGGTCAGGCTGATCTGATATCAGCTCTTTGGCTGCAGAATCTCCGCCAAAGTTCTCCTCTCAAACGGGTCTTGGAGGAGTAGTGCTCGCGCTGGCGCGGGTGCCTGTAGAGACTTCTCCTGACGAGAACGCGCAGCGAGGGGGGCCTGATCGTTCTGGCCCCACGCTGAATCTATTTGAGGGCGCTGATTGGCTAAATTGTATGTCACTCATTTATATCTTGAATCAGCAATTGGCTAAACTGCTTCATAGACCCGTCTCTTTTGGGCCAAAACGATTAGGCCCCCCGAGCTGCGCGTTCTCAGAGTGTCGTGCACACAGGCTGAGAGCACGAGCAGAGAGCACACAGGCGGAGAGCACGAGCAGACGAGCACACAGGCTGAGAGGACGAGCAGGAAAAGCATATATTTTGCGCAGATATCATATTTTACACACATTACTGGGTACATTCCATAGTTCAAAAACACAAATATTGACAATTTGTATAATTTATGATTATTATTATTATTATTTTTTTTCCTTTTTTGTGTGGCTCATGGTGGCGCCATGCCCCATGGCCCTCTATTGACCAGCCGCCACTGCTTCAAGCAGCAAGGTGGAAGATGAGGGCAGGGTCGGGGAGGCCCTGACCTTTCACCTGCACATTCTGTGACAGACCTGCAATTCATTTGAGCACTTTTATTAACTGTAACCTGAATCTTTTCCTGATCTTTTAGTTGCCTAACCTCAACCATACCTTTCACCATTACCATCATCTTCCTTCTTCGTCAACGATATTGTTTCGATAGAAACTTTTAGTTTGGTTAAATTATGTAGACACTTGATTTTCAACAGAATATGTTTCTATATGTCGTGAACACATGGAATCACTTTTGTGATGCAGTCACCATGTCCAGATCTTGTTTCCTTGTGATTTAGAGGTGTTTTTAAATTGTGTCTGTTACTGCTCTATAACTTGTGTTGAACCCCAGACCAGGTCTTGAACCCCATGTTCACTGCTGCCCACCAAGATAGCCATCTCCAACTCAACATCTCTGGAGCAGAACTCACTGTAAGTACATCACTTTCAAATATGGCATGTGGTATGTTATTAATACAATTGGTACTTACTCCTGAGACATGATTGGAGCTTGACTAAGATTACAAACCTGAACTATGCTTTGTGCCTGTACACCTTTCCTAAGCAGGACATCTTGTCAGATGTTTCATGTTAAATTGTGGCTGTTTTATCTGTTGTTGGGACTTAAATTATATTGATAAATGTGATTTCAGGAACTATTCAAGACTAATCTCTCCAGTGCAATGCCTGAATTCATTAGAGAGGTAATATGGAAAACCTGTTTATCTCTGCAGACACAAACACATACACCTGTGTAAGGCCAGATGAGACGTATGAGACATATTGCCTTTGTGTATTTAGTGTCTGCTGGAATCAGGTTCTCCACAGCTAAGAGTGTGGAGTTCATCTGTTCCCGACCTAAACACCTCCACCTCTGGTACGACTGTCTGGGGGACGGCCTCTGGGGAGCTTGACTGTGGGACTCAAGGAACACCAATACTCTTCTTTAAGACGGTATGTTGCCTTTCTCTTCCTTGCTTTCTTCTGACAGAACATTCATCAGACATCTGATTGAAAGTCTACCACAAGACATTCTTCCTTCACTACACCATGGAGCTTTCTATCATGTAGTGTGGTACCAGATACTTTATCAAACCCCCGATGGGGAAACTGAGTACCACCATACATTTCGGAAGGTGAGAGAATACAGACACATACACATTATGTTGTGGCAAAATGAAGAGACGAGACGGCGAACTGAAGTTGCAACCAGCGGGAATTGTTTTAATGCATATTCGTCAACATCACACGAACTTGGCGTATCGAAACAGATTCCAAAATCGTACTGTCCTCAGATCCCTTTTATAGTCTAAATGCACGCCTCTTTTGCTGTGCTCACCTCTCAAGAATGTTGTTTGGTTGATGCCCGTGTGTCTGCCCCTAATCTCTTCTTAAGAATGTTGTTGGGTTGGTGCCCCTCTGTCTGCTTCTAATCTCTTCTCAAGAATGTTGTTTGGTCCCAGAATATGTGTTACATACCACGTTATATTAACTGTTTACTTGTGATATGAGGTTTCACGTCTCAAATGATTCTGGATATTTTGACATAAGAGGAACACTCGTGTTTACTGCAATCATGGAAGTTAAGATTGTAACAACAGTTGGATTCACAAGTTATATGATGGTTTTCTTCAACAATGACACATCTCAAGGTAATACAAGAAGAATGGGAGAGAACAGCACTGAATAAATGGTGTAAACATCAATGTGACTGTACTGGTATATGACATCAACATATTCATGGACACCAGCATTATCTTGATCCTCAGTACAACCATAAACCTGGTCATCAACCGCAGACCACAGTCAGTGACTTCTTCATTAAAAAAGTCAACAGCAGCAGGGGCCAAAGGCTTCCTCAGTCTCTCTGAAGAGTACGTGGGCATAATACGTTCATTATTGACTGCATCTTCCACTGGCCTGTTTGCCCAGAATGCAACCTGCGGGGCTCCAGCAGAAGTTCTTTGATGTTATTTTGGTGGGTCGATTTTTGGACGTGCTCACTAAGCCGGGTTTCAGTGAAGCAGAGGAATGCGGATCTGCAATAGTCTGTTTGTTCTGTTCAGAAGCAGAAACTCAAGCATCTTGTTTGCCAGAGAGCGGACGTATTGATGGGAGCGCTGTTCAAAATCCCTGCTGTTACAATGTAGCGTACGCTCCGATCCATTTCCCTTTCCTGCATCTCCTGCTAATCCCATAGATAGCGGCTGCCCCTCTGTCTTAAAGCGCAGTAAAACTTTCTGGGTCGGTAAAAAGTGGTATAAAAGCACATTGTCGGATGTTTAGGAGTTCCTCCCCGGTGAGTCTAACCAGAAAAGGAGAGCAAAAAAAGGAACAAATAAACAGAGAAAGTACAAGCCAGCCACAATGAGACTCCCGTAGCGCCATCTGGGTGAGCTCAGTGCTTGTCTTTGAAGATGTAGCGAACAAGTAACCTGTTTTTACAAAGAACCGTCTAAGAATCCGCCGTTGGAAACAGGGTTTGGAAAAGGGCAGGCACTTTAAAAAACGACCTGCTGGACGACTCGCCCTCAGAGGCAACATTTTTGGTTTTGGGCTATATAAATAAATTGAATTGAAATGAATAATAAATAATTGAAAATCAGTTGAAATTATGAGTTGAAATCAATGGATAAATAGTTGAAAGGTGCAGCGTCTACTGAACTCAAAATCAACATTTCAGTAGTCGGACAGCTTACTGTTCCACTTCAAAGTCAGCTGACATGAAAACATTTGGAACATGATGGTGGGTCTTGATGACAGGTCACTTCTCATCTACGCCTTCAAGCTTAATAATGCCAAAGGCTTTGTTGAAAAGTGAAAATATGACCAGTGAGTGATTCTTCTTTGTTTTTGATGTGTAGGATGTGGCCATTGACATCACAGCTTCCTATGCTGACAAGAAACTCTCCCTGCATGGTAACCGGTCAGAGTAAGACCTTTCTTCTTACATTGTTCAAGACTTAATCAGCTTTGAATGACCTGACTGCAAATCCAAGGTTACAACATGTGCATCCCTATTTTTAGTCCATCTGAAATTTAATTCAGCATACATACCCAAAGGGGTCTAAGTCATATATTTTGGTTTGGACAGCCCCCCCCCCCCCCATCTTTGCATTAATCATGCAGAAAACTGCTTGTTCTGCATAAACGTAGATAGAGAACTTGTTTTCACACATCGGCAGATAGTCACACTAAAGATGTCAGCTTGCTCCAAACAAACCATTTCATAAGTGTTTTTTTCGTTGTTCTGAATGTGACACTCGAAGGTGAGGTGAAGCCTCGAGTCATTGATGTAATAATTGTTCAAATGGGAATAAAGGCACAAATGTCCCCAATAGAATTTGCACTTGGTGGTACACACAAGTAAGTTAATGTGGAGAACTTGGAACAGAAGTTCAAACACTGTTTCCTTCACCTTCACACATCTGGCACATCTGTGTTAAGTTTATCAGATTGTTTGAGTGCATGATTTAAAAAGTTACAGAAATTCTCGAATGCAACCTTACCAATTCAGAATATATAATGTATACACCACTATATCAGTTCCAATCCCTCGTCCATGTCCTGTACTTGGTGTGTGTGTGTGTGTGATGGTGGTCCTCCTTCCTTTCTAGGGTCTTTGTATTACAAGCTGAGCTGTCCTCACAAAATCAGACGGTACAGGTGAGTTCTGCCCCATTCGTGCTTTGCTGTTATGTGGGGCGCATGTTGGTTTTCATGCAATTAAACCACTTTGTCTCCCACGGTGGTCGGCCTCAGAGAACCCCCTGTCGCTACAGCGGCTCGCTCACTGGATTGTTGATGCAATCTTCAGAAGTTGATAATAAAGGGGCCTAAGGGCACATTCCACTAGGGCCAACGCGTCCTCTCTGCCACTGTTCAGGTGTGAGTCTGGCCATCTCTTGGTCTTCTACTTCGGCCTTGCACCAAAATGCCAGAGACTTTCAGCAACTATGAATAGAAAGATATTTTAAAAGAAAAGGTTATAAAATGAAAGACATTTTGAGACTGGTAAAGATGCCATAATGACCAGGAAAAGCCAAACAAACCCACCAGAGCGAGAGATGGAAGAGTAGAATCCTAACGAACTACAAAGTGTCATCCAACACCATCCAAAATGTGGAGATACCAAAGAGTAACTGCGGCAACCTCCCAGCTGCCAATTTAATCTTTTGGTAAAGTGCTGCGCGACACAAATCTGCCATTTCCTTTGTGTCACTTGGCACAACTTCTTTTTCTGACAGTCGGGACAGCAGTTCAAAGGTTAACTTCAGAGAAGGAAGACTAATTGGGAAGATTTAGACCTGAAGTAGGATCTCACTTAAATTCGAACTAATATGAAACACTTTACAATGTTCCCTGGTGCTTCTTATACTCTCAACTGCTGAATGGTGCATTCATCTTCTGAACAAAATTGAACTAATAACGTCAAAGAACCAATTTAATTGGTCAATGTTCAATGACATCAGTCACTTGATCTATGGTCACATAATCCTGTTTACTCATACATGGCTCATTGGTCTTCATTCTAATCATTTTTTCATCTCATATTCACGTCATTCATTTTAATCCTCATTCATTCATTTATTTTTCTGTTTAGTAGATCCGTGTGTAGTTAATAGATCAATAAATATGTAATTTATAAAAAATGGGATCACATGACTTTGTATATAAAATAATTAGCTGCTGTACACCATGTCAAAACTCCATACTTAGACTTAATTCATTCATTTTGAGTTATAATTATCTTTAGGTATTTAGATATTAATTAATTATTAATATTTACATTTGCTACAAGCAATAACCTTTTATAACTAAGTGGTTTTCTTGCCTAACTTTTGTTTATGTGGTTGTTTTAAGCCAGACCGTGATGTTTTCCTAAACTTTACTAAATACGTTTTAACCCATTTGGAAACAAAAGTGCATATTATAGTATTTAATTACTATTCTGACAACAAAAAATAACCAGTAACACAAAAGAAAGTATTTTCCCCGCCCATTTCAATCATTTTCATTCATGTCACTTGTTCAAATGATACTTGTGTGTTTATGTTTGAGTGGACTTGTTGAATCACCTCTGCTTCTTTTTCCAGCTGCTAGATGAGGATCACGGGGAGTTCATAAGAGAAGCTGTGGAGAAGATAGGCATTCCCAAGGTCCTGTGTGGTAAGAGAGATATGGATAATAACATAAAACCTGTCTATTGACCCCACCAACATAAAGCATTCTCCTAGAATGTCTTTGATAAAATGACTGTCAATGTAGCATTTACAAAATAAAGACTGATATGAGAACTTAGTACTCAGTACTATAATTAAGGCAATTGCAATTCATTTTATAGAAATGACTGTACCAATTTTTAAAATGAGCTCGGCAGGAGTGCATTTAAACAAATGGTGCCTTGCAGCCGAGTTCCTCCTCAAATGTATTCATTTTCAATCGTTGACTGTTGCAAAATTGGTAATTATTGTTTTATTTTTGATAAGTAGTACATGACCAATCATTATCAACAGCATTGCTCAGCAACAGCAGGATCAGAATGTAGCTTCACGATATGAAAGTAGAAGCTGTAATGGTTACATGTTGCATGGTGCTTTGTTCCAGCTCTGGAGATTGAGCTAACCAGGCTGTTGGACAAACAGGGAGCTAACTTATTCGACATCTTCAACCCAGAGGTGCTTCCTCAGGATGTGAGTGTTCTCTTTTTTCATCTTGTCAAGTGTCCTTTTTTATATTGTACTTCATTGCACTTCATTGTACTTGGTAGTTACATTGCTACTCTATTTTCCGTTCCATCTCTGTGCTGCAGGGCTTCGTGGTGATTCAGATGGATTTTGGTTTCCCTCATCACCTCCTGACTCAGTTCCTTAGGAAGACTCTACAGTGACGATGCAACCCTGAAGCAATTTGGGCCAGATTTGTTTTTAGTGACTTGCCTACTATGCTGCTGTAATCCTGTAAATGTCCCCGCTGCGGGGCTAATAAAAGGATTATCTCTCTTAAAAGTGTTGTTCATATTAGAAAAAAGTACCCTTCCAAGTGATTATCGATATTACGCGTAACAACATTTTGATGTACATTTGTTGAGATAAAACCCCTTTCTTTGCTGTTTTTTAAACTCTATTTAACAAAGGTGTAGACAAGCCTGTCACTGATTTTCTCACTGGTGACCATGATGAGTGCGTGACACAACATTTGGAAAAAGGTAATACATTTGGAGGTGTTTACGTTTATATAATGTGTAATTCCACTAATTTGATTTAGTTTGTTTTCTATATGTAAAGATAGCGCAAACAAAGCAGTTTTATATTCATACAGTATATCACATTACCAGAAATTTGTATTTAATTTTGGGGGGTTGAGAGAGGGTGTGTTAGCAGTCAAGGGTTGCTGTTTTTGAGAATTTAGGCTATTTTGCTTCCATCTCCATGGTTTGCATTAATGTTAGCATTCACCTAAAGCAGGGGTGTCAAACATACGGCCCGCAGGCCGGATCCGGCCCGCCACGTCATTTTATGTGGCCCGCGAATCCGCCAGCAAAATATATATATATATATATTTTTTTTTTTTTTACAAAAATTAAAAGTTAGATGTGAAATATGGCAGCTCTGTATTAACTGTATCCCTTAAAACATGTACTTTACACTCTGTCTTATAGAAATGTTTAACAAACACTTAACTTCTCAAACTTGGCTAAATCAGTACCTTTTAAGTTCACAACAGATCAAATTAGTGTCCATGTCCCTGAGCATATTTATTGTATGCAGCCAAGAGATTGTCCACATTTAACAGTCCATAATCTACCTATAGTCCTGTACGTAGGCGGGAGGACGTCTGTTGTGCCTTGAGGGGTATCTCGGTGTTGTTGAGGTGTTGGAGGCATCACTGTAATCACAATCCTCATCATCGGGATCTGGTGAGATGTCCATTACTTCTGGAGTGATCTTCTTGAAGAATGAAGAATTCCTGACAATGAAGTGTCCACTTCTGGCTGCTGTGATCATGGAGCCTTTGACTTTGGTCACCATGTATGGCTTGCTGTTATACGGTGCAGTGAGCTTGTTGTACTTGGGCTGACGATGAAGCACAGCGTCACCTGGAGCGAGAGTGTGTGGTGTAGCATTACGATGAGAGTCTGTATGAGATTTCATCTTGGCTTTAGCCTTGTTGTCCCTTGCTCTCACTTCAGAGTCTGAACAGTTCCTTGCAGTGTGAGTGATTGAAGGAATCTTTGTGTACATCTTACGTTGGAACAACAGTTCAGCAGGTGATCTTTCTGTTGTGCTGTGAGGTGTGGATCGATACTCGTGTAGAAAGATGTTCAGTCGTTGTTTCCAGGGAATTCCTTGTGTTTCGGCCACACGAATAGCTTTGCCTAGGGTGCGCATGAATCTTTCAGCTGTAGCATTTATGTTGTTCATTCTGTTCACATGATATCTATCACACTTCTGTTCATCCTGATAGAGGATCCTCCTCTGTTGCTCTCTCTAAGGTTTCTCCCTCTTTTCTCCCTGTTAAAGGTTTTTTTGGGGAAGTTCTTCCTGTTCTGATGTGAGGGTCCGGGACAGAGGATGTCACATGTGTACAGATTGTAAAGCCCTCTGAGGCAAATTTGTGATTCGGGGCTATACAAAATAAATTGAATGGAATTGAATTGAAAATAGAGACAGACCAAAACCACGCGGCGTCCCCTGAAGAGGAGTTCCCATGTTCATGTAACACATCAGTTGCCCTTATGGAATGTTAATGGGATGTGATATGGGCTGGACATGATGAAATATTTGGGAATAGTGTCCTTTAAATAAAATGTGGCAATAGCAAATAAAAAAGAATGTGGGTTGATTATTTTTCATTCATCCCTCACACACACACACAGATTTTGCCAGCTGCTCTTTTGACTGTATGAAAACTAAATAAACTGTAAAATCTAAGAAAGTGCAAGAAAACATTTTTCTTCACCATATCAGGAGCAGAACTCATATATTTAGGAGATTGTTTGAATAAAAACATGATTTTCAGAATGTAGCTGCAGTATTTCTAATTGTGTGTCAGCGAGTTCTAAAAAGAACAGAACAGCACGTTGTCATAAAAGTTCTAGAAGTAGGTCCATGTTGGAGTCATTTCTCTGGCACTGAGAGAGAGATGCACATTTAAGACGAGCATCATTTGCAGAAAGACAGTCACACGTTCTGAATCTGGAAAGATTCAAGCTTGAAGGTTCATTCTCAACCTTGGAAACACTAAACTGAGAAGATTTGACTTTTACAAAATGTCATTGTGGAGCTCAGATGCCTTTGGTGTGTCAGGTAAGACCGACTCACCACGCTCACAATACATTTGACATGATGCTGAATGTGTCTACTTTGAAATCACACTGTGGACACTAATTTGTTCCCAACCAACAAGTCTAAAACGAGTCCTTCAATATATTACAAGACAGAGCCGCTCTGGTTTACATTCTGTGCAAGCTGTCTGTGCAAGGGGGGATCATTCTTACTCTTGAGAATAAACAGTGTTAGTTACTTGAGGCCAATGTTGGTTTTTACAATTACTCTATCTCCCTTATTGTATCCCTCGTCATACCAACACATTTAACATACTAGGACTACTGTGACAAACAACCAGCACAGCCAATCTTAACTTATTTATTCTCAAAGCATTATTTGTCATGTAATTATGTCATCTAAAGAAAAAAAGACTATTATCTATTAAAACTACAACTGCTGCAATTGGGTGCCTTTGACTGTGGTCTCCCAGGACCCCAATACATTAGCATTTAAAATTATTATTTAAAAAGCAGTTATTAAACCAGAAATTAAGAAATCATTAGGAACAAAGTAACTTACAAAGTCATGAGTTTTTAAATGTTTTGAGCGGCCGCAAAGACTAGAAAAGCGCTACATAAATGCAGACATTTATACCTGTTTTCCCAAATAAATAAATTGATTAACATGATCATGCATTAATCAGTATTTGATACATTATTCTCCTTCACATGGTCTCAGAATGACAAGCAAACACTGAAATACAAGGGCATAACTCACGGTTAAGATGTGTATTTGATCATGTTGTGTTGACTGAATACACTGACTCCATGTTTCCGCCCGCAGCAGTGACACCTGAGGTTCAGGCGGGTCAAACTCTGTTCGGCAGCTCCTCCGGTTATTCTGTTCTGGAGTTTATTGGTGAAGGCTGCTATGGTAAAGTGGCCAAGTGCCGAAATCTGGCAACAAAAGAGTCAGTGGCTGTTAAGATCCTCAAGCAGGACGTGGATTTCATCCCGGACACTGAGAAAGAGGTAGATTTTTGCACCTCTTCTCATGACATACAGTATTCCCTTGCTTACATTTTCTCTGCTCTATCAGAGTATCTACAAGGAACCTCTTTGTTCCCCAGGTGTCCATTTTAGAGGTCATCAGTGTCCTGAATCCAGATCACACTAACGTGGTCAAGTTCTTTGAGCGGTTTGAACATATGGGACAGACCTGTCTGGCATTCGAGATGCTGGACAGGAGTCTCTATGACCTGCTCTATGAACGAGACTGGAAGCCACTCGCTCTGAACGAGATCCGCATCATCGCAAAGCAGGTATGTGTTATTGTTGTATGGAACCAATGGTGTATTCTTTTATGGCGGTATTGTCATCAATGATAAAAAACCCAATACAGTAGCAAATGGAACCCAATCCTAAACTTGTTTTTTCTCGTTTTCTCCCTGCAGCTATTGGTGGCCTTGGATGCCCTGAAGGGTCTCGGTATCCTGCATACCGATATCAAACCCGACAACATTATGTTTGTTAATATGCAGGACCAGCCCTTTAAGATTAAATTAATAGACTTTGGAGAAGCCATTCCCGCCTCTAAAGTCCAGCTTGGGATGGAGCTTCAGCCGACTGGGTTCAGGTGGGTTCATCCTTCATTCTTCTAAGCATCAATGTTGTGCTCTTGGTCCTTACCTCAAGCGTGCTCATCATTGGAACTTGTCTTGCTTCCTCAGAGCTCCAGAAGTTGCCCTCGGCCTCCCCTTCACTGAGGCTATAGATGTGTGGGGAGTCGGCTGCGTCCTGGCATTCCTCTATCTGGCTGACAATCTTTTCCCTGTCAAATGTGATTATCAGATGGTAGGTCAGCTACCTCAGACAAACGTCCAGAACCATGTGGATACTTTGCAGAATGTTACCTGATGTGATTCTGTATATTTTGCCTGCAGATGAAGTGCATGATTGAGGTTCTGGGTCAGCCGGAGTACCACCTGCTCCGTCCTGGGATATATACGCAGTATTTTTTCATTGAGGAAGAGGCTGCTGATCGTCCAACATGGAGGTTGATGGTAGAGTAACCATGTTCTTCTTTGATTGAGTTGGTGATATCATTTTATTTTAACTCTTAAAATGATTCTCATATAAATATATATATACATATTGTTGCTTTAGATGCCTGAAGAATATGAAGCTGCCAACGATCTGAAAGCAGAAGAGCGGCAGAGCTTCATAGACCTTCCCAGCTCTCTGGATGACCTTGTTAATGTAGGTACCCTCAGCTTTGTTGAACGAGTAAAGACTGAATCAGTCGCAGGTATTAACCAGTGTCTGAGAGGTAGGGGCTGGATCAACTGACCTGAACCTGTTTCCAAATCCAGATCTATCCAAAAGGGGAGGCTGCTGAATTTGAGGACAGAAAGGCTTTTGTCGACCTCATCAAACAGCTTCTGCATCTTGACGGGGATCAGAGAATCTCTCCCCGTCGAGCTCTGCAGAACCCATTCATTACAAAGTCCCACGTGTCTGAGCACACTGACAGCTGTTTCACTGAATGTTGTACTTCATCCAGGCTGAACACCTCAGGAACTATGATTAGTGTCTGCCCAATGGACGCCTCAGCAGACAGGGTGAACATCTCTGCAGCTTCCAAACCTGACCAAGAGTCAGACGCTGGGTTTTATGTCAGAGGTCTACCCTCTGGTTCCAATGACGATGGTTCAGCTATCAGGTCATTTGATGGAACCAAAGTCATTGTCTTCAATGACAACGGTCCCACCACACCATCATCTGTAGGAGATCAACTCACATACTCAGACAAACATTGGGATGACTGGTCTCCTGATGAAGGACTACCTCCCTGCTCCTATTATGGAGATCCAGCTGTCTGGTCTTCTGATTAAGGACTACCTCCCTTCTCCTATTATGGAGATCCAGCTGTCTGGTCTCCTGATGAAGGACTGCCTCCCTGCTCCTATTATGGAGATCCAGCTGTCTGGTCTCCTGATGAAGGACTACCTCCCTGCTCCTATTATGGAGATCCAGCTGTCTGGTCTCTTGATGAAGGACTACCTCCCTGCTCCTATTATGGAGATCCAGCTGTCTGGTCTCCTGATGAAGGACTACCTCCCTGCTCCTATTATGGAGATCCAGCTGTCTGTCACTCTGTCACAATGTAAATAAAATTGATTGATGGATTGCATTGCAATACAATGTCTGAAGCTGCTTCATTACAGTACTTGCTACAAAGACAACTGACCAGGAGTCTCATTTATAACCGTTGCGTACGCAGAAAAATGGGCCTGAAAGAGGCGTATGAGTCCCACGCAAACGTTGTGATCTATAAGAACGAATATTTTGGACACACAGGAAATTAGCGACGCACATGGTGAGGTGGTGAAATGAAGCCGACATACTTACAGACTAAGGTCTCTCAAGGCTACCAAACGGAAGAAGTAAAACGAAGCAGTGTGTCTTCTCATTAGAATCTAAAAGCCTTGAGAGACCTTAGTCTGTCTTAGCGAGTCGGACATCTACCTACCGGTTGATGATGTGGTGTGTTCAAGGACCCAAATGCAGACTCAGGACAGCAGAGTTATATTGCAAACCAAGATGATTTATTTCTGTCACTCAAAAACACGCACACAAAAAAACTCTTGAACAAGTTTTGTAGAACAAGTTTTGTAGAACTGGAAAAAAAAACTGGAAAAAAAAAAATTGGAAAAAACGGTAATACATCAACTAGGAGGCGTCTCCACGCGCTCCGCACAGGTCCAAGCCGGGAAGTGGCTTACGGTACCGGTAATCCCTCTGATCCGAGCCGGAAAGGATCGCTATTGATCGCTGTCGCCTTCGTCCTCCTGTGCACTAAAACCATTAAAGTCCTCTTCTTCAGTGTCGGAATTGAACAGCCTCAGAATTGCTTCGTTCGTGCTTGCAGTCCGTGTTTCGTCTGCACCCTGTGTCACTTTGCTCCCGAGGCAAATCCGTCCCTGAGCTTGCCTGTCCTCCTCATTGCGCTGTCGTCTTCATCTCGTAGTAGTCCAGCCTTTCGGAACCCGTTGGTGATGGTGGATTCTTTCACACTGCTCTGCGCTGTTAGGATCCACTGGAAGACTTGAGAAAAAGCTGATCTTCTCATGCAGCGTGTCTACGTTGCTCATAGCTCTGAATAGCATTTACGGCTAACTGGCTTGGCCAGTTGCTGCTAGCACAACAGCTATTCAGAGCTATGAGCAACAACAGTTATTGCCTCTTTGCTTTTCGTTTGGTAGCCGTGAGAGACCTTAGTCTGTAATGCAAGTATGTCTGCATGAAAAGATGTACAAAGATATATTATATATTCGCTAATGCTAATCGCGGTTAGCATTTCCCCATTGGCGGTAATGTTAAAATTAGCTTAGAAGCTAGCGAGTCGGACATGTACTGTTAAAAGCATCTTGCCGTTCAACCTCTTTTGTTACCAGTCCTAGTGAGAGGTAGGTCAAAGGTACTTCATCCATATTGTAGCGACCCTGTCAGTAACAGCTGGTAGCAGAGGGGTTGCTGGTAGCAACTGTTCTGTGTCGGGAGCTAGTAAATGTTGTGTTAGACCGAACCGGAAGTTGCGGTTGTTGTTGTGGCGGAGAAAAGCTACGGAAAAATCGTATATAAATCGCACCGGACTATAAGCCGACGCCTCAACGCGTGGGGTAAAAAGTAGCGGCTTACAGTCCGAAAAGTACGGTATATACTGTCTTTATCATAAACCCCGGAGCACAGAGGAGAGACCGAACTACCGACACTTGTGCTCAGCTGATGATGTTTTCATCAGTTGTAAGATAACGTCAAATAGCGTCAAAGAAATGCAGAACAGAGCAACTTAGTTTGCATTAAGTTTGTGAGTAAAATCGCTGCAGCGAACACGACTTTATTGACAACCTACACACAACGATGGTGTAAATTAGCAAGGATTTATAAATCGGAATATATTTTGGCGTAAGTGCCTTTCCTCCTTTCAACGTACGCAAACATTTAGTGTGGATCCTACATACTGTTTTATAAATGAAACCAGGCCTTTTGTTTACAGAGTGGGTTTAATTCTGTAAACAATGTTCCAACCTTCTTTAATATCCAGCATGTATCAAACGTACTAACTACTAAACTAATAAATGATCATCAGAATGGTCCTCATCTTTCAGGAGTCTTAGCAAAAATGATTAACTTATATTGAAGCTACCTAGCACAGTTTCTGTTTAGTCCACATTCTTATTCTATATTTTATTCTGCATATATTCTGTTAATAACTCTGCACTTCACTGCTTTTTGCACTTCTGGTTAAATGCTTAACTGCATTTTCGTTGTAGTCTCTTATTCAAGCCCTGCATTCATTTGTTTGACACTTTTTCACTATTGTTTTGCTGTTGCTGTATATTATCTTCACTTGATTTTAGTTGTATTGCATTTAATGCTTTTATTTATATATTGTATGTCTACACGTAAATGTTATAATCAATAAATAATGATGAAATGTATTTATTAATTAAGTTATTCCCACTATATGTGCATGTACCTGCATTACAAGCAATGACGGACAATGACCATGAATGTCATTTGCTTACTGTTTTTTTCATTCTTTTCTAGATGAACACATTTTGCTTCATTTTTTCTTCTTGCCTGTCTCTCTTTTATGTCTGTATTTTTTTCACAGAATAAGTCGCAGACCCTAGCTGGAACTGACCCTTCGCTAATTCCCGCCCTGGAACGCAGAGTGGCCAATCACAGCGTAGCATCGACCAGCTGTCTGCCGACAACTATCCGTCTCTGCTCTCATGTGGTGGTTTCAGATTGTGTTTCATTTTCAGGCTGGTTAAACGTTGTACAATAGTGATACTCGTTACCAGGAGAGGTTGGTCTAGCTTGAGGCCACAGCGGTGTGATCCGGCGGTGGTGGAATCCTAGATACTCTGCAAACTGGGAGAACTGGTCACTGTTGAATGGGGGACCATTATCAGTTTTCACAACTCTGGGGATCCCAAACATGGAGAAAACTTTGTCCATAACCGGAATGACTGTGTTAGCCGAAGTTGACCTTATGCTCTCTACAACTGGGTAGCGTGTGTAATCATCCGTGATGACAAGCAAGTACTCTCAAGTTGGAAGTGGTCCATAGAAGTCTGCACTAACACTATGCCAAGGAGCTTCTGGCAGAATGGACATTTTTAGTGGCTCAGTATGTGCAACTGGCGTGTTGGCTTGACATGCAAGACAACTGCGTACTACTGCTTCTGCTTTGCGATCAATGTCTGGAAACCAAACCTTGGTTCTGAGTAGGGATTTGGTTTTGACAATGCCCTGATGTCCTTCATGGGCTAGCTGTAACACTCTATCTTGTAGGGCCGTGGGAATTACTATTCTCGTGCCCCGCAGTACAATGTCTGATGCATGTGATGTTGTTAGTTCACTGCTAACTTGTCTGAACTGCTTTACTATGTCAGCATGTCGTGACTTGTCACTCTGGTGCCATGTGTTGTCTGATGTGAGCACTAATCTCTTGAAGGATTGGGTCTGCGAGTGTCTCTCTCTTGATCTCCGTGAGTGTCATGGCTTTAGGTGTTGCATGACTTGCGATGAAGTTCACATACTCCTCTGCTACCTTTGCTGCACATGTACTATCAGCTGTCTGAGACAAGATAGGATGATGAGACATATAGTCAGCTGGGTTGTCGGCTCCCTTTCGGTATTCCACCTTGAAGTTGTAGGGCTGAATCCTCAGTCCCCATCTCTCATTCCTGGCGGGTGGTTTTGACCTGGGATTGTTCCATATGATTTCCAGTGCTTTGTGATCTGTCACTAGAGTTAAAGGATGACCATAGATGTACAGGTGGAAATGCTCACAGCTCCACACAATGGCCAGCGCCTCCTTTTCTGTTTGGGAGTATCTCCTCTCCACATCGCTGAGAGACCGACTAGCATATGCTAGCATGTACTTCACCCCTTTTTCATCTTTTTGGCAGAGGATTGCACCCAGTCCAACAGGGCTAGCATCCACAATCAGTTCTGTCTCTCTACCTGGGTAAAAGTATGACATAGTAGTGTCACTGGTTAGATTGTCTTTCAGTGTCTGTAATGCAACTTGCTGTTCTGGGCCCCATACCCAGGGTGTGTCTTTTCTGGTGAGCTTGCGCAGTGGTTCCGAAATGGAGGAGAAGTCTTTGATAAATCTGGAGCAATAGTTGGCCATGCCCAGCAGACTCCTGATTTCACCTGGATTCTGGGGGTCTGCAGCCTGCTGAACTGCAATGACTTTCTTGGGATCAGCTGAGACCTTCTGGCGGATGTGGAACGGCACACGTCGATGTGGTTGGCATGTAGGCTTAATGTCAGGATTTATGTGAAGCTTTACCTGAACGTCTTTCAGTTTTCCGATCCCTTGAAACAATTCAGGATGACTCTCCTGTAGAGGCTTGAGTCTGCTCCACAGAGAGGAAGGCCAGAGCGCGTGTCCAGCTGCTGTTCACAGTGGACACGCTGCGATAATAAATCTACCAAAACTGGTTTACAATTAAAAGGAATTTAATCCCACTGATGCAAATACAATTATACACTGAAGTACATTACTTCTATGGAATATGAAACAATAAAACGAACGAAAACCCCCGTGCAAAAAACTCAACTCAGCTCCTCAGCTCGTAAAAAACACTTCTGTCTGCTGAGAGCTATCACGTGAGAGAGAAAAAGACTTGAAAATAAACCACCCACATCCGGTTTGAAACTCCTCCCCTTCCGCCTATCCCAATTCCTATTGGCTAACTCCCAGGAGTGTATTCGCCTGTCTGTCTCTCTGTCCCTGAGTTCTCAACACATTCAATGACTGTCAGTTATTGCTTAATCCCTCTATGATAAACATTCCATATAATAGATAAGACTTTGCAACTTTTGGCAAAAGCTACATGTCTCAAATTCTACTTCTAGCTACTAATCCTAAAACACTTTATGCTTATCTTAATTATGCATTTCCAAAACACTTATGATTATGACTAATTATGAATTCTCAAATATGAATCATTAAACACTTTTATTATAACTACTAAACACACAGTTCTACACTCAAATTTCCTACACTCCACTAGCTGATCTGCGACTGTGCAACTCTGTGGTGTGGATGATACTGCTGTGACTATTTTGATCAGTCCCACTGCTTTGGAAGTCTTGTAACTGAGAAGATTGAATCCGTCCCCTTTAATTACAAAGAATGTGCACCATGTCCTTTTCTGTCCTTTTTCCACGCTGCACTTGAAAGCACCACTGACAGGCAATGGAACCTTGGAGCAGAAGGGGTAGGTCTTGGTGCTGGTGGGGCTTAGTTGTGGACGTGGAATCAATTTCTCGAAACTTGTTTCACCGACACAGTTTACTGTGGCTCCTGAATCGATTAAAACTAGCATACTACTGCCATTCAGCTTGATGTGAGTCTGTGGCAGCTCAGAGGTCTTGTCAGCATCAACTGCAAAAACATAAGCATCATCACTGCTGGAAGAGTTGTGCTCTTTTTCCTCACCTGGCGTCTTTGTTATGTGATGGACTTCTTTAGGGTGTTGGTTAGCCTTGTACTGCATTCGTGTTGTATCACCGTCTTCGGCTTTAGAACGGCATTGCTTTGCGTGCTCTTTTTCCTCACCTGGCGTCTTTGTTATGTGATGGACTTCTTTAGGGTGTTGGTTAGCCTTGTACTGCATTCGTGTTGTATCACCGTCTTCGGCTTTAGAACGGCATTGCTTTGCAAAATGGTTTAGTTTACCACAGGCTCTGCATTGTTTGTTTCTAGCAGGGCATTCACCATCATGAGGATATCTACCTCCACAGTTCCTGCAGCTGTTGTTAGAACGTCTTCTTTCCGACCATCTGCTGTTGTTTGGATGCGTCTGCGTAGTCTTTTGATCCAACCAGTTGACTGTAGCTGTTGAGCCTCTTTCCATGCCAGTCGCTTGCATTTCAGACAGTTCCAGTGTTCTTCCATGATCAAGAAGCTCATCAAGGCTAAGGTCAGGCTCCCTTAGCGCTTTCCTGCGTAGCCTGGATGATGTACAGCTTTGTATGATTTGTGTTTTAATCTCTGCCTCGACACTTGCAAATTCAGAGTTCTTAACTAACATCCTCAGCCTAGTGTGATAACTGTCCACATTTTCTCCTGGTTCCTGTACAGTTTTTCTGAAGATGTACACTTGATACTGTACGTTTTTCTTAGGAGAGAAATATCCAGATAACTTCTGCTTTGTGTCTGCATATTTGTCATCTTCTGCCGCTAATGTGTCGTAAACATCATGCACTCGTTCTCCTGCTATATGTAGCAATAACGCTTTGAGCCTAGCATCTCCGCCAATGTTCATTGCAGTGGTGTAATTTTCAAACCTTTGCACCCATTTATTCCAGCGAGGTCCGACAGAGACAGGGTCAGTTTCGGTGTCGAAAGGTGGGAGAGCAGCGGTGTTTCCTGCCATTCTTGCTGCGGTGTGCCGACTACCATCCACGTGTCTGTGTTAGCTTAGCTAGCTTGGCCTAGCCGCACTGTCCGTCGTTCTCCCATCATTTTTTTTCTCTCTCTTTGAGTCCTTCCGTTTACTCCTCGTCGCCAATGTAATGTTTCTGTATTGTAATTATGACCCAGACGAACAACGACTGGATGCACTGCAACAGGCTTTTATTCCGAGCTTCGTATACACGCTGTTCATGTGGTCTTGCTGACTGACTGTGTATATCTTGTTCCGCCCACCAGGTGGCGTGGTTCTACTGTGAACATCACAATTCCTGTTGTTTAGGACCATGAAGAGCTGTCTCCTGTGAGACACCACGTGCTTTAAGAGTGGAGACTTGCACCCAGAAGATAGTTTTTTAACCTGAGACACTATCTTCCCATGTCTAGACAGCTCTCTGGTTATTGTCTCATCTCTAATGAACGGTGGGACGTTTGACACAGTGATTTTTACCGCCAGTGTGCTGAGAGGAAGAACTGGTACGAAGGTGTCAAACACCACGATCCCGTTCTCCACCACCGTGTTGGCCTTATGTATGCTATCTTAAAAGATGACCACAGCATTGTTCATCCTTGCAGCGGATTTCACGCTGCTGTGGCCGACAACCTTCCCCACTGCCAGGCTGCAGTCCTCCACCGAACACGCGAAACACGGCGCGATCTTCACGCCGTGTTTCCTGGTTAGCTTGTGCAGGTCCATGCTAGCGCTTAGCACGCCGACCAGCGGGCGCTGATCGACTCCACACAAACACAAACAAAGACTCTACAACCAGCTAAAAGTACACACAAAACCCCGTGAACCCTACACACCACAATACACTACCATATACAACATTACCCAGTGAAGAAAAATCTCGAAAAATCGCTGGTATCGCTCTCAAAACCACGCTCCGTCAACTCCGTACTCCTTCCACTCAGAGAGAGACAGAGAATCTTGCAATACTGTTCCTGACTCTGTCCAAAGCCAAGATAAGTTTCACGAAGGATGTCATCTGCTTCCAACCAGCCAGCTGGACTTTGTTTAAATGTGTAACAAAAGAAAATAATCTGCAAAAAAAAGGGCTTTGCCAGCTCAGACATGTTGTGAGCAAAAGGTGAGTATATGTGGGTTTGTTTTTCAGCCAGCCCTCTCATGTTCCTGCCTTAAGAAAAGCTGTTGTTAGATGTGGCCTTTCTGGCTGTGTCAGGTCACAGCCTGCAAACCCAAAACACAGTGGCGGGCCGTGGATTTTATACCTGGGCCTTCAGTGCTGTCCTACTACAGTTGAATTACCTCCTAATAACCTCATTATGAAGCATCAATCCAGCAAACCTGCAGCAGATCCACGCATTCCACCACACAAGAGCACGAGCCATTCAAATATTATTCATAAAAACGACACGATAGACAAATGAACAGTCGTAACGTTGCTATGTAAAAAACAAACCCAGTTTGTCACTTACCGAAACTTAAAGAGTTTAATCCCAGTACATCGTTTCGGTTCCAGTAAGAAGTCCTTCTCGATTCATGGACACCAGTGACAGTCGAGCCTCCCCAGTTATATTTCACCGGTCTGCTGCGGCAGGTTCGCAGTGGGACCCGGGATCCGGTTTGCAGCGGGGCCGGGATCCCACCTCCGCCGGCGCAGACCTCACGCCAGGCCGCGTTTGTGGAGCAGTTTCCCTGCAAACATGTTCCTTGAGTTGTAGATCCACTTGAGTCTCTCCAAAAGTTTTCAAATGCTATGGCGTCCTCAGGTTAGCGTAGCTCCAAACACCAACAGCTCACTTAAAATGAAACGCATTCCTAGCCATACAATGTGCAACGCTTCTCCGACGCTGTCAGCAAGAAATACCGTTCATACAAATCCTTTTCCTGCTGAGTCAGGCTGCCAGCTGTGGGGTTGACTGACCATTTCGTCCAGCTTTTCCTTAAATATCCTTTCTTGAGAAAGGGTTGTCAGTAACTCCGCCACTAAATCCGTTTCTCCTCCTCCTTCAGCCATTGAGTGTTAAAAAAACAAAGCTTGGTAAAAAAAAAAAACTACACCAGGCAAAACCCTAAAGATGTTATAATTTCTTCCATATCTTTCAATTTGAAGTCTTATGCTGCGTTCACACCGGTCGCGTTGATTTTTTGAGGCGCTGCAAAATCGCGTCCAACGCACTGCAAAAAAGCGTCCAACGCGCCGCCGGTCGTGTTCAGACCAAACGCCGCAAAATCTCGTAGCGCCGGAGAGGGGGCGTGGTTTATCGACTGGAAGCCGTTCACCTGGCCGCCATTACTTTCCGCTATCAACCGTGAAAGGAATAAGGACAATTGCTGCTTTGTACGTGTTGTGGAAGTCCCTCAAACGTCGGAATGCCAAACGCAGTCATGTCTGGTTCATAATATTGTTCAGAGGAGCTCCGTGGATTGTATCGAGCTGTATTCACTGTGTCTAGCAAGCCACCGGTCGCTGTTTACAGCTGTAGGAACACAACATAAACTGATTTGGCTGTGATTCAACGGAAAATAAACCGACAAAAAGGGACTCCGAAATAACTACATAATGATGCCGATTTGTACTTGTCTTCTCCGACAAAAAGGGACTCCGAAATAACTACATAATGATGCCGATTTGTAGGCTACTTGTCTTCTCAATGGAGCTCTGATGGATCGGTGCTAGGCTATGCTAACATCGTAGCAGCTCCACCAGCACTCAATAACGTCACGTAGACGTAAATACGGCAGCGTCTATTCATTGTTTGTACCGTATGGTTTACACACACACATGTATACACGTAGTTTGGTCCGGTCTCTATTGATATGAGGTATCGTAGAGCTCGGGGAACCCACAAACCGCCACTATTAATTTGTCCTCCATTGTTGTTTGTGATTCAGCACCGGCAGGAGCTACGGCACTGATGACGGGAGCAGCAACTCAACGCTGATAGGCTATCGCGCCACAGCGTCACGCGATTATTTCGCAGAAGTTGAAAAATTTCAACTTGCGCGTTGGCGATTTTGCGGCGTCCAACGCGTCCACCGCGTCCACCGCACTGCAATAACGCGTCCAACGCGCCGCGCCATCGCAAAATCGCGGCGCGCCAGTCTCATCGCGTCTGTGCATAGACTTTGTATGTAATCTCGACGCGCGTCAAAAAATCAACGCGACCGGTGTGAACGCCCCATTACTCCTCCAACTAAGCTCTGCTGACAAGTTAAGTTTCGATTCACGATAGTCACGTCCTCGCCCACTGACCAATCACAGCACACTCTGCACAGCGCGTGCACCTGGACACGAGCGGCACGTAATGCTGACGTCATTATAGGCCGCTAGCGGCCGCTGACATGTCAAAGAATACGCCCAATATGTCAAACTAAAGATCTGATTGGTTGAACACTATGACAATCAACAATATCGTCCCCATGTACTTTAATCTGCACTGGCGGCAGAGCCGAGTCTGCAGGCCTCTGTGCTTACATAGACACACAGAGTTGAGATCTGAGAGCAACTGAGGAAGACAGCAGCTGTGCAATGAGAAAATAAGATAATGGGAAAAATATTTTTATAAATTATAATACATGTAGTGCATTTAAGAAAAATTATTAAATTATAAAATAAATTATACATTTTTTAATTTAATTTTTTTAAATATACATAGCTTTGTGATTCTGTTTAGGCCAGCAGAGAAGGCCTTGCAGGCCCTGACGGCCCGCCACTGCCAAAACATAACCTCAAAACGATGGCTCATATGAGGACACTCTGTGCCTCAAGGAAAACACAAACAGCAGATGTGTCGTGTGGAGGTAAAGTGAGAAGAGGGAAAAGTCAGTGTACCAAATATCCTGCCTCAGATCAGAATGATTCTCGTTCTACTTTTTTGCCCTGCGGCACAGTAGCTCCTTGGCTTGGTCACACCTCAGATCCAGCTACCTCTACCCCTGTAGTAGTGTGCAACCATTCTCTAGCAGGACACCCACCCTTCGTTCTATGCCATCTCCATGTTTCCTTTTGACATCAAATCAAACTCTGCAACAAATCTTTCCACTGTAGATTATTAATAATTCATCCACCCAGACCATGGTCTCCACTGAATAACTGCTATAGTTATTTATGTATCTGATAATCCATTACCTAATGTTGCGTTCACACCAAACGCGTCACGAATTATTCGCGCGAGTAGATTACACACAAAGTCTATGCATAGATGCGATGAGACTGGTGGCGCGAATTTGCGATGACGTGAATCCGCGTCAAACGCCAAATCGCCCCAAACGCGCGAGTTGAAATTTTTCAACTTCTGCGAAATATTCGCGTTACGCCGCGGCGCGATAGCCTATCAGTGTTGAGATGCTCCTCCTGACGTCCTGCCGTTGTTGAATCAGGAAATAAATACTGTAGCCGTCTGTGTTCACCCAGAGCTCTACGATCAAATCGGCATCATTACGTAGTTGTTTCGGAGTCCCTTTTTGTCAGTTCATTGCCGTTAAATCACAGCTAAATCAGTTTATTTTGTGTTCATACAGCTGTAGTAAACAGTGATGTGTGGCTTGCGTGAATACAGCTCGATAAAATCCACGGAGCTCCTCTGGACTATGTTATGAACCAGACATGACGGTGTTTAGTTTCCCGGGATATCTGTGACTTCCACAACACGTACTAAGCAGAAATAGTTTTTTTTTCATGGTTAATGCCGGACAGTTGAACGGCTTTCACGTCCAGCGCGATTCACACATGAACACAAATGGTCAACGCCGTTTTGACCGGCGGCGCAAATGACGCGAATACGCTGCGCGATGAATACGCGGCGCGATGAATACGCGGCGCGATGAATACGCGGCGCGATGAATACGCGCGTGATGAATTTGCGACGCGTTTGGTGTGAACGCAGCATAAGGAGCATCTGCTCTGATAACCCCATCACTGAAAAAAACCTAAACCACTTATTCCTTCCCCCTCTTCAACTCAAGGTCTAAATTCCACTATGGCCACAATTATAAATTTGTTAGAGCTACTTAAAAATAGCACAGAACCCTTCACTTTACTAAACATAACACACTGCATTCAAAATCGTTTTGATTATTTATAGTACAATGATCTTGAAAGCAGGATGTTACTGTATAGTGTATCATGTATTTAAGTCATTAGCATAGACTTGTGCGATGATGCACACTGCGTTTTGCTTAGACATCAAATATTGTGCAGAGTAAAGCCAATCATGGTAAAGTATATATATGAGAGAAAATGTTTGATTAATGCTCACATGTATATTTAAATGTAATTTAATGAATGTTGATACTCGTAAGAGCTCATATATGTTTTATCTGTTCCGTAGCTCTTAGGGTGTTTTCTGGAGAAAGGTCATAAGGAGAAAAAAGTCAATATGTGTTCATCAAAATAAGGATGACGGTTGAGCATAAATAAAGGCCTCTGGAAGCATCAGTACACTTCACCATTGTCCGGCTAGGGTCCGCTACAGTGACAGCATGCTGTAGATTGGTCTGGTAACAATCTACAGCCCAACACGGAGACAGCGTACATCAGACTGGTCTCACATATAAACAGAATGACATTTATCTCAATATGTCACAATCAGGCTTTGCCTTGTGTGTTTTGTGTGTTTTTCTGTAGCTCCTCACTTCCTTCACCTGTCCCTAATCAGTTCATTCAGTGCACCTGCCAGTCACACTCACCTCATCAGCACAACTCTCCTCACCTGTTCTAGTCACTATTTAAACCCGTCTTTCACTCACTCACTGCCAGGTCATTGTTTGTTTCCTATCCGCCCGGGTTGCTCGTCCTGTTCCCGGTTTCGCCGTCTGCTTGTTCTGCCTTGTCCTGCTGGATTTCCTGTCTCTTGTCTTGTCCTTGGACTCCCTGTTTGTTTTTGGATTATTCATTAAAACCCTTTTTGCACTACACCTGACTGTCTGCGCCTGAGTCCGCAGCATGCCCCGTGACACAATATACCCGGTAACAAACAGAATCATATTGGGGTTTGTTGTGGAATATTTCTATGAATATTCGGGAGAAGAGTGTTTAAAGTGTTATCAAATCAATGTCAAATGAAACAGAGTCTGGATGAATGATCAAAGTTATAATAGTCAATTTATTTGCTTGCAAGCGAAGAGAAACACTGTCTCATAGACACATCAGCGTCATCTATGAGAGGTGCTCTGAATAACATAGTCAGATGCATGGACATTTATCCTGAGCCAGGTGCTGTTATCTTGATTCGCAAACAAGAATAAACAAAAGGAGACAGGCGATAAGAAACAAGTCAAAGCAGATGTTTTCCTTCAAAGCATAGTGTCCTGCTTTACTATCTTACATCATAAATGCCTAAGGAGGGTCAGTGCCCTTCCTCTCGCTCATAAAATTCACAGGATGACTATTCACAAGATAACAAGACACCTGGCTTTAACCCTAAAGCATAAGACTCTGACATATTTTCCCACAACATTCCACTCTTTGATTATAGTAATCACACAAAAATAGTAAAAATGTAAAAATACTGACTAGAGAACAAAGGGTAGACTGCCTTTGTCTCATCAGACCCCAGAGGATTATTCTGCCTCTGTCTTGAGAGGTCTGTTCCTAGCTAGATCATGAAAGAAACATAAAACAAATCAAACCGAAAAACATGAGTCAATTACACAGTTGATATTTCAAAAATCTGTTTTTGTGAGACAAAGTCTCTGATATATGAGCAACACGTTGAGATGTTGGCAAGAAGAGAGTTTTTCTCCTCTTCGTTTCCCTCAAGGCCTGGAAGATGAGTTGTAGACAGTTAGCACAGATCACGCAAGTGTCTGTCGGCCACTGCCCGTTGTGATCCCGTCCGTGAATCACTGCTTGTCCTCCTGCGTGTTTGCAGGCTTCAATGAGTATGATAAGCTCTGCTGTAACCTAATTTAGTGTAACAATGGAAGAGACCACATAGCAATCTATCTAAGCTAAGCCATACATAATTTTATAATAATTGAACATCATAAGTGACAAATATTTCCGTAGACACACCGAACCTAAAAGAAAAAAAATCGCCTACACAGTCACAACATCAGCTTCAGCATTTCCTGTTGAAATGGGATCAAAAAGCGTTAGTGGGAGTGTCGGTGAGGTCAGGTCTCTGTATGCAGACCTGTTGAACAGAAACTACATAGTTAATCAGCCTTCCATCTGCTGGAGGAGGAGAAAAGAGTGTTAGGATTAAGGGTAGTACATCGTTTGAAAGTAGTGTTAGGCAAAATCTATTGTATTAATTTGCTCTAATCTGTAAAAAACAGCATAAGGAAAACATGTCGCAATATCACGTGCAACAGCATGCAGACAGAGGAGGTCCTGGTGCTGTGAGGTCTAACCTAGTAAAGTAACCAGGCCTTTGTCTTCCCCCATGTTCCTGAGTCTAACCTAATGTCATGTAACCGTCTCTCAGGTCAACGTATTGTATGAACAGTGTGTCAAGTTCAGATAGTCCAAGTGTCGGAGCTGATAGTAATGCGTCCTCTATGTCATTAAAACGGCAGTCAAGTAATCAGTCTGGGTCAGTTCGTCTTGCGCATAAAGATATTACTATGAATCATGGAAGAGAGGAGTACCTCTCTTTCTGAGTAGTTTGGGATCCACTTTCTATACTATGACGTCATTCCTAAGAAGCTCATCATTCGTTTCTTAGTTTATAGTTTAGGCACAATTTGAATTGCCTGTATTACTTTGGGAGGGAGGGTTTTTTTTTTCCTCTGCTGTGATCACATGTCCCAGATATGAAACTTCATCGAGAGCAAATTGCAATTTGGATGGTTAGCCTTGAGACCATTTACAGCCAAAACCTAAATAGGACAACTGTAATTCTAAACTATTCTAATTTACATGCTTCTTCTTTGGCCTGCAAATCATGATATCATATTGTAAAAAGGCAGAACCATTTGGTAAGTGTAAATTAACCAGATTGTCTCACAAGGCTTTGTTAAATACATCAGGGCTTTTGGGTGGCAAAAGAATTTCCCCACTGGGGATTAATAAAGTTTTTTTAATCTAATCTAATCTAATCTTTCTGAATAACCCTAAGGACTCCTGGGTCCAGGTAGAGACTCTTCCTTTATGAGAAAGCAAAAATAAAAATGTACTGTCCTTGTGCACAGGTACAGGAAACTTAAAAAAAAAATCATCACACTCCATTATTATACAGCCTTCAATAAAAAACTCAAAAACAGGTGTAATACTTTCAATAGCCTCTCATTTGAGACAGCTCAGCCATGTCGACAGATGGAACATTTCAAACCGTGTGTGTGTGTTTTATCAAACATAAGTTGAATGACTCTTTTTACTGATAAAATTGATTTGTGTAAGTCACCTTTGTTACTGTACATTACCAGGATCCTCTATATTTCTGAAGTCAGTGAATTGAGTGGCTTGCTGCCAGTCAGACATGTCCTTCACACCATTCCTGGTCCTCGTACCAGAACACATGTGCAATCTCCACCTTTTACAACTCAGATTGTGTGGGAGACAGAGAAACAGACAGCAGCAGTACTTTTTTGTCCAACAAACTCTTATTATACCATTATATCATTTCCACTTCTCTAAATCATACTTCCTCTAACCTTTCATCTAGTTCACGTAACCCATGTGCTGTGCAGTGAAGTGAATCAGCCTGCATGTGACAGTCTAAACTTTTTTTTTTTTAATAGTTAACGTGACTTGCTGTAACTTTCTGAATCCTTCAATCTCATTCGTATACATATGTGGGTGTGAGTGGTGTTTGTCTAGTTTCTAATGTGTGTATTAAATGTACAAGTTTGTCATCTGAAGAATCTAAAGTTAACTCACCCTCTGTGTTGTATTTGTGGGTGCGTCGTTGGTCCATCTCTGGTCTCATTCCGCAATCTGCTGGACCCCCCCCGATGGCCGATTGTCGAGCCCTCCCACCACTCCTTGTTCATGGAGCGTGAGCATCTGTTCCTCAATGTTCAAGCTGCCACATTTATGGCACACAAAGTCTTCAGTTGGTGTGTGTCAAAGTCTCAAAGTCTCTTTCAGCTTCCTCTCATGCCCTGATACATTATCAGCTGGGCATGCTTGCATCTGTGCTGACGAAACTTCTCTGTTCTCCGTTGTTGAACTGATCCTCATGTTCAGCATGCTGCATGTCACACACTCTCTTGTGTGATGTTCTCCAGGCTTATGGATGGCGGAAAGCCTTCTTACAAAGTTCAGTCAGGGCTGTCACCGCATGTTTATACGCTACGGCCAGTTTTCACCATTGTCGTATGCAACTCACTGCAGGTTTGAATGCCGCAGATATTTTCTGTAGTTGTGAGCATTGACATGGTACCTGTAGATTTTGACGAATCTCGTTCGTCTTCTTCATCCTCGACGTGTTGAGTGGTGGGTGTCGTTCAAGTTGTTTGTGGCTGGGGAGCATACAGCAGGAAGCGGAATCCCCAGATCCGGACCAAGGACTAAAAATGAACAAAACAAACAAAACAAAACAGCTGCCGAAAGTTCAGCAGTAAATGTTAGACAACGTTGTCTCATGTAGAGATACAATTCTTAGATCTCTGTGTTTCTGTGTGTGCGTGCCTCTGTGGGTGTGCGTGTGTGTGTGTGTGTGTGCGTGTGTGTGTCCCCTCTTTCTGCTGCTGCGAGCGAGCATGGTGTCTGTGTGTGTGTGTGTGTGTGTGTGTGTGTCACCTCTTTCAGCTGCTGCGAGCGAGCATGGTGTCTGTGTGTGTGTCTTACCCCTGCATTCCTCTCTCTCTGCTCATATGCCTCTCTGTCTATTTTAAACAGTTACACCTATTTTCGTTTCCTCTTGGACATCAATTAATTTGTATCTGCTTTACCTCTTTCTCTGCTCCAAGCACGTTTTGAGTTGATCAAATTTTAATCGTAGGCTAAAACTGCCTCTTTCAGGGAATCCCAATTTTGTTCATTCTTCCAATTATTTGGCAGTCACATTTATTTATTATCGGAGGTAAGACCTTGGCATCGGGCTGCTCAGACTCATTCTATGACTTTTATCATTCCCAAATGTTTCACTTTTATTTCTAAGTCTTTGACTCGGTCTTTCTTCGTACATTTAATCTGTTTCAATTTACCTTCTAAATCCCCTCTTAACATTTTGAGCTTAGCGGCGCTCAATGAGCTGTTTTCAGGAAAACCAAACTCCCTTGACCAGTACGTGAGGTATTTTAAACACCCGTTTCCATATTTCTGTTGCATCATATCAATTATTGGGCCCGAGGGCTCTGCGCTTTTACCACTTTTTCCACCCATCTTCAGGCGTGGACACGTTAACGTTACCTTTACAATATAGTCGTCACCATACAGCGTATGTTTATTCTATCGAAGGAAAACTTTTTGCAAAAAACCTCGTTTGAAACTCACGTTATGTTGGAAAATCACGAATACCTTATTTCAAACTTATTTGAAACTCACGTTATGTTGGAAAATCACGAATACCTTATTTCAAATGTTATTTGAAGTTCACGTGAGTTATTTATCACGATTCTTATTCTATCAGTATAGAATTCACGTATTTGATAATTTTAACCACGGTCTTACAACAAACCAATTGTAGTCAAGCGATCTGTGTTACGACCTCAAAATGTTTTTATTCTGAGTTCAATCATCACCGTATAACACAATCCTATTTTCTACGTAAAAGCGTGTAATAGTGATACGTCAGAAAACGAAAAAGGGAGTTTACATGAACCATTCGTAAAACAAAACCACAAACGTCAAAAACAGTTGTGTTACCCAAATAAAAACAAAAACAATTGTATTAACCAAATAAAAATGACTACTTGACCATTCATCTGTGTCTGTTAAATCATATGACCTTAGTATAATTTTACCATTACTTTTACAATTGGAATTTTAACTTTCTTACCCGTTTGTAGAAATTAATTCTTTTTCGTTGGATCCGCGTGCTGTCTATCAGAAACTCCCTCAGGTCTGCCGGTTCTTTCTCTCTCGTCTAATGAGGTATAAGACAGGAAACTTCAGTTTGTGGATTCTCCTGGGAGAGGCCTCTCCTCCGGTCAGTCCCTCTGGAGCTCTGATAGGCAGTCAGCGAACCCTGCATCGCAGTGCCAAATTGTTGTGGAATATTTCTATGAATATTCGGGAGAAGAGTGTTTAAAGTGTTATCAAATCAATGTCAAATGAAACAGAGTCTGGATGAATGATCAAAGTTATAATAGTCAATTTATTCGCTTGCAAGCAAAGAGAAACACTGTCTCATAGACACATCAGCGTCATCTATGAGAGGTGCTCTGAATAACATAGTCAGATGCATGGACATTTATCCTGAGCCAGGTGCTGTTATCTTGATTCGCAAACAAGAATAAACAAAAGGAGACAGGAGATAAGAAACAAGTCAAAGCAGATGTTTTCCTTCAAAGCATAGTGTCCTGCTTTACTATCTTACATCATAAATGCCTAAGGAGGGTCAGTGCCCTTCCTCTCGCTCATAAAATTCACAGGATGACTATTCACAAGATAACAAGACACCTGGCTTTAACCCTAAAGCATAAGACTCTGACATATTTTCCCACAACAGGTTTCTCACAGCCCACCTCGTGGCAACAAGCTCCAGGAACTGCCAAAGCAAAGAAACATTGCATGTTACTAATGCTAAATAAAGTTATCAGTATAAAGCATTTGCTCTACAAATTATAAATCGTCTTAAAACATAACCTGTAGGAAACACAATTCTACCAACAAAATCAACTTATTTAGACACCACCACGGAGCTCGTCACAGATCAAGAGCGTCAGACCACAGCGGTCAGCAGACAGACACAGCGGTCACAGAAAGCGGGGCCAACCACTCAAGTCTGCAGGGGCCAACCACTCAAGTCTGCAGGGGCCCAGCAGAGGGCGCTCATGTGACACACAACACACTTGTCTCCGTGGGAAACGAATGATAATACATTGTAAATGATATGGCTTAGTAATAACTTAAATTCACAGTAATATTAGCAAATGGCCAGTGGAATCATTACCTCCATTACACTCACTGAGGTCGAGCTCGGTTCTTGGTTGATCTTTGAGCTCGGCTTCAGAGAGGAATGAGCTCGTGGTCAGTTATAACTGACCACTGACTGAAAAATAAAACCCCGAACTACAGCTCATAAATAACACTGAGCTGCCAGATGTACATTCCACTTGAACACTTTTTATATCAGACATACTTTTGTTTGCTTTTGTTCTTATTTGCTGATGAAAAAAGTCATGATTTTTATATATTTACCAACCCTGACCCCCCCCCCCCCCTTTACTTTAGGATGTTGTGGGAGGAGAAGTCAGCATGTCATTGTTTACCAAACAGCAGAATCATTGATTAAGGTCTCAGGCGAATTGCTGCCCAAGAAGCAATATCAAATGTCATTACATTATCGTGTGTGTGTGTGTGTGTGTAAGTTAGATACTTTTGTCTGTGTCTCATGTAGACTCACACAAACACACATTGGCCACTTCAGGAGGCATCAGAGCAGCGGGAGTAGTTCCAGTGTAGGACAGGTCACCAGGCCCGCGGTTCACCTCAACCCGGAGCACTGGAGCTATTCTGGACCTCAGGAAATTAAGAAGGGCTGCACTCAGAGGCCAACTTCAGTTACCAGGCTAAAAACATGACTCACTCATCGGGCCAACACAAGATTAGACTTTAGTTGGTGGTTTGGCGCTCACATGAATCAGTGAGTGCCTCTACTGACCACAATATCAGTGACTGATTATAAGGAGTTCTTTGCAGGCCACATAAAATGACGTGGCGTGCCGGATTCGGCCCGCGGGCCTTGAGTTTGACACGTGTGCTTTAAAGTGAGCGCCCACAATCAGCTGATAGAGTAACCACAGGGAGAAAGAGTATGAATGAAAAGAAGAGTAAAGGTAGTCCTCCTGACTGAACTTACGCTTAAGCTTCATGTGTTAGTCATGAGTGATCAACCTTTAATCTGCAGATTCATTGTTGTAAACAGCTGATGCATGTGAAACGAAGATGAATGCATTCAAATCACAACAGCATGCACAGTTGATTGGGAACTATGTAAGAAAATATTGTACTCTTCAAGCTGTAGTTACTCAAACCAATATGTACACATATTAAATTCAGAAATAGTTACATCTGACAGAAATGTACATTTTTAGAATGTATATTTGTTATTGCAGTGATTCATTCTTTCTGAAAGAGAAAAGGTAAAAGCACAAACATGTGCCTCACTTCACTTCAGCTTCATGGAGCAGCTTCCAATAATGTGATATTTCAACATTTCACTGTGAATTCTGTTGATTCAGCTGTTTACGCAACAGGAAGCTGAAGCCAAAAACATATTGTAGATAAGGAAGGAAACACAGAGACACGCAGGCAGAGATGAGGAAGCAGTGATTGCACAAAAGTCACAATCCTGTTCACGCTGCACACATCCACTCAAGGTAAAATCTACACATGACAAACTGCAAAATATAGGAATTTAAAGTTATTCTATTATTTGAAAACCTTTTGTTTTGTTTCATTTTTATACTTTTTCCACCTGCATTGTTTGTTCTAGCAGTTCAAGGTAAATAAGAGTTCATTCATTTGTTGCACATAGAGTACTAAGAGCAAATCCAAAGTGTTGACTTCATTGGATCAAAATCAAAAGGTGTGTCTTTCCCCGATATATAGGATGGAGCTGTTGCTGCTGTTGGTGGTGCTGAAAGCGTGCGCTGCAGCTCCTCAAGTTATAAAAAATGCTTATTTATCAGACGGAATAACAAAAGGAAATGTTGGAGTTTGTAGCAGTCTGCTGCTATTTACCTCAAATTTGCCTACACACCCATCATGCAATTCTCTTTCTCTACAGGAAACTCTTTTTTTCCAAATTCAAGGTTTTGCAGTATATTAATAGCAGATTTCTGAACTGGGCAGAGTATGTCAGATACCTTTACTTATATTACCAATGTTGTCTTTAAGCATACGTCGACTATATTTGAGATAATACATTTATTATTTTCCATTTTCATATATCATATATCATTTTTATTGTTCTACAAAATTACAAGAACTACGGGTAACAAATCTAACATAACAGAAGAGTAATCAAAAGACTTATGATTTCACATCAAACTGGGATGTTTTAATGATTTACTTAAATATCATAACTGATCATAACTGTTGTTTGATTGTGGACATTTTCTTGACTTCACACAACAAACATTGGGGCTCCTTCCACTTTGAATCATTGCTGCATTTGAAGATGAAATGTACCTTTAAATACTGCAAAACAAATAGATACCAGGCAAAACAATAAGCAAACCAAAAAGCTAAGTGGAGTAACTAACGGTATGTAGTGTCTCTCTTTGTATAAGACATCATAGTTGACATCATAGCAATCACTTTCCTTCCTCAAAATGTTCTTATGAATCCTGAATGATGGCGCGCTCAGCAATGCTTATGTGTGACAGAGTTCAACAGACAGCGGCTCATATGCTGTTTCTAACTGTGCAAGATGACGTTCATCCAAAATATCATGTGTTACCACAGTTTCTGTATAATATTGATAACCAAGATAATGTATAATGCAGTTAGTCAACTGTTACACTGCTACACCATATGGATGGAAATAATAATCCATGCTGACTAAGAAATGGATAAAAGCCATCGTCCCTCTCTGTTTTCAGATCTGTCCGGTAAAATGTTCATCTTTCCACAACTAAGCAGCACAGCTCATGTGAGGCTGATAGCATCACCACAGCGTTTTGGTGCTTTAACCGTCTGTCACAGGTAAAACTCAATGTTCAAAATGTACAAAAAAAACATTGTATCTCTGACTGTGAGAAGTATCATGCATGATAATGTCTTTTCAATGCCTACAGGTCCTTTACAGCAGGGGTCTCAAACTCATTTTCACTCCGGGCCACGTCAGCATCATGGCCGCCCACAAAGGGCCGGTTGGAAATGTAACTACTCGTAACATATTGTTAAATAACTCTCTGCATTCACAGTTTAAAGTAGTCTTCAATGTACTCACAATACATTTCCATGTTAAATATACAGTAACCAGCCAAAGAGCTGCTTCTATGACTGTTTAAGAATCTCAGAATTTTGACTTTCTATCATAGTTATGACTTTCTATCTCATAACTTCGACTTTCTATCTCATAATTTCGACGATGGGGATATTTTTATTATCAAGTCTAACATTTTGTTTTTTTAAACTTTTTTTTTTTTTTTTTTGCTGGCAGATTTGCGGGCCACATAAAATTACGTAGCGGGCCGGGAGTTTGAGACCCCTGCTTTACAGACTTTAAGAGAGACCACGCCCTTTTCTCTTTGGCCACACCCAGTAGTTCCAATGACTTCCTGATTTTTTGGGACGAAGCAAAGAAACAAATGAATGCTTTTGTCAAGAATGAAGTCGTAATATATAAAGGGTGGGACTACAATTCGAACATGTGGCACTCTATCTGTACCACATGGGACTCTGAGTCCGGACTGGTGCAGCTGTGGTTTGATGGACAACCTACAATGAAGAAATATATCAGCTCTGGATCAAACATCAGTGGCTCTACTATAATCATCTTAGGACAGGTACAGTTTTATTAATAAGAACCATAATGAATGGTCTAAATAAACACATTTATTCCTGGTTTATTGTGTGTATCTAGTGTATCGATTTCACTACAAATATTGTACCATTTAGCTTTTATTATCTGTATCTCCAAACGCATTTGTAATCTACAGGAGCAGGATACCCATGGTGGGGGGTTTGACTTGAAGCAGTGTTTCATTGGCATGATGTCTGATGTCCACATGTGGGACCACACCCTTTCCCCCTGTGAGATCCAGAAGTACGTGGATGGACTAAACTTCACCCCAGGGAATGTGCTCAGCTGGAGTGTGCTGGAGTTCCAGATCACAGCCAGAGTGCTGATAGAAGATAAACCAAAGACCTGTGACTAAAACAAAACGACAATAATTTCAGCTATGCAAATCAAGTGGACTTGAAATATTTCTCAATAAAGTCCTGCTACAAAAGTGTCTCTTCAGTCATCTTTATTGTGGTTGAACACAAAAACGTTCGTCCAGAGGCAGACATGTTGGATTCTCATGCGGCGTTCACACCAAACGCGATGTGATTTTTTTGCGTGACAAGATTACAGACAAACAAGTCTATGCAAAGACGCATAAGGATGCGAGTAGACGCAAAATCTCGTTGGGTGGCGTGAATGAGGCGAATGCAGACGCGAATACGTGCAAGTTGAACTTTTTCAACTCTGACGCAAAATTTGTGTGACGCTGTGTCACGAAAGCCTATCAGCGTTGACAGTATTGTAGCCGTAGGCACCCAGAGCTCTGCGATACCTCATATTAGTAGAGACCGGATGAAACTGTATCAACCATATGGTACAGGGAACAATAGCATGCCACACCCTGCTGCACAGACACTCTTTTCAGACTACAACTAAGATGGCGCTCCATGCCTGCTCACTGTAAGGAGGTAATTGTTTTCTTTTTTTAACATGTTAGGCATGACAACTTTATGAAGATCATATATGGGCTGTGGATCTGTCAGCTCAGTTTTCTTTGCCCCCTACCCTACTGGCCACAAATGTATAAACGCAGCTTTAAATGAGTTTTGATATTTCTATCAATTGCACTGTTCTCTTTTTTAGACAGTTAAATATATCTTCGTTCAATGGGACAGCAATACTTTGTCATATATCTTTTATATTCTTAGAATATTGGCACAGGGCTAAAGTTTCTGTTTTACCACTTTCCCTGTTCTTTTATAGTAAATCAAATACACTGTGATATGGACTTTTGATTCTTCATGCAAGTCATTCGTGCAGCCAGATACTGGCAGTCTCTCAATCAGTAAAACTGCTAGTCCGTCCATTGGATCCATGTTGCTTTTGAAATACTTGTAACAAACGGGACCAATTAGTCTACATGTGCTTTACGTGTGTTTACTACTGTCTCTACAGTGTGTGTGTGTGTGTGTGTGTGTATGTGTGTCTTGTGTATCTTAATTGCATGTGAAACAAAGCGTCTGACTGTGTGACAGCTGCTAAATCAGGCCTAATACAGGTGCCTTGCAGCTGGAAAATAATTTGTACATATTGCCACAATTCTTCAATAATCCAGATTTGCCTATATACATTGTAAGAAAAACCCGTTTCAGTAATAACATCAGACATGATGACATAGTGAGCTGGCAGACAGCAGAGTCAGCATACATGCTGATGTTACTGATATCGTGTGTGAGGGGTTTCTGAGCTCCTGTGCTGTCTGTGATGTTCTGGGACACAGAGGCCTTTTCTTTCTCCACCTGAACTCATCTGTTGTGCTCTATTTCAGTGAGATTACTGTGGTGGGTTAGTTGTCACTGCTTCTAGCTGACCTGTTAAAAAGGCCATGCACCACCACAGCACCACTTGGTCCCTCAATTAAAATGAATGCCTTATAGGAGTCCTTATAGGAATCCTTAATAGGAGACTTAGACTCATGTCAAACTAATTGGCTTGTGTGTGGTTGGGGACGAAAATGTTTCTTAGGTGCTTAGTTTAAAGTATTGACATGATTGCCATAGTTTGTTGTAGAATTCAAGAGCTTTTTAAGTAAAAGCTTTAGAAAAGTTGGATGATAATTTCATGGTACATTTCATCAGACTTTTACTGGAAACAAACTGTTAAATGCATTGTAAATTTCTTTAACGTGGCAAATTCAAAAACTGAACCTTTACAATTGTGATGTTGGGACCTGACCACATGGCTGCAACATGTGGTGTGAACAAAGAGAATCAGGCCTTCCCTTTTTCAAGCAAAGGTTTCATCCTGATCGTGGTTTGATGAGAGCAAGCCTCCTCTGAAGGAATTTCACGTTAGGGTGTGAATTTCCCCCCCCCCAAAAAACCATGGTCACCTGAATGCACCGCTGCAATCTCATTGGCCGAGGGCCAAGAGACCCCAGGACCCCTGTGGTTCAACCACTGTTCTACAAAACTGTCTGCAACTCACATCTCAACGCTTTTTCCCTTCGACCGTCGTCGTGCTAGGGAGCACACAAACGCTCTCTTCCCTCTGGACTTCGTCCTGGGACCAGAAGAGGCACCGGGCCCTTCTCTCCCCCCCCCCCCCCCCTCCAGCATCACGCTGCCGACGCAGCCACGAGGACCGCGCGGCCTCATCAAACCCTCCGGCAGGAAGACAAGGACGAACCCCCTCTCTCCGCCGACGATTACCGGGAGGAACGAAACGACGTTACCTCAGCCGACGTTAACCCCCAGGCCTCCCCTCTGCAGCGAGGAGACCTGCATCCGCAGCAGCTCAAACGCCGTGCCGATGCCCAGCCGAGCCTGCATCCGCGCCAGCTCCAACGCCGCGCCGATGCCCAGCCGAGCCTGCATCCGCGCCAGCTCCAACACCGCGCCGATGCCCGCCGAGCCTGCATCCGCGCCAGCTCCAACGCCGCGCCGATGCCAGCCGAGCCTGCATCCGCGCCAGCTCAAACGCCGCGCCGATGCCCGCCGAGCCTGCGTCCACTCCAGCGCGAGCCACGCTACCGGGTGCGACCGACTCCTGAGGACCGAGCTACTCACAGTCTGCGCCCGCTCCGAGAGCCGCGCTCCCGAGTCAACACTCGAGGACTGATCGATTCCCATCACGGGAACGAGCCCCATCGAACGAAGCTTCTCACAGTAAGATTCATTGCATCTGGGCTTAGCATAGCTTATTAATTTTTGTGTTATTACTCCCGCATCCTGTTGTGTTAAATCACTGCCTTGTTACACCGCGGCATCGCGCAATCAACGCGGACCACGGAGCCCCGCTATATATTGTGTATTGCCCGCTGTAACTGTATGCATTAGGTCCCTCGCTGCGAGTGAATGGAGAGGTTGTGTATTAAAACTGAAAGACTGAACCTATGGTGGCCAGACCTTCGTCTCGCCGACCGAGTTTCGGGGTGATAGGAAAACAATCCTCAGCTCACCGCAGTGATGAAGATCTGTTTTGTTTGGGATTTATTTTCATTTGTTTTATCACACTCCGTGTGATATTCTCTCCTCATTAAATCAGCTCTGTGAGTGAAATGTGGAATCTCGGCTATCGTACATAATTGCCGGCAGTTCGACAGACAGCGGCACTTTGTATACGATACGTCCAGCTCTCCCCATTCTCACTATAACGCGGATCGCACACAGAGCGTGATTCATGACCCCCCTCCTCTCTCTCTCTCTCTCTGCTCCACTCCCTCTCACTAACTCACACACACATAGTCAGCTGCCCCTGGGTAACTGAGTTGACCTCGGTTGCCTCACGTACACATATAGCTTTGAGCTAACCTAGCTACGTGCGGAACAGCGATCAGCACGAGTAGACACCGGGTCTCCTATGGCTCTCCGCCATTTTGGGTCTCACGCATGAGAGACGTCACCACGTCCTCACCACGTCACACGTCGCTGAGCTGCTCCCTCGTCCCCCCCCCCCTTTTTCTCACCCACACACACACACACACACATACTCACATACATACATGCTCATCCATTTTATTTATGAGACTTTAGGTATTAGGCATATAAGATTGTGTGATAGCGTTTGTTGGTTGCAATATTAATTGATTTGATCATTTTCTATTTTGATTTAATAAACTCTGTTACACTTTAAGGAGCAGTCGTCTGTGATTACTTGTGCATATGTATGTGATGAAACTGTATCTAGTAGTCTGCTCGAATTCAACCCTTCACTGTCACTGAATGCATCGTCATACGCAGACTATTGACATTATGAGTGACCACTAATTATGAGACTTAGTTTTATCGTTTGGTTATTGGTCCGTGTTCGCAGGGTGGTGCCCCGTTATTATTAATAATCATTAATAATTGTTACATACATCAATAATTCTATTGATGTCAAGAATTCAGTTTCTTAAATGCTGATAACCCAAACACGCTCCATTTAGGTTCCCAACAGTGACTTCTAGTGGATTTTGTGCAGCAACCTGCTTTCAACCACATAGTGCTCCATTAGTTTGGGAGGATCCTGTCAGAATCAAAGAAAATTTCCAAATGTCTTCGGCCTGGAATTTCTGCTCAATCAGATTCATTTCCATGAGATAACATTACCTAACATTAACATTACCAAAAGTACAAACTCAAGCACAGAGACGAGATCAATTCATATCACTCAACATATCTTCACAACCATTTAATAAATATAGCCTCTTTATCAATGACATTAATAGCTAACACATTGCACTTCCAATATTGTTTAGCAACATTGTTTAGTGGTTTGAATGATAGGTCTGGAGAACATCAGGCTCTTGGAGAACTTCAAGACAAAGAGCAGGATTCGTGTCCATTAACAATCCCTTGATCGATCAGGTGAGTAACTTTTTTTTTTCTGACTGAGATGTGCTTCAGATTTTGTCTTTCTGTGACGACATGTTTGGCGTGTGCATGCTGCAGAATGAAACGGTGATCCGCCCTCAGGCAGTCGATGAGTTCCACCTTGTGCTCCATGAGGTTTTGTTTATCAATCCTAACTGAATGAGGTTTTCATGAAATGGGCAGTTTGCTTTTGGGAAACTTGGGCAGCACTTGTATGCGTCAGCATGCGGTTTGAAGCTGAGCATGTGAAGATTGCCTGTCTTCTAAATGTCTGCCTGAGTGTGAATGAGTCTCTTTGCCCTGTCGCTGGGGACCTGATCAGTATGCTGTCCCCTCCCTGCCCTTTTATGTTGCGATGAGCTTCCTTGAACACGATAAGTGAGTATAGAAGTTTGATGGACGGGAGAAGTTTTGTTTAGCTCAGCTCACTGAGCAGATGTCCATTGAAACAGTAGCAGCTCTGCTCAAAACAAGTGAAACAGTAATAAACATATGTACCAATGTTTTAAAAACGTTAAACATGTGTGGTATAAAAAGTGTTTATGAAGCATTGTTGCTTCAGAAACGTGGTTTGCAGGATCGTTTTAATGTCAACATTCTTTAAATTGGCTTGGTTTGTCCAACTGTGTAATTCAAACAAACTAACCCGTCAACGTGCATTTTACTTTGTGAGGGTTTCTACCGCGACTGTGTGTCACCGTACCTGAGAGGATGGCAGTATAACGGATCGATAGTAATGAGTTGGTAAAATGTTACCTGCTGAGGGAACCTGTCCGACAGCACTTCCTGAAGGAAGAAAAACAAGCTGCTCAGTTCAAATGTTGCCTTCATGTATTGTGTGTTCAAAAGGCTCAAACCTAAATGGAGTTGTAAATGTAAATTGTAAACTGGATAATAAGTACAACTGCCCCAGTGTTAGCTTCTCCTCCACACAATCAGTCTTCTGAGTTGCTGAGTTTTTTTGTGACCTCCAGAATAGATCTGTATCTGAACTACAGGACTGTAGTCCCTGTTGCGGAACAACCAGGAAAAGATTGCACTTTCACAAAGTCCTAAGTGAAATAGCTGGTGGCTGGGGCAAGGGGGTATAAAAGACTGAATATGTTAATTAAATGTGAAGGTTTAATGTATAAACAGACCATCGTGAGGGTAGGAGAAGTTCAAGTCTTGGGTTGTACTTTGTACTTTGATAAAAGATAGAAAAAGCATACATGTATTGACACTGTGACTAAGTGTGAAGAGGTGTTCTATGTATTACGGAGGGAGTACATGGGCTGCGGGCCAGGATACACAATCAATAATTTAGAGAGCAATTAAAATATTACGATTACATTATGGCTGTTTTGTTTTGAACAGCAGGCAAATCAGCTCTCAAGAGATTGGATGTGCAAGCAAAGGCACTGTGAATATGTTTTGGGGCCTTCCATACTCCACATGGAACAAGGCAATGAAAATTGGCTGTGCAGTGTTAAGTTAAGATTCTTTTATTAAACAATGTAAGTACGAGACGTCATGATCTACACTCCATACCCGTTGGTGGCGGTAATGCGCAAATGCATTTTTTACCGCCATATCACTTCAAAAAAGAAGAAGAAGAAGAGCGTTTGCGACTGCGCACTGGCCTTTACGTATCGAGTCTCATTTCAAATGCGGCATGAACCGGGAACGCTGCATTGAGGAAGAGTCGGGTGACGGAGAACACAACTCAGCGTGAGTGATCTCAAGTAACTCCTGTTTTGTAGGTTTATGACTTTATATAGACGCAGACCGTGGCAGTCTGGTGGTGTCTCAGTCTGAAGGTATTTCTGTGTGTTCCTGATATGCCCGATATAATAATGCTAACCGACAGCTAGCGTCGACGCTAAACACGAGCTGTTGGCTCACTATCTTGTCCACATAAACACAAGAGTGGTGTCGAGCGTTGAGTAACGTTCGACGCAAAAGTTCACTTTTATGACTACCCCGAAGTTGGCTTAACGATTCACTTTTTTAAGGGGAACTTAAATGAAAGAGCAACCGATGAAACCTTTATTTTATTTGTGATTTCGCAGCTTTGTTCTCCTCCAGACTAGCGTTACACGATGATAAACACACTAACATTACACACACTAACATTATACTAGCACACTAACATTATACTAGCACACACTAACATTATACTAACATTATACTAACACACTAACATTATACTAACTAACACACTAACATTATACTCACTAACACACACTAACATTATACTAGCACACACTAACATTATACTAACATTATACTAGCACACTAACATTATACTAACACACTAACATTATACTAACACATACTAACATTATACTAGCACACACTAACATTATACTAGCACACACTAACATTATACTAGCACACACTAACATTATACTAACACACACTAACATTATACTAGCACACACTAACATTATACTAACACACTAACATGATACTAACACACTAACATTATACTAGCACACACTAACGTTATACTAGCACACTAACGTTATACTAGCACACACTAACATTATACTAGCACACACTAACATTATACTAGCACACACTAACATTATACTAGCACACACTAACATTATACTAACCTTATACTAACTAACACACTAACCTTATACTAACTAACACACACTAACATTATACTAACACACTGACATTATACTAACACACACTAACATTATACTAACACACACTAACATTATACTAACACACACTAACATTATACTAACACGCACTAACATTATACTAGCACACACTAACATTATACTAGCACACACTAACATTATACTAACCTTATACTAACTAACACACACTAACCTTATACTAACTAACACACACTAACATTATACTAACACACTAACATTATACTAACACACACTAACATTATACACACACTAACATTATACTAACACACACTAACATTATACTAACACACACTAACATTATACTAACACACGAACATTATACTAACACACGAACATTATACTAACACACTAACATTATACTAACACACTAACATTATACTAACACACTAACATTATACTAACACACTAACATTATACTAACACACTAACATTATACTAACACACTAACATTATACTAACACACTAACATTATACTAGCACACACTAACATTATACTAACATTATACTTGGAGTTCTGGACTGCGTTAGCCAGAGACGCCAACTAGTTTCAGAATTTGTGAAGCCGATATTTTTTTATTTCTTTTCCCATCGTTGCTTGTAGTTGTACAGTTTGATATGAATAGATTAACCTGAGGTATTAAGTACATTTACCAATGTTAAAGTGTTATTTATGAAATGTGCCAGGTAACTCTTGTTAATGTGCCACGTTTAATGATTGAATGTGTCTCCTAGTCGGCAACATGAGTGAGCTGGAGGATGTCAGCCACCACATTCATGACAGGATCTCGTCCATACACCTCATGCTGGATCTGTCAATGGTCGGTATGTTACAGTGATTTGATATGAGACCAGACCCGTAACGTTGGGTTTTTACTTCTCTTTTATTATTATTATGCACTGCTTAAGCGTTGTGCCATTAAAATGTGTAATTGTGTTTGTTTCTCTCTCCACATTTAGAATTGCCTCAAAGAAAGAAACTTGGACAAGAATTTGTGGCACTCGAGAAACTTCTGGAGGAGTTTGAAAGATGTGTTGGTCGACAGAAGGAGCAACTAAAGCAGCTGAAGGTAAACTTCAGCCAATGCAGCTGCTTTACAGAGAAATGCATCCAAAATACAAAATCTGTGCTTTTATTTTGAAGGGGATTTTTTACACAGCGGAGTGCCGTCTATTCACACTCCTTAACAGTATTTGGCGTTAATGCCTTATAATGCTGATAGACACCTGCCATTTCACAGTATAGAAGAAGAAACAGTTTGTTTTCATGCTAATTGAGCAAAACACAAGTACAACACTGACTACATGAGATATGGATTTTCTTACATTGAGGACAAAAGAGGGAAAAGCCTCGGTGAGTTTTGTGCAGCGAGGTTCTGGCACAAGAAAGCATGAAGCCGTGAAAACTGAAGCGGCATTTGGAAACAAAACACCTTCTCTCAAAGATAAACCTGTTGAGTACTTTCGAAGACGACGTCAAGACCTGAGGACGTCACACAAGTGTCTCATGGACATGTTGGATCAATCCGCAGCGGATCAACTGAAAACTAACCCTCTGTCAAATGACACTATAAGTAGACGAATTGAAGACATGTCGGATGACGTCAAACAGACCACAGCTCCAATTTAGGTGAGTGGTGATTTTGCATTACAAATGGACGAATCTACAGACATCACAAACAAAGCAGTTTTACTGTTTACGTGAAACCGACAGGAACAATTTCTCTGCAGAAGAGAGCTCCCTACACTGCAGAGGACATTTACAGCGCAGGTTCAAACTGCACCATCTTTACATTAAATACATTTGAGAAGTTGAACATTTGGGTCGCGGCTTGTCCTTGAGGGGTGATGGTGGGTCCCACAGCCAGACCAGTTGAGAACCACTGAACTAGAGTGTAATAAACTTCTGCGCTCTCTGGTGGACAAAATTCTAAAGATTATTTTATGAATTCAGGATTAATATAACGGCTAATATCACGCAAATAAATCTAAAAAGAACATGTGTGATTAATATGTCAATATTTGATTCAATCATCTCATAAAAGCAAACGTGTGGCAGAATCTGACAAGATTATTTGTCAGATGTCTGATCAAAAGGTTGGTTGTGACTCATTGATTTATTTAATCGCTGTATTTCATAGCAACCTTTCCCTGAACTGGAGAGAAGTACTTGATTTACAACTTGAAATGGTTGACAGGTTGATTTCATCACTGCAATAAACATAAAATGCAGTGAAGATGGTCACTGTTCAGTGTTTGAAATGATTTATAGAATGTAACCTCAGTTATAATCATTCTCTCACGCCAACACGAAACCGAAAATATAAAACGGAATAACGTCAGGAGACACGCAAAAATGCTCCCTGAAATCACAGAGCACCGCCCACACAGCAAATCCCAAATTCAGCTCCTGCTTTGGTCGCGTGACAACACGTAAACAGTGTTCTCTGCTGCTTCCACGTTGACGAAGGGCTCCGGGATGCTTTTGCTTTAGAAAGTGCAGACCCGCTGTAGAGCTGTGAGACATTTCTCATTCTCAGTTTGCGCCACACTGTTGAGTTTCTGGGTGTCTTCAGTGTGGAAGTATTTCAATCATAGGGTCGCGTGTCCCTCTCTGAGGACCGGGCACTGCCAGACTTCGTGCTCCGCGCAGACACACGCTCTGCAAACATATTTATTGTTGTTTCTAGATTACGTCAAAGAATCCGTTTCTGAATAACCTCAACCATACTTCCTGATTTTTGTTTGCTTCTGTTTAAGGAACTTGAGGAGACGTTCCAGAAGGATCTGGAGGATGTCCAGCACCTTAAGGAGAACATACCTGTACACATGCCCAGAAAGAGAGGCCCAGCAATGTGAGGACGCATGTTTGATGCTTGATGATTTTCTGTGGAACACTGGCCTCCAACCATTCTTCTAATACAGATCCCAAATGAGTAAATCAGTCAACAAGTACAGACTCAGAATGCATCCTTTGTATCTAGTTGATTAATTTAATGCAATTGAAACTTGAATTAATCAAGCATGCACTGTAGGTTATATATTACAGGTCACGCTAACACGCACACACAGAGACATAAGCAGCCTTCACAGCTCCTTCCCAGATATTGGCGGTTGTTTCTGAGAACGTGCCAATGGATCACGAGCTCAGCTGTATAATGTCTCGTCTCTCAGTGGAGGTGAACCCGTACTGACCCAGAAAGAAGCAGATGTTCAGCCGGCCCAGTCCGAAAACGTCAAAAAGACCAACAAGAGCGTCGTCCGAGAGATTGAGGTCATCACCATGCCGGAGTATGAGAGCATCCCATCGTAAGTCTCAGCGCTCACTAATATTCAACATGATGAGATATGATGGTTGATATTGTTCATGATGTCAGCTGGGGATTGCACTCTAACCTCTTCTTGGTCGTTGTATACGGAGTATGGCGTTTTTCACGAGCTTTCCTTCATCTGCTCTTATTAGTGCTATGGTTTGACTTTACCTGATGGCTGACTCGTGGTGAGACACCACAGATCTCACTATTAGAGCTCAGTAACTCTTCTCTTCTCGTGATGAGACACCACAGATCTCACTATTAGAGCTCAGTAACTCTTCTCTTCTCGTGGTGAGACACCACAGATCTCACTACTAGGAGCTCAGTAACGAACCCCCACAGAACACACGAGAGATTGGATTTTCTTCAGTTCACGCAGATTTGTTTGCATCACAAAGTATACAAGTAAACCGAGCTGTCCGGAGTCAACTCTCTTCACAATAGCATTGTTCATTATTTATACCTCCATTCTACCCTAAGTCTTCCCCCCTTCAACGATGTCCTCCTCTGAACTTTCACTTGACAAGTTACACTGTGCACGGGTATCGTTTGGGTTTTTTCCGATACCGGTGCTAAAACGATACTTTTAAAACGATACCGGTGCCTGAACCGATACCTTTTTCTTCAAATTGAACAATATATTAACTGTTTAAAGTATACTATAAATATAAATGAATACAAAACACTTGGCTTCAAACTACAGCTTCAAACTTTTTAACTATGAACAATATGTTAACTGTTAACAGTTTACAGTATACTTAAATAAATATAAATAAATACAAAACACACACACTCTGTACACACACTACAGCTTCAAACTTCAGCAATTATTTTGCAGCAATATGAGCATATTTTCCTTCTCTGGCAAAATACGACACGTCTCATGACTTATTTTATTTTACCAGTTGGTGGCGGTAATGCGCCAATTTGTCGTTTGCCAACCGCCAGTACACCTCAAAGGAGGAGAAGAAGAAGCTTTCGCGTGCCTGTGGTGGTGTGCTTATGAGCGACAGCAATAAGTACCCCGTTGTAATAATCCTATGAGTGAGGAGCGGAGGACCGAGTCCTGCTGCCAGGACGGAGTCATCAGAGTAGTGTAAAAAAAAAGTATTTCAATCGGCTCAGGCACTGAAAGGAAGCACCGAAATCTGCGTTGCGTTTCGGTCCGGTAGATACCGGACGTATAGGAACCGGTGACGTATAGGAACCGGTGACGTATAGGAACCGGTGACGTATAGGAACCGGTGACGTATAGGAACCGGTGACGTATAGGAACCGGTGACGTATAGGAACCGGTGACGTATAGGAACCGGTGACGTATAGGAACCGGTGACGTATAGGAACCGGTGACGTATAGGAACCGGTGACGTATAGGAACCGCTTTTCGGTACCCAACCCTACTGTGCACCACGGACAAGTCATAAGAGGGTCTGTGATGAACCGCAGTCTCCTTCCCTACTCGTCTTCTCCTGATTCCATCTACGTCATCCCCCCCCCCTCCCCCCTCTCCAAGGCCGCTATACGAGACTCCCTGTCTCAGTGACGTGAATAACATGACAATGATACGGCCAATATCACAGTATGAATATACATGGAGACATTTCACATTATTGATATGATTGATTTTACACAAATATACTTCAAGACACGCATACATTTTCTCCCACGTTCCCCCCTGGAGTGACTCACATCACTCATACGAGAAAACTGTTGGAACGTCCTGCTGGTCTTCAGGTCCATGTGCTTTACGCTTTTGTTTCTTCTGTTTTAATAGTCATTGGTCGGTTATCTAACATAATAAAGAGCGTATGTCTGCATTTGTGGACCTGCTGCTGTTCTAGACTTGTCCTCATGTTTTCTCTCTAATATTTCACTGTATAGTTACTGAATCGGTTGACAAATAGTTAACGTACTAAATGGACTTTCTCTGGCTGTGGTTCTAGACTCTTAGATCGGGTTTAGGTTGAAGCGATACGAGTCGTATCTAAAAGAACATGATAATTGCCCCCTTTGGCCATTTCAATATTTACAATTCATCAAAATACTTCAAATCTGGTTTGTTGTCTTCTGCACTGTGACTCATGTCTACTGTACATGTCAGATTTGGATTCACTTTCATTCTCTGAAAAATAGACACAAATATCCCTGTTATGTAGCATGTGTTAGTTCAGACTGTTTCTTTTCTAATGATGACATGTTTGACCATATTCCAGCTGTGAGTGGACAGCACATTAAGGAGGTTTCTTTGCTGTATGTGTTTACGTTGAAGCTTCCTTTATAAGCTGTGTTCTCTGAAGCTGGTCGTCCTGTCCCCCTCAGGTACATGAAAGGACGCGTGTCGTATCATCAACTCAATACAGCCGTGCTGAGCATCAACGCGGCTGTAACAGCCAAGTACAAGATCTTCCGTCAGTCGGCGAAAACTCTCAACAATCAAACGCGCAAGCTGCACCAGCGCTTCAAGGACCAGGAGATGAAGGGTACAAAAGGTACACTGATCAGTAATGGAGGATGCATTCACTAGGACCCTTTGATGATCACTGATCTCAGCTCAGTTCTATCCTCAATAAATGCTGATGTGACATTTTGGTCTGATCCCATACATCAATACGCTAAGTCCAAGTGGTGACAGACTTGTCCAAATGTCTTTCAGGTCAGTATTTTGTGGTGGAAGACGACATTCGCGAATTTACTCAGATGAAGGCAGACAAACGATTTCAAGGGATTCTGAACATGCTGCGACACTGCCAGCGCCTTCGAGAGCTCCGAGGAGGGGGCGTCACCCGCTACATGCTATCAAGCAGCAGATAGTACTGTTTACACATGTATATAATGTTGTGCTGTAAATGGTTAGAAGTGGACTTTGCATGTCAACAGCATTTTGTATTATTCAGCTTAACAAAGGAAAATCCAAATAAAAAAAACTTTGAATGTTAATAAATGCTTAATATGCGGTAAAACATGTTTATTTAAAGTTATGGCATTCTGTAGAGGTCCTGCCAGTGTTTCTAGGTCAATAACATTTATATTTGATTGTTTCTGGTTTTCCAGAACATAGGCCTCAAAATACATTGTTTTAATGACTTATTTTATTCAGTATTATTTATGCAGGACACATGTCATTTCTAAATGCGTTGCAGTCCTTCAGCTCAACAATACAATAAGATGAATGTGTCATTGCTGCGTTCTTAATTCGTTCATCGTTTTCACAAGCATGAACTCTGCAGTTGATGGTGTCGAACCCGGATCCAACCGTCCACCATGCGCTTCATTTCATCCTGCAGCTTCATATCGCATCATACCAATGAGGCTGCAATGCAGGTTATTGTTGGTCCAATAACACAAATATTCATTTCCTTGCATGAGCACGATATGAACAATCGTTTCTTTATCAGGATTCCTTACATTATTATTTTGAAGTATTGTGACTGAGCAAGACATCTTACAATATAAACATTTCGGTGATCTCTCGTGGACACATCACTCAAAAGAAATATTTGATTTTATGGCATTACAAAGCTGAGGTGGTTCAGCATCTAATCAGGATGCCTCCCACTGGAGGTTTTCCAGGCACGTCCAACTGGGAAGAGACCCCGGGGAAGACCCAGAACACGCTGGAACTGGGATTACATCTCCCAGCTGGCCTGGGAACGCCTCGGGATCCCCCAGAATGAGCTGGAACATGTTGCCGGTGAGAGGGAGGTCTTGGTCAGCCTGCTGGGCCTGCTGCCACCGCGACCCGACCCCGGATAAGAGGAGGAAAATGGATGGATGGTACAAAGCTCTTCAATTGTTTTAGGTTCCGTTTAGTTTGCTCCTAGAATAAAAGCAGTCATGTTTTGCATTGGACATGTGTATATTATTCAGCTCCTTTAATAGGACACCTAAGTCATCACTGGTACAGCCAGTTGCTTCTGGAAGTCATATGTTCAATGGGGATGGCCTGTGTGTAGACGAGGGGTTCCAGCTGATTGTAGTTTAAATAGAAATGTATCTGGAAGTTCCACCTTCTGGTAAAACCTCCACCATGAAGGGAAAAGAATACTTATACCAACTCTGATCAAAAGACTGAAACAAGCCTGAATAGATCTAAGAACATTTGTGAGTCACACAAAAACTCCTTTGAGTCCAGAATCATTAAGAAATGGCACAGGAGTAAATCCACCTAGTCAGCAGATTTAGTCATCTCCTGTATATTTGGCACAGCGCTGCACAACAACATATCAGCAGCAGGTGGTGGCAGCATCCTGCGGAGGGGAGAACCTGAGAGCTTTATAAAGAATGGGAAGATGTCTCACAAAGACTGGAGGCTGTAATTGGTGCTCAAGGTGATCTACTAAATAGTGATCTGGACGGGCTGAATACACTTTTTCACTTTGGAGTTAAAACGTTTTTTTAAAGCTTTGTTCAAAGTCAGCAAGCTTGACGAATTGTTACATTTCTGAAATGAGCAAATTAATTAGTCAGACTAATTGTGAGGACTTCATGCGTTTTGTTTGGTCGTATAGACGCTGCAGGTGGACCGGTGTTCACGCGGTCTGTGGCAACTGTGTAAGACTCGACAGGTTTGTCCAAATCCGGCCTATCTTTGTTATTTTATAGAATATTACAACATTTTCCACTTTCCAGTGTCTTCTTATTTGCTTTGCTTTTTGGCAGTTTGCAATGGCAACGTTTCGCTGCATACTGTCACTATATACTGCACTGGAGTGTGTAGAACAGGATGTAGTTTACGTTGGTTTGCAATACACTTTCCAGTCTCACTGCTAACTATACATATAACTATAAGTTCTTTAGAAGTGTATGATTGTTGGAGGGTGTTTACTTTGTGAGCTGTGTTGCATGTGCCTTTATTTGTCACACACTTAGACATGCACCCTCAATCTGCACGGTCTGGTAGCCACTGCTACCTGCAGGGCAGGCTGCAGCGCATCATTCGCTCTGCTGAGAGGGTGATCGGCTGCAATCTGCCATCCCTCCAGGACCTGTTCGCTTCAAGGACCCTGAAGCGAGCAAGAAAGATTGTAGCCGACCCCTCCCACCCTGGACATAAACTGTTCGCGCCCCTTCCATCTGGCAGGAGGCTGCGGTCCATCAGAACCAAGACCTCACGCCACACAAACAGTTTCTTCCCGTCCGCAGTCGGGCTCATTAACAGAGCCCGGGTCCCCCACTGACTGTCATCCCCAGGACATTTCATTCTGGTCTCTCCCCTGCATATCCCTGTTTCTTTATTTAAACACACTCATCACTTTTAACATTTCACTTACACTTCACTTGTTTTACAGTCCTGTTATCTGTTTTGTTCTGCGCTATATTTTATTGTAAATTTTAATATGTTTATATTTCTTGCACTGTGTTGATTGTTGATAGTTTAATGTTATTGTTTATTGTTAAATGTTACGCACCACCGCCACGACAAATTCCTTGTAGGTGCAAACGTCCTCGGCAATAAACGGTTCTGATTCTGATTCTGATTCTGAATAGATGACATCTGGGAAGATAAGAGGAACCTTATACAGACAACTTCATACAAATTATATTTGAACACATTTCAAAATTCAGTGGTCTCCTTACCTTCGATAACAATTTTCTAGGATGTGGTCTGTATTTGACATGGACATACAGACATAGTTCAGTGTGATTTACACTTCCCAGATAATCTCATTGTCTGTATGTATGCCATAAAATGCTGTAAAAATGTCAGTGTATAGTATGCAATAAAAACATTTTGTCATTAACATTTCTAACAATTATATTCTGTCATAACAAATGTCATGGTACAAGAAGTCATAAAAAGTCATATGCCCTATAGCAGTGATTCTCAACTGGTGGGTCGCGACCCACTTGGACCCGTTGTCAGTGGGTCGCGGGCCTTTGCCTGAAAAAAAAAAAGCTTGTGCTTTTATTTTGAAGGGGATTTTTTATGCTGCGGAGTGCCTTCTATTCACACTCCTTAATATTTGGCGTTAATGCCTTGTAATGCTAATATCAGCAGGGGATGAACTGAAAACTATACCTCCGTCAAATGACACTAGGCCTATAGGAGGCGAATTGAAGACATGTCGGATGACATCAAACAACAGACCACAGCTCGAATTAAGGCAAGTGGTGATTTTGCATTACAAATGGACGAATCTACAGACATCACAAACAAAGCAGTTTTACTCGTTTACATGAAACGTGTGAGACAGGGACTGACAGGAACAATTTCTCTGCACTAGAGAGCTCCCTACTATACGACTGCAGACATTTCCAGCTCAGGTTCAAACTGCATCTTTACATAAAATACATTTGAGAAGTTGAACATTTGCATGTCTTGATATCCCTTCTGCTAAGTTCTACTCAACTTGTCCATCGTGTTATTTTTCATTGATTATCCTGTGGTAGCGTAGTCGGGTAGATTTACACAATTTTCTGTAAATAGACTCAGCAGAGCCCCAAGTTGTGCGAGAGGACATTGATCAAAGCCCAGATACGCTGTCAGGACAGCTTTAGATCTATCGGGGACACCGACTTGATGACAAAGAGTGAGGAGGTTTTGGTTACATGTGGAATATGTCACGGACACACTCATTTGGAACATGCACTGATTGCACACACTGTAGTCACTTGGTACTGCATGAAAAGCTAAAAACCTTTGCAGAGGTTATTATTATTGTAGTGTTATGGGGGAACACATACATTCAGGTGCGCAACGCATTTATTTATTTGTTCAACCCAATCTCATGGGGAGGAGTTTAAATAGCATCTAATTTCTGGCATTTTCGCCAGACGTGTATTCAACATTTTAGGCTTAAAACCAAGTCGTTAACAGTGAAACATTAGCGGTTACGTTTGGGCAACAAAACTACGGCGATAGCTGCAGTTAGGTTTACGCAACAAGACTACAGCAACAGCCACAGGTAGGTTTTGGCAACAATATGACCCTGACGGCTGCAGATAGTTTTAGGCAACAAAAGTAAGACGACGGCTGCAGTTTGGTTATAGGCAACACAACTACGGAGACAGCCACAGGTAGGTTTAAGCATCAAAACTAAGATGACGGGCGCAGACAGGTTTAGGCAACAAAACTAAGGTGATGACCACAGTTAGGTTATGTTTAGGCAACAAAACCACTAATTACAGTTTAGATAAAACATCATGGTTGGGCTTAAAATAAGTACATGAACTAAATTAAATCCTAACGGAAACAACGTAACAGGACAACACGTCACTAACAAAACAAACACTTGGGACACCGGTCTCAAACACCAGTCTCCTGGTCACAAGTCCTTTCTTTGTTTGACCCCCCTTCCCTTTTCCACCAAGCCTAAATGCTGTCTTTCACATTCTATACACGTCACTTGTTCAGAATGAGCGTAGTGATATGAATGCAAATGACACACAAATGAGGCGTTCTTATACACGCAAAATTACTTTCAAAATTGACAGTCGGTTCATCCAATCACCTGCCATGTATTTTTTATTCTTTTTAAAGGGCCTACCATTTTCCAAAAACGATTCCAATGACGGCTTCTCAGACAGGTCTGTGTCACAAACAATCTGGCGGGTCAGGTTATGAATTCTTGCAACTTCGAGTAAATATTATCCATAAAAAGCCAGCTCAAAATGAAAGGAAATGTCATGTTTTGTGGGACTTGTTGGCATTTATTGCACGTAATTTATAGTCCTTTTGGATTTCAGACTATTTATGTGACGTTGCAGGTGTGCGCGATGCAACATTAGACCTCTGGAATCCCTTTAAAGACAAATGAGCACACACACACGCACACACTGGCTCTCACACACACTGAGCTCAATGTCGTTCACAGCAGGTTGCCTGTAGGAAACAGCGGAGCCTCTGCCCCACACTGTTGACAGATTTACATGCACACCCAGCACTCAGTTCACTTCATACCACCCACACATTGATATGAGCTGTAAGTTCACCCCACCTACACTATTGCACACACACACAAACACAAACTCACCCTGCAGGGCTGTTTGACATTTGGGCTCCCGACCAATGGGCTGGCAAAAGGCCAATGGACATTTTATAAAGCCAGGCGCTTATAAGTGTTGCTTGCATACTCGCTCTCGATCCAGTCGGCCCTGGGGTTCCCTCACACAGACAAACTAATACCTGCAGAGAAACAAGTGGGAAACAGTCACAATGTTTGGTTCCGGACTAAACAATTTCACCTGGACTGGAACTCAGAGAGCTGGAAGGCAGCAGCCCGACCTGCTTCACAGGTAGGCAAAGACTTAGAGTGTGCATGCACCTCTGTGTGTTCGTGGTATGCATTTTCCTCGGGTAAAAGAGAGAGAGGAGAGTGGATTTGGCAGCCTCTGTGAGGTTGGCGACGAGTCACTGTGCGCTTCCACACATCAGGGTCAAGCCGAGACGGGCAGAGAGGCTCCAGCATGAGCGTTCGGTTGCAGTTGAAGGATCGTACAATTTGAGCGTTTAATGTGTTTTATATGGAAAATAAATAAATAAATGATACTAATCTTTGGAGTTTGGAGTTACACAACCTTTTAGCATGGCCATTAAGCCATCTTCATCATTAAGCAAGGCAGGTTTATTTGTATAGCACATTTCAACAACAAGGCAATTCAAAGTGCTTCACATAAAACCATTAAAAGCATCAAAACATAAAGCAAAAGAAAGGAGATTTAAAAACAATTAAGAAAATTCATTGAAACACTAAAAACTGTCATTAAAACACTAAAAAGCAGTGTAAGAAATAACAATCATCATCGAAACAATGACGCGTTGCTGCCGTGAGTGACAAGATGCGAAGAATCGCAAGAAAGGCCCTGAGAGGACTCTCTAATGAAATGCTATACGACATCCAAACCGAAATGGAACCATTAATCTATCGTGCCATTCGTCTCGACCTGACTCGAATCCAATCGTTCGCCAGCCAATTTGTGCCTTTGCCGCTACATAACTCATAAATATAACCTACCTTCCAGCAGCCACAGCATGTTGCTAGCCCGGCACCCGTCACCGGGATGCCAGCGCCCTCCGCCGCCTACCTCCAGCAAACACAGCAAGTTGCCGTAACCGGGACACCTGGCACCGGGATGCCAGTGCCCCCAACCCGTCCACTTCCAGCGATGGACCCACACAATTGGTCAACACAACGATGCCGCTCCCTCTGCCGTCTTTGGGGGGTTTCCACGACAGAAGACGTTTTGCCGTAGACCAGCTCTCGGATCTCGCAAGCAAATGCCAAGTCGTTTTCCCCTCATACTACAAAATCTGACCAATAGTAGCAGCAGCCATTACGTGGGGCCACGGATGGCCCAGCAAGTACATCTTCTAGATGATTGCAATGTTCAGTACAGTAAATAGAGTTCTTGAAGTTTGTTTAATATGTAAGAAGAACAAGCCCAGTGTCAGAATGTCAAGGTATGACAAGTGTCAATGTTGGTAATTGTTCAAAACAAAAAAAGGGCAATATGATGTTGACAGTGAAACTACACCACCTGATGATGTACATTTATACAGTCAGTCAGCGAGACAGGGTTAACTGTGTGTGTGCGAGCCTCAGAATAAAAGGCTGTTGCTGTTCATCAAGTTATTGTTCATCTGGTGCATAACTATACGACGGAAACATTACATAACTGCACTGCCATTTCTCTGCTATGTGGCTCTGTTCTGCCCTGAATATGTGTGTGTGTGTGTGTGTGTGCGCATGTGTAACGGGATGTCAGATTAGATGCGCAGCAGAGGGGAGCATCTAAAAGTCCAATGGGACATAAGAGACTTGATTACCCTGAAGGAAAATCAGGGCAGCTGTGACTCTAATTAAAAACAGTCAAAAACTCATAATGCAAATATTAAAAAGTGTGTAAAATTGAAGCTCTATACAGTGCTCTCAAAAACATTAATGCAACCTGTAAAATTACATTAAAGAAATTGCTTTGGACATGACTGTTTATAGTTATCGTTGCTCAGCTATGATTGGACAGCGTTGAGGGCAGGGATTCAGTAAACTGTTTTTCGTAATAATGTAACAGGAAGGCTTTTAATTCGAAGGGGAAAAAAGGGGTTTAATGAGGCCAGGCGCAACCTCCGGTTCTGCCGAGTGAAGCCGATGCGGAAGTGTCTTAAAACTTGCATTCTCTCTGCTGACCATCAGGTCAAGAAGTCAGATTGCAGAGAAGTCTATGAGAAAATGACTCTTGATTTATTACCTCAGTAAACATTGTAAACATGAGTTCATGGTCTCAATCTCCAGTTTCAAGTCTTCTTCAATACAGCATGATGTTCATTTCGTAAACTACGGTTCTATTTAGAGTAAAAAAGTGTTCAGCTGTACTTGGCTCCGCCTTCTCGTGTCACTTCTGGTCAGGGGCGGACTGGGGGGAAAAAGTGGCCCGGGAGTTTACTGTCAGACCGGCCCACTCAATGCACGGCGCGTTGCCCACTCAATGCATCGCACGTATCGATGTCAGTGGCCTACTTGGAAAAATACCCATACACTTAACATTATTTTCGATGATTACAAAGAAATTACATCATATATGTTTTTTTTTATAACATTTGGATCCACCAATTTGCCTGGATGGACACATTGAATAAAATAATACTCGCTATTGTAACACTCCAAGGTAGTAGTTTGCTCGATGAATATGCTGAACTTTGGGCTAGTATCAGATGGTTATACGTATAACTACAGAGCCTTAAGGAATGAATGTCAGCAGAGAAAGACCACACAATAAAGAAACTGGAATCAGAGGGTAGAATTAGTTTGAACTATATTGAAATGAACAGAACATACGATGGGGTGTGAACATCAGTGGTATCAGTAGTGTTGCATGCTGGGTGTGTGATTGTGTGTGTGTGTGTGTGTGTAGGGGTGTTGAAGGTGCATAACAAAACAATAAGTTAAGTAACAGAACCTAAACTAACTCTGCCAGCCCAGGTGCATCATAGTCACATGGTAATAAAAAACAATATCAGTATACTCATGTGTTATTATTACCTCACTACACGAGTAGTTTTTGCAGCAGCTCACTCTTTTCTGCAACACCGTCTATGATTTTCTCACTGTCCAGCATCTGCAAAACATCTGTCTGAGTAGCCATCAACATAAAAGCCTCCAGGTGCTGTTGAGAGAGCGAGCTCCTGAGCCTGTTTTTGATATATTTCAGGGTTGAAAAGCTTCGCTCGCATGCTACCTGTGTGACAGAGAGGGTAATCAGGAACCTGTATGCAAGGCCTATGATGTGGTATGCATCTGTCAGGAGGTTGTACTGCTTCAGAACTCGGTAGCAACAGATTGGACAGTCCTTGCAAGATGAGCACTTTTTGTAAACCATCTCTGCCTCATCTTCAGCATCCTCCGGCTCGGGTTCTGTTGTCTTGGTTGTGTACTCCTCAAATACTGATGCCTTCAGCCTATCCCACTGTCGTGCCAGACTTTTGAGCTCGCTTTGTAACTCGGCCACTGTTGCTCTGTCATCAAATGGCAGCAAACACTTGCTCAACTCTTGGAGTGCTGCCTCTGGGAAACTATCGCCGTAAGATGTTACCTGGCTGAAGTTTTTCGGGTCCAGAAGTGCCAGATCAGCATACAAAGTGCCATTCTTGAGGAAACGCTGGTGCATGCTTCCTGCGACTGTGTCCATGATTCGATTGTGGACCTCAATCTTGTACGATGTTTCGGCATCAGCCACAGCCTCATCTCGGGACATCTCTCCAGGCATGGATTTCTTCCTTCTTCCCCGTTTCTGTGGCAGAGTGGTCTCTACCTCCAGCTCAGTCTCCTCACTCTGCTCCTGTAGTTGATTGTTGGCCCACTGGACGAATTTGTCGGCCGCTGTCTTGACACTCTGGAAATCTCTGGTCATATCCTTCAGCTCTGCTTCTGCAGCCGCAACCATCTGATGAGCTGTCAGGATGTCCATTCCACTTGTCTGAAGGTATTTAGAGACTGGTGACGTGACCTGGAAAATTCGCAGGAAGATCTGAGCTGTAAGTATAGTCTCATACTTCAGAAGCTGGCCGATGTATCCCTGTGCATTGACTCGTGCAGTGGCATTGATGGTCTCTCTATCTTGAATGGCTGAGAGGGTGTGGAGGACATCAACACACAGGGCCCCATCTGGCTTTCCAAAAGAGCCAAACACCTTTGTCACAGCTGCATCTTTGGACCACCAGCGCGTTTCTCCTATCGAGGTGAGACGTCTGCGTCTTGGGTCTTTGCTCTCCTTCTCCCAGATATTCATCCTCTGGTAGGACTCTCTGAAGAAGACAGCGATGTTGTTCATCAGGGAAAAAAGAGAGCCACTTGCCAGTACACACTGTGTTGTGTCTGACAGCACAAGGTTTAGGATGTGTGAATAGCACCACACATGGATTTGAGTCGGGCACTTTTCGGAGAGCAGTGCAGAGAAGCCTTTATATCGGCCTTGCATATTGGAGGCCCCATCAGTGGAATTTCCAATACACCGCTTCACATCCAGATCCATGGTCTCCAGCACGTCATTCACAAGTTGGGCAAAGTATTGCCCAGTGGATGCCTCACATCTGATCACAGCAACTAGTCGCTCATGAACAGTGTCTGTCACATACCGTATGACAACAGAGCACTGATCGTGGGCTGTGTTGTCCTGTGTGGTGTCGATCTGGACCGAGTACATTCCAGATTCCCGAACTTCAGCAGCGATGGCAGTTTTCATTAGGCGTTGAATGGTGGTGATGATGTAGTCGATGGTCGTTTTGGATAGGAGAGTGACAAGGGCACCTCTACCTCGTCTTGAACCAGACTGGTGTATCTGCTTGCTCTTTTCGATGCAGAGAGTGAGGTGTTCCTTGAGACAGACGTCATACTTTCCCAGTAAAACTATCATTTCCAAAAAGTTACCATGGTCAATGTTGTCATCATCAAGTGTGTATGCTGCCTCTCCCTGCTTGCCTCTGTAGCTCAAACCTCTTTTGCCGATGAGCTTCATCACATCTATAATGCGCTCCAACACTTGTCGCCTCCTGCGGACTTGCTCTCTGTGAAGCAACATCTGAGGTCCCATGAGAAGGTCCTGGATCGTGCTTCTTGAGGATCTGAGGAAATATGCCTCAGCGCAACCTCTGTGTAGGTGGATCTTCTCATGCTCTTCAACTCTCTGGTGTACGTGTGTGAGGTTGGACATGCCAGTGATGAAAGAGTTGCTTTCTCTGGGATTAGCAAAAGCCAGACAAAGGGAACAGAAGAGGGCTTCTTTGTCTTGACTGTATGATAGCCATTTTCTGTTTGTGCCATCTTTGCAAAAAAAAGCTCTCTGCACTACAGCATTGTCTGCCTTCTGCTGGGGGTGAAAACGGAAGAACAGGTCTAATGTGTCTGACATCGGCCTGGTGAAATAATCAAAATCTTGGCCTTCACATTCTGTGTCATCTTGGCCTTGACTTTCTCTGTCATCCTGGCTTCCTGGCTTATCTTGGCTCTGGGGCCCCTGGCTGCTGCTTCCAGCAGCAGAATCATCAATCTAGATAACATATTAAAATTGTTTATAATGTTAGTGTTGTGTGTAACACTGTGATTTTAGCATAACAAGCTAGCTGGTTAACTTAAACATTATTTGACATAAATTATTAGAAATGATAAGATTGCCCTCTTTACAACTACCACCATGGATAGCTTGCTCATCGATTGTAAGCAAGTAACTACGGCTAACATGTTAAATTAGATAATCTCGATGATGTGAACAGCACCAGCTTGCTTATTTGACCAGATCATAACGGTCTCAATTTTGGACATTTATCATTTATCTAGCTAACGTTAGCTAGGCTAGCTTGTAGCCGAACATTACCTCATCTGTGAAAAGCAAGCTAACATTGGCCAAGTCAATGCCACAACTTACCATCATAACACTGTCACCAGTCGGTGGTTTCCCAAATAAGTCAGAGATTTTTAAATATTTTGATGCACCTTCCTCCAGATATCTCTTCTTTTTCTCCCTGAGCTTTTCAGCTCCACCTTTAAAGGATTTACGTTTTGGTACCGGTGCCATGCTGCTAGCTCGCACTCAAAACGGCTTGTCTCCGAGCGAGTGACGCAAGCTGCAGATACATGAATCCGTGACGGGACGCTACGTCAATAACGGACAACGCATAGTCAAATCAACGTAATTAACACAATGACAGCCACAAAGTCATAAGAACCAGTCACATATATTCATATGACAACAAAGCACATCAATCCAGCAGACCTGCAGCGGATCCACGCATTCCACCACACAAGAGCACGAGCCATCAAATATTATTCATAAAAACGTTACTGCAGTCAGATGTAAAAAAACAAACGCAGTTTGTCACTTACCAAATTCTTTGTTGACAAAGAATTTAATCCCAGTACATCGTTTCAGTTCCAGTAAGAAGTCCTTCTCGATTCATGGACGCCGTGACAGTCGAGCCGCCCCTGTATTTCGCCGGTCTACGGCGGCCATTCGCACCTCCGCCGGCCCCGCTCCGACCGTCGCCCGGCACGAGCGCACGGCGCAGACTGCGGTTATGGAGAAAAGTTTTTAAAAGCACCGTAGTGTCCAGCCGTGCTATGGCGTCCTCGGATCGCGAGGAGTAGTATAATGTCAGTTTATACTGTTGATACAGTTTTCACTGATTATTGACTTTCGGTATTAGAGTAAATTGAACGTGTTCTGTGAAGCATATAATATAGTCGGGGCCAGCGATGTCAGAGACCGGCCCAAACCCCGTCGGCCTACCGGGGATTCCCCCGGTATCCCCGATGGCCAGTCCGCCCCTGCTTCTGGTTGAAGAACTAGTTGTAAAACCAATGTTTGGCTCTGCTATGTCCAGTGTTTTCCTTTCAGGACGTGGCGGCTCAGAGGCCGGTGTCTATGTTTGGAGCTGTTTATGTTCAAAGCAACTGAGTGAGCGGTTTATGATCACAGGAATAGTAAAAGGGGGAAACGTGTCTCACAGTGACAGTTACTCTTCAGGCATTCCTTGGCTGCAGTGGAATGTCAAGTGGTTTGACCCCATCCTCGGCAGTTACTACCATGACACCGCTGATCATGCAGGCGGGTTTCTTCACACACCATGTTACCATGGCAACGTCACGGAGACAGGGAGGGAAAACGGGAGTTTGACGGCAAGAATGTGCGAGTACCCTCTCATGGGTTTGTGTGTGTGTGTGTGTGTGTGACACAGGTGGACATCGTAACTCGGCTGATTTATAACCTTCTGCATGCACACAGTCACCTGTCACTGGTGGACCTCCTGCTCATGTCCCCTCACAATGAGCACTCATATAATCTTTGTATTAATAGTACACAAAATACTTTGAACAAAGAGGCAACCTCCAGTTCTTCTGAAGCAAAACTTGTATTCTCTCTTGTAACTGTCAAGGAGACATGTGTAATTGTGTTCTATCGAGTGTATATGGTACCGTATATGGTGCCTCAAGGTATCGTATTTCGTCATGTAACGTCGTAAAGTAACGGGCCACACCCAGAGTTGGCGTGGGCATGTGACTGTGGCATTGTGGGTCATTTGCTGGCACAGAAGCAGAGAGGAGTGAACGACCTAGATTAAATTGATTCTGCACGTGGTCCAAGAGGTGCACACGGTAAAGTGTTAAGTTGTACATATATTCGTGTGTATTGTTGTTGACCTGCATTTACGTTTACATGTGTTGCATTTGTAGCGATTGTAGTTTATGTCATTATTAATGTGCTAATATGTGCTACAATGGACATAGCAAATCAGGGGACTCCAGGAAGAGCTCGCAATTTACAATGTAAAATGTAAAAATGTTTATGTTTTGTTTGTAGTTTTCACGGTGTCTGAGGTGGAGAGAGAGAGGGAGAGAGAGCGAACGGTGTATATATATATACACACATACATAGCATACACATATATCTGACTCTAAATGGACCATAACTTACTAAATGAACATCATGCTGTATTGAAGAAGACTTGAAACTAGAGATTGAGACCATAAACTCATGTTTACAATGTTTACTGAGGGAATAAATCAGGAGAGAAGTAGAGTCATTTTCTCATAGACATAAACAAAGTTGTATGATCAATTGGTCGTGTAAGGGTTAAAACAAACTGTGCATTGCCTATATCCATTGCAGTTGGGTTTGCTCATTTTAAAAGAGGCCCTTCGGTTGGCATGAGATGTCCATGTTTGATCGGAACTTCCATATTGTGAAGCACCAAGGCGGATATATTGGAAATGTCTGTTGTATTAATAGACGTTGACTTAAACACTAAATTGGGTAATTTGAGAAGCTGCCGCCCGCTCTCCTCCTGGTGAAGTAGTCTCCTAATAGCTTACAACATCTTGTCTCATTTGTGGTAATAAACAGTAAATCCATCGAATTCATTGCCTCGATATTGCTATTTTCCAAGCCGCATAGCTGTCAGATTTCCCAGGACCCAGGGTCCTAGGGTGGTTATACAGAAGGGGCTGTGGTTTCATCTAAAGTAGTTTGGAAAAACCGCCAGCTCAGAGTACCCTTTGCGACGAGTGTCCCCATGCGCTAAGTATTCTCTTCAGGTGTTTCTCACTTGTGATAAAACCATGCAGCTGAGGCCATATCCACACTAGTCCAGTTTTGCTACGTTTACACTGAGCAGCCACACCACGCCGGAGTTTTGGAGCACCCTGAACGGAGGAACCTGAAAACTCCGCCGAGGTTGGAGGTATTTGAAAACTCCGGGGTTTTGGTTGAGTGTAGACGTCAGATACGGATGTCTGTTCGAAAAAATGAGCCCACACCCGTGCTCGCTACTGGATTGGTTATTACCAGCCATGACGTCTCCGTCCCTGATTCGTCACACTCACTATCACGTGACCCGTACCCGGAAGAAAACAAACAGCCGGGCGACCAGCAGCGATTCATTTCAACATGGATAACGAATGGCAAGCCTTGCTTGCTGTGTTGTCTGTACTAGCAGCTATTGTGGAGTTAAATGCGTCATTTTACAATGCTGCTATTGCCTACAGGCGGAGGAGGCGAGCTATTCTTCGAGCGATGAGCGACAATTCCCGAGTCCAGAGACGCTATCAGCCGTACATGGAGCGCCGGTTTTGTGCACGCTGTATTACCTATTGCGTACTAGCAGCTGTTGTGCAGTCTGAAGCTACAGTTAGCAATAAATGCTATTCAGAGCTACAGCTACAAACAGACAACACAGAGGAAACTAGTGATCGACGCTGATTCGTTTTACTTCTTCCGTTTGGTAACCTTGAGAGACCTTAGTCTGCAAGTATTTCTTTATGGAGCATGAAAATATGTACGAAGATATATTATATTCGCTATTGGTAATCGCGGTTAGCATTTCCCCATTGGCGGTAATGTTAAAATTAGCTTAGAAGCTAGCGAGTCGGACCTGTTGCATGATGTTGTGCCCTAAAAGATGGAGCAAATGCCCTAAAGAATTGATAGAGGGCGAAGATGATGTCCCTGTTTTTCTGCTGGGTGACCCAGCTTATCCCCTGATGCCGTATCTCATGAAGGAATACCCCAATGGCGGAGCTAACGTTACATTCATCAGCCCCCACGACAACAACACAGAGGAAGTGAGTGATCGACGTGTGTTGACCACATTTATGGACCATAATCGAGTAAACGTTTCCGTGTAAGTGTTGATTTTAAACTAAAGTTGATGTGAGTGAGAGAGAGCGAGAGCGAGAGCCCCACAGCGCTGTAACTACGTCTGAAAAATAAAACTTCTAAAACTTTCCACGAACTGTGTCTGTTTGAGTTTTTAGAGGAAGATCTTAAGTATCAAATACAACCTTTCATTATTAAAGACTACTTTATCACTCCGTCGTATTTTTTTTAAACTAAGCAAGCAATCCACTTCCTGTTTACACCGTCACGCGCATGCCCAGTGTACGTTAATGGACACCTGCTGTCCGCCTTCGAAGGCTGCCGTGTGGATGCAGATCAACTTGAGAATAATGCTGAAACTCCCGTGTGGATGGAGATCGTTTCTATTTAACAACTCTGCATCCAACTAGACACGGAGTAGTGAGGATATGGTCTGAATCTATGTCTTTATATCTAAGGCCAATCTAAAAATAAGACAGTATGAACTCCTAAAAATAAGATAGTATGAACTCATAAAAATAAGATAGTATGAACTCCTAAAAATAAGATAGTATGAACTCCTAAAAGTAAGATAGTATGAACTCCTCCCACGGATGTGTGTGCTTCATTGTTGTTGAACTTACCTGGAAGTACATTGCCTTTTTCTTTGACATTTTTTTTTAGTAGTAGAAATCTCGCAAAAAAACCTTTGATTCATTTTTCCCGACATGTCCCTTCCGGGGCTCCGTACGTTAAGCCTGGACAGTAAACTATTCATTTGATTTTCCCCCAGGCATTAATAGTAGTCTGCAAACATTTATTAAATGCTTTATACAACTCTATAATTTAGTTGTTAGCAGATATTAAAACGTTTTTAGTGGTAATTAATTATCTGCAATAATAACTTCTCATATAAAGACATATTTTACATTATCAAAGTATTTTATTTCATTATCCGTATAATCAGCAGCATCCACTTAAGAGTGCCCAGTATCTACTTACAGCTTTATCGTAAGCAGGGAGAAACCATCTATTGTCATTGTCACCATTTGATATTTATGTACTGATTATGAGTGATAAATAAGTGGGTTGAAGTAAAATACTGGTAGATTTTAGTCATCGCCGTATTTGTCACATACTTATACAATATGTGCAGTGAAATGCAGAGTGGTGCATGTCAAAGTTAGTGTATATTATGACAATATAACCATCATGCAAATGACTCTCTGAAAGAAAGAACTTTGTTTGGGTCTAAAATAGCAGCAGCAGTCATATTGAGATGCATATCTCTGAAATAGCTCAATGAAACAGCTGAATAATCGAGTAAACGTTTCCGTGTAAGTGTTGATTTTAAACTAAAGTTGATGTGAGTGAGAGAGAGCGAGAGCGAGAGCCCCACAGCGCTGTAACTACGTCTGAAAAATAAAACTTCTAAAACTTTCCACGAACTGTGTCTGTTTGAGTTTTTAGAGGAAGATCTTAAGTATCAAATACAACCTTTCATTATTAAAGACTACTTTATCACTCCGTCGTATTTTTTTTAAACTAAGCAAGCAATCCACTTCCTGTTTACACCGTCACGCGCATGCCCAGTGTACGTTAATGGACACCTGCTGTCCGCCTTCGAAGGCTGCCGTGTGGATGCAGATCAACTTGAGAATAATGCTGAAACTCCCGTGTGGATGGAGATCGTTTCTATTTAACAACTCTGCATCCAACTAGACACGGAGTAGTGAGGATATGGTCTGAATCTATGTCTTTATATCTAAGGCCAATCTAAAAATAAGACAGTATGAACTCCTAAAAATAAGATAGTATGAACTCATAAAAATAAGATAGTATGAACTCCTAAAAATAAGATAGTATGAACTCCTAAAAGTAAGATAGTATGAACTCCTCCCACGGATGTGTGTGCTTCATTGTTGTTGAACTTACCTGGAAGTACATTGCCTTTTTCTTTGACATTTTTTTTTAGTAGTAGAAATCTCGCAAAAAAACCTTTGATTCATTTTTCCCGACATGTCCCTTCCGGGGCTCCGTACGTTAAGCCTGGACAGTAAACTATTCATTTGATTTTCCCCCAGGCATTAATAGTAGTCTGCAAACATTTATTAAATGCTTTATACAACTCTATAATTTAGTTGTTAGCAGATATTAAAACGTTTTTAGTGGTAATTAATTATCTGCAATAATAACTTCTCATATAAAGACATATTTTACATTATCAAAGTATTTTATTTCATTATCCGTATAATCAGCAGCATCCACTTAAGAGTGCCCAGTATCTACTTACAGCTTTATCGTAAGCAGGGAGAAACCATCTATTGTCATTGTCACCATTTGATATTTATGTACTGATTATGAGTGATAAATAAGTGGGTTGAAGTAAAATACTGGTAGATTTTAGTCATCGCCGTATTTGTCACATACTTATACAATATGTGCAGTGAAATGCAGAGTGGTGCATGTCAAAGTTAGTGTATATTATGACAATATAACCATCATGCAAATGACTCTCTGAAAGAAAGAACTTTGTTTGGGTCTAAAATAGCAGCAGCAGTCATATTGAGATGCATATCTCTGAAATAGCTCAATGAAACAGCTGAATAATCGAGTAAACGTTTCCGTGTAAGTGTTGATTTTAAACTAAAGTTGATGTGAGTGAGAGAGAGCGAGAGCGAGAGCCCCACAGCGCTGTAACTACGTCTGAAAAATAAAACTTCTAAAACTTTCCACGAACTGTGTCTGTTTGAGTTTTTAGAGGAAGATCTTAAGTATCAAATACAACCTTTCATTATTAAAGACTACTTTATCACTCCGTCGTATTTTTTTTAAACTAAGCAAGCAATCCACTTCCTGTTTACACCGTCACGCGCATGCCCAGTGTACGTTAATGGACACCTGCTGTCCGCCTTCGAAGGCTGCCGTGTGGATGCAGATCAACTTGAGAATAATGCTGAAACTCCCGTGTGGATGGAGATCGTTTCTATTTAACAACTCTGCATCCAACTAGACACGGAGTAGTGAGGATATGGTCTGAATCTATGTCTTTATATCTAAGGCCAATCTAAAAATAAGACAGTATGAACTCCTAAAAATAAGATAGTATGAACTCATAAAAATAAGATAGTATGAACTCCTAAAAATAAGATAGTATGAACTCCTAAAAGTAAGATAGTATGAACTCCTCCCACGGATGTGTGTGCTTCATTGTTGTTGAACTTACCTGGAAGTACATTGCCTTTTTCTTTGACATTTTTTTTTAGTAGTAGAAATCTCGCAAAAAAACCTTTGATTCATTTTTCCCGACATGTCCCTTCCGGGGCTCCGTACGTTAAGCCTGGACAGTAAACTATTCATTTGATTTTCCCCCAGGCATTAATAGTAGTCTGCAAACATTTATTAAATGCTTTATACAACTCTATAATTTAGTTGTTAGCAGATATTAAAACGTTTTTAGTGGTAATTAATTATCTGCAATAATAACTTCTCATATAAAGACATATTTTACATTATCAAAGTATTTTATTTCATTATCCGTATAATCAGCAGCATCCACTTAAGAGTGCCCAGTATCTACTTACAGCTTTATCGTAAGCAGGGAGAAACCATCTATTGTCATTGTCACCATTTGATATTTATGTACTGATTATGAGTGATAAATAAGTGGGTTGAAGTAAAATACTGGTAGATTTTAGTCATCGCCGTATTTGTCACATACTTATACAATATGTGCAGTGAAATGCAGAGTGGTGCATGTCAAAGTTAGTGTATATTATGACAATATAACCATCATGCAAATGACTCTCTGAAAGAAAGAACTTTGTTTGGGTCTAAAATAGCAGCAGCAGTCATATTGAGATGCATATCTCTGAAATAGCTCAATGAAACAGCTGAATAATCGAGTAAACGTTTCCGTGTAAGTGTTGATTTTAAACTAAAGTTGATGTGAGTGAGAGAGAGCGAGAGCGAGAGCCCCACAGCGCTGTAACTACGTCTGAAAAATAAAACTTCTAAAACTTTCCACGAACTGTGTCTGTTTGAGTTTTTAGAGGAAGATCTTAAGTATCAAATACAACCTTTCATTATTAAAGACTACTTTATCACTCCGTCGTATTTTTTTTAAACTAAGCAAGCAATCCACTTCCTGTTTACACCGTCACGCGCATGCCCAGTGTACGTTAATGGACACCTGCTGTCCGCCTTCGAAGGCTGCCGTGTGGATGCAGATCAACTTGAGAATAATGCTGAAACTCCCGTGTGGATGGAGATCGTTTCTATTTAACAACTCTGCATCCAACTAGACACGGAGTAGTGAGGATATGGTCTGAATCTATGTCTTTATATCTAAGGCCAATCTAAAAATAAGACAGTATGAACTCCTAAAAATAAGATAGTATGAACTCATAAAAATAAGATAGTATGAACTCCTAAAAATAAGATAGTATGAACTCCTAAAAGTAAGATAGTATGAACTCCTCCCACGGATGTGTGTGCTTCATTGTTGTTGAACTTACCTGGAAGTACATTGCCTTTTTCTTTGACATTTTTTTTTAGTAGTAGAAATCTCGCAAAAAAACCTTTGATTCATTTTTCCCGACATGTCCCTTCCGGGGCTCCGTACGTTAAGCCTGGACAGTAAACTATTCATTTGATTTTCCCCCAGGCATTAATAGTAGTCTGCAAACATTTATTAAATGCTTTATACAACTCTATAATTTAGTTGTTAGCAGATATTAAAACGTTTTTAGTGGTAATTAATTATCTGCAATAATAACTTCTCATATAAAGACATATTTTACATTATCAAAGTATTTTATTTCATTATCCGTATAATCAGCAGCATCCACTTAAGAGTGCCCAGTATCTACTTACAGCTTTATCGTAAGCAGGGAGAAACCATCTATTGTCATTGTCACCATTTGATATTTATGTACTGATTATGAGTGATAAATAAGTGGGTTGAAGTAAAATACTGGTAGATTTTAGTCATCGCCGTATTTGTCACATACTTATACAATATGTGCAGTGAAATGCAGAGTGGTGCATGTCAAAGTTAGTGTATATTATGACAATATAACCATCATGCAAATGACTCTCTGAAAGAAAGAACTTTGTTTGGGTCTAAAATAGCAGCAGCAGTCATATTGAGATGCATATCTCTGAAATAGCTCAATGAAACAGCTGAATAATCGAGTAAACGTTTCCGTGTAAGTGTTGATTTTAAACTAAAGTTGATGTGAGTGAGAGAGAGCGAGAGCGAGAGCCCCACAGCGCTGTAACTACGTCTGAAAAATAAAACTTCTAAAACTTTCCACGAACTGTGTCTGTTTGAGTTTTTAGAGGAAGATCTTAAGTATCAAATACAACCTTTCATTATTAAAGACTACTTTATCACTCCGTCGTATTTTTTTTAAACTAAGCAAGCAATCCACTTCCTGTTTACACCGTCACGCGCATGCCCAGTGTACGTTAATGGACACCTGCTGTCCGCCTTCGAAGGCTGCCGTGTGGATGCAGATCAACTTGAGAATAATGCTGAAACTCCCGTGTGGATGGAGATCGTTTCTATTTAACAACTCTGCATCCAACTAGACACGGAGTAGTGAGGATATGGTCTGAATCTATGTCTTTATATCTAAGGCCAATCTAAAAATAAGACAGTATGAACTCCTAAAAATAAGATAGTATGAACTCATAAAAATAAGATAGTATGAACTCCTAAAAATAAGATAGTATGAACTCCTAAAAGTAAGATAGTATGAACTCCTCCCACGGATGTGTGTGCTTCATTGTTGTTGAACTTACCTGGAAGTACATTGCCTTTTTCTTTGACATTTTTTTTTAGTAGTAGAAATCTCGCAAAAAAACCTTTGATTCATTTTTCCCGACATGTCCCTTCCGGGGCTCCGTACGTTAAGCCTGGACAGTAAACTATTCATTTGATTTTCCCCCAGGCATTAATAGTAGTCTGCAAACATTTATTAAATGCTTTATACAACTCTATAATTTAGTTGTTAGCAGATATTAAAACGTTTTTAGTTGTAATTAATTATCTGCAATAATAACTTCTCATATAAAGACATATTTTACATTATCAAAGTATTTTATTTCATTATCCGTATAATCAGCAGCATCCACTTAAGAGTGCCCAGTATCTACTTACAGCTTTATCGTAAGCAGGGAGAAACCATCTATTGTCATTGTCACCATTTGATATTTATGTACTGATTATGAGTGATAAATAAGTGGGTTGAAGTAAAATACTGGTAGATTTTAGTCATCGCCGTATTTGTCACATACTTATACAATATGTGCAGTGAAATGCAGAGTGGTGCATGTCAAAGTTAGTGTATATTATGACAATATAACCATCATGCAAATGACTCTCTGAAAGAAAGAACTTTGTTTGGGTCTAAAATAGCAGCAGCAGTCATATTGAGATGCATATCTCTGAAATAGCTCAATGAAACAGCTGAATAATCGAGTAAACGTTTCCGTGTAAGTGTTGATTTTAAACTAAAGTTGATGTGAGTGAGAGAGAGCGAGAGCGAGAGCCCCACAGCGCTGTAACTACGTCTGAAAAATAAAACTTCTAAAACTTTCCACGAACTGTGTCTGTTTGAGTTTTTAGAGGAAGATCTTAAGTATCAAATACAACCTTTCATTATTAAAGACTACTTTATCACTCCGTCGTATTTTTTTTAAACTAAGCAAGCAATCCACTTCCTGTTTACACCGTCACGCGCATGCCCAGTGTACGTTAATGGACACCTGCTGTCCGCCTTCGAAGGCTGCCGTGTGGATGCAGATCAACTTGAGAATAATGCTGAAACTCCCGTGTGGATGGAGATCGTTTCTATTTAACAACTCTGCATCCAACTAGACACGGAGTAGTGAGGATATGGTCTGAATCTATGTCTTTATATCTAAGGCCAATCTAAAAATAAGACAGTATGAACTCCTAAAAATAAGATAGTATGAACTCATAAAAATAAGATAGTATGAACTCCTAAAAATAAGATAGTATGAACTCCTAAAAGTAAGATAGTATGAACTCCTCCCACGGATGTGTGTGCTTCATTGTTGTTGAACTTACCTGGAAGTACATTGCCTTTTTCTTTGACATTTTTTTTTAGTAGTAGAAATCTCGCAAAAAAACCTTTGATTCATTTTTCCCGACATGTCCCTTCCGGGGCTCCGTACGTTAAGCCTGGACAGTAAACTATTCATTTGATTTTCCCCCAGGCATTAATAGTAGTCTGCAAACATTTATTAAATGCTTTATACAACTCTATAATTTAGTTGTTAGCAGATATTAAAACGTTTTTAGTGGTAATTAATTATCTGCAATAATAACTTCTCATATAAAGACATATTTTACATTATCAAAGTATTTTATTTCATTATCCGTATAATCAGCAGCATCCACTTAAGAGTGCCCAGTATCTACTTACAGCTTTATCGTAAGCAGGGAGAAACCATCTATTGTCATTGTCACCATTTGATATTTATGTACTGATTATGAGTGATAAATAAGTGGGTTGAAGTAAAATACTGGTAGATTTTAGTCATCGCCGTATTTGTCACATACTTATACAATATGTGCAGTGAAATGCAGAGTGGTGCATGTCAAAGTTAGTGTATATTATGACAATATAACCATCATGCAAATGACTCTCTGAAAGAAAGAACTTTGTTTGGGTCTAAAATAGCAGCAGCAGTCATATTGAGATGCATATCTCTGAAATAGCTCAATGAAACAGCTGAATAATCGAGTAAACGTTTCCGTGTAAGTGTTGATTTTAAACTAAAGTTGATGTGAGTGAGAGAGAGCGAGAGCGAGAGCCCCACAGCGCTGTAACTACGTCTGAAAAATAAAACTTCTAAAACTTTCCACGAACTGTGTCTGTTTGAGTTTTTAGAGGAAGATCTTAAGTATCAAATACAACCTTTCATTATTAAAGACTACTTTATCACTCCGTCGTATTTTTTTTAAACTAAGCAAGCAATCCACTTCCTGTTTACACCGTCACGCGCATGCCCAGTGTACGTTAATGGACACCTGCTGTCCGCCTTCGAAGGCTGCCGTGTGGATGCAGATCAACTTGAGAATAATGCTGAAACTCCCGTGTGGATGGAGATCGTTTCTATTTAACAACTCTGCATCCAACTAGACACGGAGTAGTGAGGATATGGTCTGAATCTATGTCTTTATATCTAAGGCCAATCTAAAAATAAGACAGTATGAACTCCTAAAAATAAGATAGTATGAACTCATAAAAATAAGATAGTATGAACTCCTAAAAATAAGATAGTATGAACTCCTAAAAGTAAGATAGTATGAACTCCTCCCACGGATGTGTGTGCTTCATTGTTGTTGAACTTACCTGGAAGTACATTGCCTTTTTCTTTGACATTTTTTTTTAGTAGTAGAAATCTCGCAAAAAAACCTTTGATTCATTTTTCCCGACATGTCCCTTCCGGGGCTCCGTACGTTAAGCCTGGACAGTAAACTATTCATTTGATTTTCCCCCAGGCATTAATAGTAGTCTGCAAACATTTATTAAATGCTTTATACAACTCTATAATTTAGTTGTTAGCAGATATTAAAACGTTTTTAGTTGTAATTAATTATCTGCAATAATAACTTCTCATATAAAGACATATTTTACATTATCAAAGTATTTTATTTCATTATCCGTATAATCAGCAGCATCCACTTAAGAGTGCCCAGTATCTACTTACAGCTTTATCGTAAGCAGGGAGAAACCATCTATTGTCATTGTCACCATTTGATATTTATGTACTGATTATGAGTGATAAATAAGTGGGTTGAAGTAAAATACTGGTAGATTTTAGTCATCGCCGTATTTGTCACATACTTATACAATATGTGCAGTGAAATGCAGAGTGGTGCATGTCAAAGTTAGTGTATATTATGACAATATAACCATCATGCAAATGACTCTCTGAAAGAAAGAACTTTGTTTGGGTCTAAAATAGCAGCAGCAGTCATATTGAGATGCATATCTCTGAAATAGCTCAATGAAACAGCTGAATAATCGAGTAAACGTTTCCGTGTAAGTGTTGATTTTAAACTAAAGTTGATGTGAGTGAGAGAGAGCGAGAGCGAGAGCCCCACAGCGCTGTAACTACGTCTGAAAAATAAAACTTCTAAAACTTTCCACGAACTGTGTCTGTTTGAGTTTTTAGAGGAAGATCTTAAGTATCAAATACAACCTTTCATTATTAAAGACTACTTTATCACTCCGTCGTATTTTTTTTAAACTAAGCAAGCAATCCACTTCCTGTTTACACCGTCACGCGCATGCCCAGTGTACGTTAATGGACACCTGCTGTCCGCCTTCGAAGGCTGCCGTGTGGATGCAGATCAACTTGAGAATAATGCTGAAACTCCCGTGTGGATGGAGATCGTTTCTATTTAACAACTCTGCATCCAACTAGACACGGAGTAGTGAGGATATGGTCTGAATCTATGTCTTTATATCTAAGGCCAATCTAAAAATAAGACAGTATGAACTCCTAAAAATAAGATAGTATGAACTCATAAAAATAAGATAGTATGAACTCCTAAAAATAAGATAGTATGAACTCCTAAAAGTAAGATAGTATGAACTCCTCCCACGGATGTGTGTGCTTCATTGTTGTTGAACTTACCTGGAAGTACATTGCCTTTTTCTTTGACATTTTTTTTTAGTAGTAGAAATCTCGCAAAAAAACCTTTGATTCATTTTTCCCGACATGTCCCTTCCGGGGCTCCGTACGTTAAGCCTGGACAGTAAACTATTCATTTGATTTTCCCCCAGGCATTAATAGTAGTCTGCAAACATTTATTAAATGCTTTATACAACTCTATAATTTAGTTGTTAGCAGATATTAAAACGTTTTTAGTGGTAATTAATTATCTGCAATAATAACTTCTCATATAAAGACATATTTTACATTATCAAAGTATTTTATTTCATTATCCGTATAATCAGCAGCATCCACTTAAGAGTGCCCAGTATCTACTTACAGCTTTATCGTAAGCAGGGAGAAACCATCTATTGTCATTGTCACCATTTGATATTTATGTACTGATTATGAGTGATAAATAAGTGGGTTGAAGTAAAATACTGGTAGATTTTAGTCATCGCCGTATTTGTCACATACTTATACAATATGTGCAGTGAAATGCAGAGTGGTGCATGTCAAAGTTAGTGTATATTATGACAATATAACCATCATGCAAATGACTCTCTGAAAGAAAGAACTTTGTTTGGGTCTAAAATAGCAGCAGCAGTCATATTGAGATGCATATCTCTGAAATAGCTCAATGAAACAGCTGAAGCAACAAGCAGGGTCTTCCCTCATTATTGAGGGAATTGAAAGGCATGTGCGTGCGCGGTGTGTGCGTGTGTGTTGCGCCGGGGGAATCCTGTCTGGGACAGAAGTGTGTGTATGATTTCACCCGCGGATTAGCGTTCCGTCTCCGCAGAGAATGACAAGGTTCTATTTGAGTGGTTCCATGTGTCTGAAAGTGTGTGTGTTTTTGATGCCGTGTTGGGATTATCCCTGTGTGTGTGTGTGTGTGTGACTTTATGAGGAGGGAGCACACTGTAAAGTTCATGTGGGCTGGAAAGTTGGCAATGAGCTGACAGTTGAAGCTGAAAGTTAGGATTAAGGATGGGTATAATCAGTGTGTCCTTCAGTTTGACCCAGTCTGTCTTCATTACTCTGTGTGTGTGTGTGTGTGTAAACAGCATTCCCTCTCATCTGGCATAGGAAGAAATGAAAATAGAGATAGAGGTGCTGATGAGGGGAAAGACAGAGACAGTTTCTCTGTTTGGAGTGTCTCTGAACACCACAGGTCGACAGCAGATGAACATACAATAATATGGTTTCATAATTTATCAGAAATGTGAGACAATATCTGTATAAATAAATAAATAATAGAACAGACTACAATGTCCATCTTGTCTCCAATTCAGTGACCTAATGCCGCCCTCTGGTGGTGGAATTTGTTAAATTCACATAGACACCAGAGAATGGTGGACGTTGCTTTGACTACGTCCACTTCTAATATACAATCTATGCTCAAAAGTGACAGACAGTGCCGAGGGAAGCCTCGTACCCAAAGTTTAACATTTTTCAACTCTCTGTGACCACAGAGGAAGACCAAAAGCACAGCACTCCGCACAGAATAGACGCTCGGTGCATCTTCACGTTGCTGCGTACGTAGTATGTAACTCTGCGATGCTCCCATTGCAATGAATTTAAAAAAAGCACTTGCATTGCTGGTGCTAAAGCTTTATAGTTAACAGGCTGCTAGCCACACACACACACCTCATATTTTCTTCTGAAACTGATACCGTTCATATCCAAGGCTGTGTAATTTCAGAATCAAGAGGAAGAGCCATACAAGCCGTTTCTTGCTCTCTGTCAGAGAGCCTTTGGCTCGGCAGCTCCACGCCTATGGAACAGTCTCCCTGACCACCTAAGGGCAACACAGACACTGGTCTCTTTTAAGACTGGCCTAAAAACCTTTTTATTCAGGAAAGCCTTTCTGACCTAAGTCACTGTCAGTTATTTCTTTTGTGTTTCTGTTCATTCACTGGTTTTTATTTTATTATAGTTTTTTTTATGTTTTAACTATGTTTTTTACTATGTTTTTACTATGTACTGGCTCTGTGGCACTCTGAGATTTAAAAAAAAAAAAAAATGAAAAGTGCGTTACAAATAAAATACATTATTATTATTATTAGAAGTGTGAAGGGACAAGAGGAGGTGAAGAAGAGGGTCAGGAGCTCACATGAACTTGATTTCACCAACCGAGTATAGAACATTCGGGCCTGGGGAGTGTGTGTGTGGGGAGGGGGGGTTAAGCACTCATTATGTAATGTGACGGAGACCTCCCTGTCATCACCTCTAATGAGAAGAACTGGCCTGAACTACAGACGGAGGCTCAGACACATTGGATACCCAACACAACATAACTACCCTAGATAGAGTTGTCATGGTCAATGGTTAAAAAAAAAGAAAAAAAAGAAGCTAATACTGGCTGTCGGTAGGAAACACAACAAACATCAATGTCCCGTGTTAAAGTCCAACATCTCGTTCCGACCACTGCCTTATTGCCATAATACAGAAACAATAAATACTGTAAATATAAAAAGCACGAAGTCGATTTGTGAAGGCGTTGAAGAAGTAGACAGAGAGATAAGACCAATATTATTTTCACTCAGAGGTTTTGTAACTCTACCATATCCACAAGTATAGTATCAATGGTCCCTCTTCTCTACCACCTACTGAAGAAATTCTCTTATTTATGTGATAGCTTGGAAGGGGTATATCTGGGTCATACTAGAATCTAGTTTATGTTTCAGGGTAATAAGGGGCCACAGACAACAGGTAACCTGCAAGGTGCACTCGGTAGAGTGCAGATATCTGCCAGGTGTGTCTGCAACGACCACTGCTGTATCGTGTGACTGAATGAATACCAAACACAATTAACTGACACCCGCCTTGGAACCAATGGGCTGTAAGGCTTCGTAAAACACATTTCATTCAAACCTGCATGGATGAATGCATGTATTCAGTTTGAAGTCCCTGTATATAAGAAGGCTAGTTTAGACTCCGCAACGATGAAATAGGCCAATATCAAACCTCCCATTTTTAAGTAAAATAATTGAAAAAGCGGTTTTCCAACAGCTGACCAACTTCTTGGCCGTAAATAACTGCTTTGATGTTTTCCTGTCAGGCTTTCGACAGCACCACAGTACTGAAACTGCTCTTGTTAAGGTTTTCAACGACATCCACTTAAACATAGACAATGGCAGAAGTTCAGTCTTAGTGTTACTGGATCTCAGTGCTGCATTCGACACGGTCGACCATGCCATACTCCTAGAAAGACTAAACATCTGGGTGGGACTCTCTGGCACAGCACTTAACTGGTTTGAATCCTACTTGAAGGACCGAGAATACTTTGTGTCTGTAGCTGATTACACATCAGAGCTGACTAAAATGACATGTGGTGTTCCCCAAGGTTCAATACTGGGGCCTCTTCTGTTCAACATCTACATGCTTCCACTAGCTCAGATTATGGAAAACAACAAAGTGTGTTATCATAATTATGCAGACGACACACAAATCTACATAACTATGTCACCAGGGGACTATAATCCCATACAAGGGCTGGGTAACTGCATTGAACAAATCAACAACTGGATGTGCCAGAATTTTCTTCAATTAAACAAAGATAAAACAGAAGTAATTGTTTTTGGTACCAATGACGAACAATTGAAAATCACCGCTCAGCTTCAATCACTGATGTTAAAACCCACAAACCAAGCCAGAAATCTAGGTGTAGTTATGGATTCAGACCTCAACCTGAACAGCCATATCAAGACAATTACAAAATCAGCCTACTATCGCCTGAAGAATATATCAAGGATTAGAGGACTTATGTCTCAACAGGATTTGGAAAAACTTGTCCATGCATTTATCTTCAGCAGACTGGACTACTGTAACGGTGTGTTTACAGGTCTCTGTAAAAAGTCTGTCAGAAAGCTGCAGCTGATTCAGAACGCTGCAGCTCGAGTCCTCACTAAGACCAGGAGGGTGGATCACATCACCCCAGTTCTGATGTCTTTGCACTGGCTTCCTGTCCAACAAAGAATTGACTTTAAAATCCTGCTGTTGGTTTACAAAGCACTGAATGGTTTAGGGCCAAAATACATCTCTGATCTGCTGCTACCTTATGAACCATCCCGACCCCTTAGGTCGTCTGGGACCGGTCTACTTTCTGTTCCCAGAGTCAGAACTAAACATGGAGAAGCAGCATTCAGTTTTTCTGCTCCACATATCTGGAACAAAGTCCCAGAAAGCTGCAGGTCTGCTGAGACCCTCAGCTCATTTAAATCAAGATTGAAGACTTTTCTGTTTGCTGCTGCCTTTAATTGAATCACATTCAATTAATAGATTAATCAATTTCCTGCATTTCTGCATTTTACGACTGTATTTTATTTCTTACACTGTTCTTAATTGCTGTTAAATCTCCTTTTCTTTTGCCTTATATTTTGATGCTTTTAATGGTTTTATGTGAAGCACTTTGAATTAAGACCTCAGAGAGGCCGGGTTAGAGTCCCGAGGCGGGGTTGGAGTCCCACGCTAAATAAGACCTCAGAGAGGCGGGGTTGGAGTCCCACGCTATATAAAGAACTGCACAATATATCGCCATTTCCTTCGGGACCGAGTTCGTGCAAAGCGTACACTATAAAACGCAGATCGGCAGAGATCTTTTCCAGACGTGGTTTGTGTGCGAGTAGTTGCAGAATTGCGGCAGTGTATGGTTGATTGCGTACAGCGTAATGTCTCAGGGAGACATCGATTAAGACCTCAGAGAGGCCGGGTTAGAGTCCCGAGGCGGGGTTGGAGTCCCACGCTATTTTGTGTTTTAATGACTGTTTTTATTGTTTCAATGTATGTTTTAAATTTCCTTTACTTTTGCCTTTATGCTTTTAATGGTTATATGTGAAGCACTTTGAATTACCTTGTTGTTGAAATGTGCTATACAAATAAACTTGCCTTGCCTTATATAGGACACATACAATCTTGCCAAAATAAAAAAAAACTCACCAAGCTGTCTGCCCGAGCAGCGACTGAGTGGAGCTCCTCGGCTGTGTGTGTAGTGGTAGTAACATTAGCTGATAGCTGTTAGCCAAACACATAGTCCAAAACAATTAAAGTCTGCAAACTGTTTTCACCCACTGTGTCTATGGCCACAGAGCAGCGGCAGAGAGGTGCTCAGCAGTGTGTGTACTGGTACCTCCGTTAGCCACACAACGAAAGTGGGTAAACAGTTTTCCCCGTAGCGTTTGACCTGAGAGTGCGGGCGGGTGAATATGGGTGAAGTAGATCAGCTACATAAGTCGGAGCCTGACCGTGAAGTGCTCTGTAAGTGATGGTGAGAATTTTGAAGTGTATCCTAGATGCTACAGGGAGCCAGTGGAGAGATCGGAGTACGGGGGTGATGTGAGACCGTCGATTTGTCCTGGTGAGCAATCTGGCGGCAGCATTTTGGATGACCTGCATACGGTTAAGAGCAGATACACTGAGTGATGTGAAAAGTGAGTTACAGTAGTCAATGCGTGAAGAGATAAATGTGTGTATGATCATCTCTAATTCAGGTGTTGATACTACAGATCTCAGTTTACTGATATTTCTTAGATGGAAGAAACATGATCTGGACAGCTGCTTAACATGAGGGTCAAACGACATGGATCGATCAAAGAAAATCCCTAGATTGAGCAGGTTGCAATGGGCAGCAGAGGAGAGTGGACTAATACTCCGCCTGATCATGGGGACAAACTCCTCTGGAGCAATAACTAGGACCTCCGTCTTAGAGTCGTTGAGTTGTAAGCAGTTTTCTGCCGTCCAGTCTCTGATGGCATTGACACAGTCCAGGAGCCTAGTTACATTAAGGACACGTACCACTTTGTCAACATAGTGAAAAAACTACACATTCTTGATAATTCTATTCTATTCACAATTGACATAGACAGTCTATATACTAATATTGACTTCAAAGAAGGCATGCAGGCCATAAAAAATGTATTTCGGAAACACCCAAACAAAAAAAGACCAGAAAAAGAATTATTACAGTTATTAGAGATTAATTTGACCAAAAATGATTTCACATTTAATGGAGAATTCTTCCTTCAAATTAAAGGTACAGCTATGGGGAAGAAATTTGCTCCCGCATATGCAAATATCTTCATGGCGGAATGGGAGGCGTCGGCTCTGAAGATATGTCCTAAAAAACCTCTGTACTATTACAGATTTTTAGATGACATCTGGGGGGTGTGGCCTCACTCGAGAGAGGATTTTGACATCTTTCTGAAGACGCTTAATAATCACAGTGAATCAATCAAGCTAAAATCCACCAGCAGTTTGAATTCGGTTGATTTCCTAGACACCACCACTTTTAAGAACGAAAGGTTCCAGGAGACTCACACACTAGCGATTAAAGTGTTCTTTAAGGAGACAGACACACACGCTCTGCTCCACAAAACCAGTTTCCACCCAAAACACACCTATGCAGGCCTGATTAAGTCGCAGCTGTTGAGATTTCACAGAATTTGCACTGAAGAAGAGGATTTTAATTCAGCAGTTAGAGTGTTGTTTCGAGCTTTGTCCACCAGAGGGTATTCTAGGACCTTTCTTAGAAAATGCAGGAGGTAATTTCAGCAAACTAAAGTACCAGTAGTAACTTGTAACCTCAACGGTTGAACTGATCGGAGAAAGTAGGAGGAACTTTCACAAACATATTACAGGAACCTCAACATTACAAAACTATAGTGTTATTGCTGCATTCAGGAAAAATAAGAATTTACAGGATCTCCTGGTAAAAGCGAAGATTAAACCCCTCTCGGATCCTAAATCCAGAGTACAGGGCCAGTATTTTAAACACCAAAACTGGTTCACTAATCGGTACACAAAAGAGGTCTTTCAGACAATGACCCGGGGCAGTCTGAAGTCAAAAAATTGTATATATCTGATTTCTTGTAAAAAGTGTGGTTTACAGTATGTGGGTGAAACAGGCAACACCATATCTATTCGTTTCACTCAACACAAACACAATATACTGAAGAGGAAAAAGATGGAGACACCTTTGGTGAAACACTTTTTATTCCATGAATGGAAATCTGTTTTAACGACTGTCATTGAGTGTAACCCCAGGTGGAACATCGCCCAGAGGAAAAGGGCTGAAAGGATACAAGGCTGATACAAGGCTGACTGGATACAAGACAGCCTAAGGGCTTGAATGAGAGGTAGGTGCTTTGGGGGCTGAGGCGGCGATGGACAGTGCACAGATAACTATGCTGGCTTCTAGCATAGTTATCACAATCCCCTAACACCTAACCAGCCCGTGCCTCCCGCCTCACGTCTCTGTTGCTCTGCTCCTCTCATGCAGTCTGCCCGGCTCTCTTATCCTAATCTCAACCACTCATTCTCCCCGCCTAAGCATAACCATTTGACCCCCCCCGCCTAAACATAACCATTTGAACCCCCGCCTAAACATAACCATTTGAAAACCCCCCCGCCTAAGCATAACCATTTGACCCCCCGCCTAAACATAACCATTTGACCCCACCCGCCTAAGCATAACCATTTGACCCCCCGCCTAAACATAACCATTTGACCCCACCCGCCTAAACGTAACACCACTCGGAGGGCGCGCCTAAACCCAACCAATACGACACAATTGGATGCCTAAAGCAAATAAATAACAGTGTATATGTACGAGTGTATGTGTGTATATGCAATTTTCTATATATATATGTATATGTATATAAGGGCATGTATGCAGGTGTTTGTGTATATGTGTAAAGGCATGGGCATATATGTAAGGGTTTTATAACGGTTCATGTAGAATGTCTGACCAAGCCTAATTAGGTACTCAGTACTACATAGAAGAGAACACACTTCAGCATCCATATGTATATATATATATATATATATGTGTGTATATACAGGTTTGGTGTTGAAACAGTTCATATGACATCACTTCTCAAACCACAGGATTCATCGGATCTCACTGGACAATCAGTTAGGCATCAAACATGCCACGGTGAAATGTTTAAAGTGTATGCATATGTGTATAATAGTTGTGTTCATTTGAATCAGTGCACATAACAGGACTCATCAGATCTCACTGGACAATCAGTTAGGCATCAAATATGCCACGGTGAAATGTTTAAAGTGTATGTATATGCAAAGAATTGTGTGTATTCTAACAGCTCATGCAACAGGATTTCTGAAGCCGCAGTCTGTAGTTCATGAATACAACACCAGTAACCAGTTAAACAGAATGTAACTCCAGTGAATATTATTATGTTTATTGGTACAAAATGGGGCCTGGGACAGAGTGTGGTTACATCTGGTCAGGGATAATACACTTTGGTACCCTGCTCGGTCAGAGGACCTGCTGATTGGTTCTTGGAACAAAATGGCCGCGCCCTGTACGCGGGCAATCCCATTGAAACTTAGCACCACAGCTCTTCCCCATCCCCCCTTTTCTACAACAGTTCCGATGCTACTACAGCGTCCGACATTGTTCCGCAACTGTATAGTTATTCTAGATAGAACAAGTAGCCTGAAGAAGGTTCTTATTAGAACCGAAACGTCGCGATTAATTTACTTGTTCAAAATATTATTTGCCTGAACAGAAAATAAAAGGTAAAAACAACTTTTGTGAACTTTTTTCTGAGCCACATGCTAACGAGGCTAAGCTAAGCTAACCTAGCCGCACCATGTTCCACGGCCGTGACCGTGGGGAGGAGTGGACGGTTGTCGACCACGGGAGAGGCCGCCGACAGCGGAACCAACGCCCGAGGTCACCCACCAGACCGATGTCCCCTCGCCGACGACGGGACCCTTCATACGGCCGCAGGTGGTACCCAGCAGACGACCGCAGCCGCAGGGACCCAGCGGACGTGCACCGGAGGGATCCGTCAGATGACCGCCGCAGGTATCAGGCAGACAGCCCCCGCAGGGGTCCACCAGTCGTCCAGCTGACGACTCGCGCAGGGATCCAGCCGACAGCCGCCACAGGACCTATGCCTCCATCACGAGGACCGGACTCGGGCCCGACGGGGACCGCTCCTCTCGGCGCCGCAACTATAATGACAGAGAAGTGGGTTATAGGACACATTTCGTTGACTGCAGGACCGTCCAGAGACCGGCCGGGTCCAACAGACCACGAAAGAAACGTAAGATCGACCACACACACAACACGGGTCAGCTGCAGCTTCGGCGAAATGAGGGTGAGCAGAATAGGCCCGATCTGAAGATCCAGACTTTGGTCTTAAATGCCGCATTCTACACAGAGTGATTAAAACAGCGCATCACTTCATGAATGTGAGTGCAGAGCAGCCTCCCCGTACAATTAACAGAATGATTGAGCAGCTATCCACACTAATTAAACCCGCGGTACCGAGTGCCGACACCCAGATGCTAATAGAAGGAAATGCTAAAAATTGGGCCCATACCACACTGACTATACTGAAGGACCATTATGAAAACGTCATAAAGAGTGAAATAGAAAAACTCTATAAACTCTCACCGCATGATTGGAGCGGTCCCTTTGAAGTAGCCTCAGCCTGGGCGAAGAGAAATTTCGGAAGCAGATTAGCACCAGACACTTACCGAGGCTAAAAGTGTCATTGAGGAGACACTGCTGATGTTTCACTCGGAGGATCGTCCTCCACCGACGGCTGGAGCTGCAGCAGGCGTGTTGCACCCGGAGCTACAGCCTCGACCCCACGGAGCTACAGAGACGTCAGTGGCTGACGTCACACACTCAGTTACGGCAGTGGTACATAGAGCACCAACCAACACGGTCTCCCTCACGCCCGTTACACCACCACACAGGGGGATCCCATCCGTCCAAGAAACACAGGCTCTGATTAGACCTGCAGCCAGCCTAACACAGGTGACTGAGAGGGCTCTGGACACGACTGCTGTGCCCCTGTCAAACATTTGGCCCCTTTCACAACACAGTGAGAGCACACAAAACACAATTCCACCTACACCGACTCCTCACTAGCTCCATTCACAACCACAAAGACCAATAAGACTGTTTCCACGGAAAGCCCCTCGGCCCCCCGGCCTCTTCTTGGGACCCCCCACGCCACAATGGCTGTGTGGCTCACATAACGAGCTCCATCAGGGAGCGTTCACAGCTGGAGCTGGATTCACCAGGGGAGGAGGAGGTCGGAGAGCCGCCCTCTCCGGTTCCAGACAGCGTGCAGTCCAGCAGACCGACTACCAGCAGGACCGGCAGTCTCCAAACAGCGTTGCAGACCCGACTGGATTCGATTCCAGTAGGGACGGTCAACACACCAGGATCACTGATGCTACACCGACCTACGAGACACCTCACCACCTTAAGAAAGGGGCAGGATTGGAGTCTCACGATTGGTAAAAAATGGCTAATCATGGGAGATTCTAATACCAGCAGATTCCCACCACACAACAACCCAGATCTGCAGATTGATGCCTTTCCAGGTGCCACATTCAGAAACGCAGAAGAGCTACTGAACAAAGCTATCTCCACGACTACAGTGGAAAAAATCATCCTGGCCTTTGGCTTTAACAACCGGGTCCAGAAGACTAAAGAGACAGCCATCAAACAGCTGCAGGGAGCACTGAGGCTGGCTAAAGAGAATTTTCCATGGGCTGAAATCTTCGTTCCGCAGGTCAATTTCTCCCCCAGTCTTCCAACGAGAGAGATAGTGCGTCTCACACACCTGAACGCGTACATCTCTGAGCTAGGTGAGTTCATTCCGGCTCTACCCAGCACTGACTTTGAAACAGGACCAGATAACGTGCACTGGACTTCTGACACAGCTCAGCGCATGCTGGACCATTGGTGCACTCACTTAAACTACTTTTCCCCATAAACCTGCCTCCACAGGAGGGGGATAAGACTTATTAATTTAACAAAAAACTTTAAGTTAACTGCACCACAATTTGCTCTGCTGAAGAAAGGATTGAACTTTATCCCTTCAAAGGGCACAAACAAAGACATTAAGGAGCAAAGCCGTTACGATACTCAGCAGTATCACAGGAAGTTGAAACTGGCAGCTTATTATGAACATGCAAGAGACTCTGAAGCGCTGCCTTTCATGCAGAAATCAACCTGGACTCCCCCCCAGGGACAAACACCCAGTGAAATCACTGCTCTCATCAAGGAGGACCTGAAGTATTTGGATACTGAGTTTAAGGTTCATTGTGTATCACCCAACCTGAGTACTGAAGAGGTAAGAGCACTGACAGAACTGAACAGTAATAAACATATCATCATCAAGCCAGCGGACAAGGGCAGTGCTATGGTCATTATGGACAGAGAACAATATGTATGGGAGGGTTATCGACAACTTCACGACCCCAAATATTATACTAAATTGACCAAACCTATTTATCCAGAGACTATTCCTATTATGAACAAAATCATTCAAACTCTGTATGAGAAAAGGTTCATCAAGGCAAAACAGAAATATTATTTAATGGGCAGCTCGGAACCCAGAGCAAGATTGTTCTACATGCTGCCTAAAATCCACAAGGATCCAAATAAGTGGAGCAAGCCACATGAAATCCCTCCAGGTAGACCCATCGTGTCTGACTGCAGCAGTGAAACATATTACACTGCAGAGTACCTGGATTACTTCCTCAATCCTCTCTCGACCACACATCCCAGTTACATTAAGGACACGTACCACTTTGTCAACATAGTGAAAAAACTACACATTCTTGATAATTCTATTCTATTCACAATTGACATAGACAGTCTATATACTAATATTGACTTCAAAGAAGGCATGCAGGCCATAAAAAATGTATTTCGGAAACACCCAAACAAAAAAAGACCAGAAAAAGAATTATTACAGTTATTAGAGATTAATTTGACCAAAAATGATTTCACATTTAATGGAGAATTCTTCCTTCAAATTAAAGGTACAGCTATGGGGAAGAAATTTGCTCCCGCATATGCAAATATCTTCATGGCAGAATGGGAGGCGTCGGCTCTGAAGATATGTCCTAAAAACCTCTGTACTATTACAGATTTTTAGATGACATCTGGGGGGTGTGGCCTCACTCGAGAGAGGATTTTGACATCTTTCTGAAGACGCTTAATAATCACAGTGAATCAATCAAGCTAAAATCCACCAGCAGTTTGAATTCGGTTGATTTCCTAGACACCACCACTTTTAAGAACGAAAGGTTCCAGGAGACTCACACACTAGCGATTAAAGTGTTCTTTAAGGAGACAGACACACACGCGCTGCTCCACAAAACCAGTTTCCACCCAAAACACACCTATGCAGGCCTGATTAAGTCGCAGCTGTTGAGATTTCACAGAATTTGCACTGAAGAAGAGGATTTTAATTCAGCAGTTAGAGTGTTGTTTCGAGCTTTGTCCACCAGAGGGTAGTCTAGGACCTTTTTTTAAAAATGCAGGAGGTCATTTCAGCAAACTAAAGTACCAGTAGTAACTTGTAACCTTCCATTTGTGACGACATTTTCCCCGTCAACGGTTGAACTGATCGGAGAAAGTAGGAGGAACTTTCACAAACATATTACAGGAACCTCAACATTCCAAAACTATAGTGTTATTGCTGCATTCAGGAAAAATAAGAATTTACAGGATCTCCTGGTAAAAGCGAAGATTAAACCCCTCTCGGATCCTAAATCCAGAGTACAGGGCCAGTATTTTAAACACCAAAACTGGTTCACTAATCGGTACACAAAAGAGGTCTTTCAGTCTGATGTCATTTTCATGAATATCTGCAGCTTTCAGCACTTTACTGGCATTGTCTCTTTTTTATGCTCTTAAACGACGTTTCAGGCAGAGAGGAGGCCAAAAGTTGATTTTGTGAAAGTAAACATAGTTTCAAAGATTTTCTTCAGAAAAGTGGCTCAGGACAGTTGATTTCACAGTCTGATGTCATTTTCATGAATATCTGCAGCTTTCAGCACTTTACTGGCATTGTCTCTTTTTTATGCTCTTAAACGACGTTTCAGGCAGAGAGGAGGCCAAAAGTTGATTTTGTGAAAGTAAACATAGTTTCAAAGATTTTCTTCAGAAAAGTGGCTCAGGACAGTTGATTTCACAGTCTGATGTCATTTTCATGAATATCTGCAGCTTTCAGCACTTTACTGGCATTGTCTCTTTTTATGCTCTTAAACGACGTTTCAGGCAGAGAGGAGGCCAAAAGTTGATTTTGTGAAAGTAAACATAGTTTCAAAGATTTTCTTCAGAAAAGTGGCTCAGGACAGTTGATTTCACAGTCTGATGTCATTTTCATGAATATTTGCAGTTTACAGCACTTTACTGGCATTGTCTCTTTTTTATGCTCTTAAACGACGTTTCAGGCAGAGAGGAGGCCAAAAGTTGATTTTGTGAAAGTAAACATAGTTTCAAAGATTTTCTTCAGAAAAGTGGCTCAGGACAGTTGATTTCACAGTCTGATGTCATTTTCATGAATATCTGCAGCTTTCAGCACTTTACTGGCATTGTCTCTTTTTTATGCTCTTAAACGACGTTTCAGGCAGAGAGGAGGCCAAAAGTTGATTTTGTGAAAGTAAACATAGTTTCAAAGATTTTCTTCAGAAAAGTGGCTCAGGACAAGTTGATTTCACAGTCTGATGTCATTTTCATGAATATCTGCAGCTTTCAGCACTTTACTGGCATTGTCTGTTTTTTATGCTCTTAAACGACGTTTCAGGCAGAGAGGAGGCCAAAAGTTGATTTTGTGAAAGTAAACATAGTTTCAAAGATTTTCTTCAGAAAAGTGGCTCAGGACAGTTGATTTCACAGTCTGATGTCATTTTCATGAATATCTGCAGCTTTCAGCACTTTACTGGCATTGTCTCTTTTTTATGCTCTTAAGAGCATAACAAATTGAAAATGCCAGTAAAGTGCTGAAAGTTGCAGATATTCATGAAAATGACATCAGACTGTGAAATCAACTATCCTGAGCCACTTTTCTGAAGAAAATCTTTGAAACTATGTGGATTTCACAAAATCCACTTTTGGCCTCCTCTCTGCCTGAAACGCACTTTAAGAGCATAAAAAATTGAAAATGCCAGTAAAGTGCTGAAAGTTGCAGATATTCATGAAAATGACATCAGACTGTGAAATCAACTATCCTGAGCCACTTTTCTGAAGAAAATCTTTGAAACTATGTGGATTTCACAAAATCCACTTTTGGCCTCCTCTCTGCCTGAAACGCACTTTAAGAGCATAAAAATTTTGAAAATGCCAGTAAAGTGCTGAAAGTTGCAGATATTCATGAAAATGACATCAGACTGTGAAATCAACTATCCTGAGCCACTTTTCTGAAGAAAATCTTTGAAACTATGTGGATTTCACAAAATCCACTTTTGGCCTCCTCTCTGCCTGAAACGCACTTTAAGAGCATAAACATTTTGAAAATGCCAGTAAAGTGCTGAAAGTTGCAGATATTCATGAAAATGACATCAGACTGTGAAATCAACTATCCTGAGCCACTTTTCTGAAGAAAATCTTTGAAACTATGTGGATTTCACAAAATCCACTTTTGGCCTCCTCTCTGCCTGAAACGCACTTTAAGAGCATAAAAAATTGAAAATGCCAGTAAAGTGCTGAAAGTTGCAGATATTCATGAAAATGACATCAGACTGTGAAATCAACTATCCTGAGCCACTTTTCTGAAGAAAATCTTTGAAACTATGTGGATTTCACAAAATCCACTTTTGGCCTCCTCTCTGCCTGAAACGCACTTTAAGAGCATAAAAAATTGAAAATGCCAGTAAAGTGCTGAAAGTTGCAGATATTCATGAAAATGACATCAGACTGTGAAATCAACTATCCTGAGCCACTTTTCTGAAGAAAATCTTTGAAACTATGTGGATTTCACAAAATCCACTTTTGGCCTCCTCTCTGCCTGAAACGCACTTTAAGAGCATAAAAAATTGAAAATGCCAGTAAAGTGCTGAAAGTTGCAGATATTCATGAAAATGACATCAGACTGTGAAATCAACTATCCTGAGCCACTTTTCTGAAGAAAATCTTTGAAACTATGTGGATTTCACAAAATCCACTTTTGGCCTCCTCTCTGCCTGAAACGCACTTTAAGAGCATAAAAATTTTGAAAATGCCAGTAAAGTGCTGAAAGTTGCAGATATTCATGAAAATGACATCAGACTGTGAAATCAACTATCCTGAGCCACTTTTCTGAAGAAAATCTTTGAAACTATGTGGATTTCACAAAATCCACTTTTGGCCTCCTCTCTGCCTGAAACGCACTTTAAGAGCATAAAAATTTTGAAAATGCCAGTAAAGTGCTGAAAGTTGCAGATATTCATGAAAATGACATCAGACTGTGAAATCAACTATCCTGAGCCACTTTTCTGAAGAAAATCTTTGAAACTATGTGGATTTCACAAAATCCACTTTTGGCCTCCTCTCTGCCTGAAACGCACTTTAAGAGCATAAAAATTTTGAAAATGCCAGTAAAGTGCTGAAAGTTGCAGATATTCATGAAAATGACATCAGACTGTGAAATCAACTATCCTGAGCCACTTTTCTGAAGAAAATCTTTGAAACTATGTGGATTTCACAAAATCCACTTTTGGCCTCCTCTCTGCCTGAAACGCACTTTAAGAGCATAAAAAATTGAAAATGCCAGTAAAGTGCTGAAAGTTGCAGATATTCATGAAAATGACATCAGACTGTGAAATCAACTATCCTGAGCCACTTTTCTGAAGAAAATCTTTGAAACTATGTGGATTTCACAAAATCCACTTTTGGCCTCCTCTCTGCCTGAAACGCACTTTAAGAGCATAAAAAATTGAAAATGCCAGTAAAGTGCTGAAAGTTGCAGATATTCATGAAAATGACATCAGACTGTGAAATCAACTATCCTGAGCCACTTTTCTGAAGAAAATCTTTGAAACTATGTGGATTTCACAAAATCCACTTTTGGCCTCCTCTCTGCCTGAAACGCACTTTAAGAGCATAAAAATTTTGAAAATGCCAGTAAAGTGCTGAAAGTTGCAGATATTCATGAAAATGACATCAGACTGTGAAATCAACTATCCTGAGCCACTTTTCTGAAGAAAATCTTTGAAACTATGTGGATTTCACAAAATCCACTTTTGGCCTCCTCTCTGCCTGAAACGCACTTTAAGAGCATAAAAAATTGAAAATGCCAGTAAAGTGCTGAAAGTTGCAGATATTCATGAAAATGACATCAGACTGTGAAATCAACTATCCTGAGCCACTTTTCTGAAGAAAATCTTTGAAACTATGTGGATTTCACAAAATCCACTTTTGGCCTCCTCTCTGCCTGAAACGCACTTTAAGAGCATAAAAAATTGAAAATGCCAGTAAAGTGCTGAAAGTTGCAGATATTCATGAAAATGACATCAGACTGTGAAATCAACTATCCTGAGCCACTTTTCTGAAGAAAATCTTTGAAACTATGTGGATTTCACAAAATCCACTTTTGGCCTCCTCTCTGCCTGAAACGCACTTTAAGAGCATAAAAATTTTGAAAATGCCAGTAAAGTGCTGAAAGTTGCAGATATTCATGAAAATGACATCAGACTGTGAAATCAACTATCCTGAGCCACTTTTCTGAAGAAAATCTTTGAAACTATGTGGATTTCACAAAATCCACTTTTGGCCTCCTCTCTGCCTGAAACGCACTTTAAGAGCATAAAAATTTTGAAAATGCCAGTAAAGTGCTGAAAGTTGCAGATATTCATGAAAATGACATCAGACTGTGAAATCAACTATCCTGAGCCACTTTTCTGAAGAAAATCTTTGAAACTATGTGGATTTCACAAAATCCACTTTTGGCCTCCTCTCTGCCTGAAACGCACTTTAAGAGCATAAAAAATTGAAAATGCCAGTAAAGTGCTGAAAGTTGCAGATATTCATGAAAATGACATCAGACTGTGAAATCAACTATCCTGAGCCACTTTTCTGAAGAAAATCTTTGAAACTATGTGGATTTCACAAAATCCACTTTTGGCCTCCTCTCTGCCTGAAACGCACTTTAAGAGCATAAAAATTTTGAAAATGCCAGTAAAGTGCTGAAAGTTGCAGATATTCATGAAAATGACATCAGACTGTGAAATCAACTATCCTGAGCCACTTTTCTGAAGAAAATCTTTGAAACTATGTGGATTTCACAAAATCCACTTTTGGCCTCCTCTCTGCCTGAAACGCACTTTAAGAGCATAAAAAATTGAAAATGCCAGTAAAGTGCTGAAAGTTGCAGATATTCATGAAAATGACATCAGACTGTGAAATCAACTATCCTGAGCCACTTTTCTGAAGAAAATCTTTGAAACTATGTGGATTTCACAAAATCCACTTTTGGCCTCCTCTCTGCCTGAAACGCACTTTAAGAGCATAAAAAATTGAAAATGCCAGTAAAGTGCTGAAAGTTGCAGATATTCATGAAAATGACATCAGACTGTGAAATCAACTATCCTGAGCCACTTTTCTGAAGAAAATCTTTGAAACTATGTGGATTTCACAAAATCCACTTTTGGCCTCCTCTCTGCCTGAAACGCACTTTAAGAGCATAAAAATTTTGAAAATGCCAGTAAAGTGCTGAAAGTTGCAGATATTCATGAAAATGACATCAGACTGTGAAATCAACTATCCTGAGCCACTTTTCTGAAGAAAATCTTTGAAACTATGTGGATTTCACAAAATCCACTTTTGGCCTCCTCTCTGCCTGAAACGCACTTTAAGAGCATAAAAAATTGAAAATGCCAGTAAAGTGCTGAAAGTTGCAGATATTCATGAAAATGACATCAGACTGTGAAATCAACTATCCTGAGCCACTTTTCTGAAGAAAATCTTTGAAACTATGTGGATTTCACAAAATCCACTTTTGGCCTCCTCTCTGCCTGAAACGCACTTTAAGAGCATAAAAAATTGAAAATGCCAGTAAAGTGCTGAAAGTTGCAGATATTCATGAAAATGACATCAGACTGTGAAATCAACTATCCTGAGCCACTTTTCTGAAGAAAATCTTTGAAACTATGTGGATTTCACAAAATCCACTTTTGGCCTCCTCTCTGCCTGAAACGCACTTTAAGAGCATAAAAAATTGAAAATGCCAGTAAAGTGCTGAAAGTTGCAGATATTCATGAAAATGACATCAGACTGTGAAATCAACTATCCTGAGCCACTTTTCTGAAGAAAATCTTTGAAACTATGTGGATTTCACAAAATCCACTTTTGGCCTCCTCTCTGCCTGAAACGCACTTTAAGAGCATAAAAATTTTGAAAATGCCAGTAAAGTGCTGAAAGTTGCAGATATTCATGAAAATGACATCAGACTGTGAAATCAACTATCCTGAGCCACTTTTCTGAAGAAAATCTTTGAAACTATGTGGATTTCACAAAATCCACTTTTGGCCTCCTCTCTGCCTGAAACGCACTTTAAGAGCATAAAAAATTGAAAATGCCAGTAAAGTGCTGAAAGTTGCAGATATTCATGAAAATGACATCAGACTGTGAAATCAACTATCCTGAGCCACTTTTCTGAAGAAAATCTTTGAAACTATGTGGATTTCACAAAATCCACTTTTGGCCTCCTCTCTGCCTGAAACGCACTTTAAGAGCATAAAAAATTGAAAATGCCAGTAAAGTGCTGAAAGTTGCAGATATTCATGAAAATGACATCAGACTGTGAAATCAACTATCCTGAGCCACTTTTCTGAAGAAAATCTTTGAAACTATGTGGATTTCACAAAATCCACTTTTGGCCTCCTCTCTGCCTGAAACGCACTTTAAGAGCATAAAAATTTTGAAAATGCCAGTAAAGTGCTGAAAGTTGCAGATATTCATGAAAATGACATCAGACTGTGAAATCAACTATCCTGAGCCACTTTTCTGAAGAAAATCTTTGAAACTATGTGGATTTCACAAAATCCACTTTTGGCCTCCTCTCTGCCTGAAACGCACTTTAAGAGCATAAAAAATTGAAAATGCCAGTAAAGTGCTGAAAGTTGCAGATATTCATGAAAATGACATCAGACTGTGAAATCAACTATCCTGAGCCACTTTTCTGAAGAAAATCTTTGAAACTATGTGGATTTCACAAAATCCACTTTTGGCCTCCTCTCTGCCTGAAACGCACTTTAAGAGCATAAAAAATTGAAAATGCCAGTAAAGTGCTGAAAGTTGCAGATATTCATGAAAATGACATCAGACTGTGAAATCAACTATCCTGAGCCACTTTTCTGAAGAAAATCTTTGAAACTATGTGGATTTCACAAAATCCACTTTTGGCCTCCTCTCTGCCTGAAACGCACTTTAAGAGCATAAAAAATTGAAAATGCCAGTAAAGTGCTGAAAGTTGCAGATATTCATGAAAATGACATCAGACTGTGAAATCAACTATCCTGAGCCACTTTTCTGAAGAAAATCTTTGAAACTATGTGGATTTCACAAAATCCACTTTTGGCCTCCTCTCTGCCTGAAACGCACTTTAAGAGCATAAAAAATTGAAAATGCCAGTAAAGTGCTGAAAGTTGCAGATATTCATGAAAATGACATCAGACTGTGAAATCAACTATCCTGAGCCACTTTTCTGAAGAAAATCTTTGAAACTATGTGGATTTCACAAAATCCACTTTTGGCCTCCTCTCTGCCTGAAACGCACTTTAAGAGCATAAAAAATTGAAAATGCCAGTAAAGTGCTGAAAGTTGCAGATATTCATGAAAATGACATCAGACTGTGAAATCAACTATCCTGAGCCACTTTTCTGAAGAAAATCTTTGAAACTATGTGGATTTCACAAAATCCACTTTTGGCCTCCTCTCTGCCTGAAACGCACTTTAAGAGCATAAAAAATTGAAAATGCCAGTAAAGTGCTGAAAGTTGCAGATATTCATGAAAATGACATCAGACTGTGAAATCAACTATCCTGAGCCACTTTTCTGAAGAAAATCTTTGAAACTATGTGGATTTCACAAAATCCACTTTTGGCCTCCTCTCTGCCTGAAACGCACTTTAAGAGCATAAAAAATTGAAAATGCCAGTAAAGTGCTGAAAGTTGCAGATATTCATGAAAATGACATCAGACTGTGAAATCAACTATCCTGAGCCACTTTTCTGAAGAAAATCTTTGAAACTATGTGGATTTCACAAAATCCACTTTTGGCCTCCTCTCTGCCTGAAACGCACTTTAAGAGCATAAAAAATTGAAAATGCCAGTAAAGTGCTGAAAGTTGCAGATATTCATGAAAATGACATCAGACTGTGAAATCAACTATCCTGAGCCACTTTTCTGAAGAAAATCTTTGAAACTATGTGGATTTCACAAAATCCACTTTTGGCCTCCTCTCTGCCTGAAACGCACTTTAAGAGCATAAAAAATTGAAAATGCCAGTAAAGTGCTGAAAGTTGCAGATATTCATGAAAATGACATCAGACTGTGAAATCAACTATCCTGAGCCACTTTTCTGAAGAAAATCTTTGAAACTATGTGGATTTCACAAAATCCACTTTTGGCCTCCTCTCTGCCTGAAACGCACTTTAAGAGCATAAAAAATTGAAAATGCCAGTAAAGTGCTGAAAGTTGCAGATATTCATGAAAATGACATCAGACTGTGAAATCAACTATCCTGAGCCACTTTTCTGAAGAAAATCTTTGAAACTATGTGGATTTCACAAAATCCACTTTTGGCCTCCTCTCTGCCTGAAACGCACTTTAAGAGCATAAAAAATTGAAAATGCCAGTAAAGTGCTGAAAGTTGCAGATATTCATGAAAATGACATCAGACTGTGAAATCAACTATCCTGAGCCACTTTTCTGAAGAAAATCTTTGAAACTATGTGGATTTCACAAAATCCACTTTTGGCCTCCTCTCTGCCTGAAACGCACTTTAAGAGCATAAAAAATTGAAAATGCCAGTAAAGTGCTGAAAGTTGCAGATATTCATGAAAATGACATCAGACTGTGAAATCAACTATCCTGAGCCACTTTTCTGAAGAAAATCTTTGAAACTATGTGGATTTCACAAAATCCACTTTTGGCCTCCTCTCTGCCTGAAACGCACTTTAAGAGCATAAAAATTGAAAATGCCAGTAAAGTGCTGAAAGTTGCAGATATTCATGAAAATGACATCAGACTGTGAAATCAACTATCCTGAGCCACTTTTCTGAAGAAAATCTTTGAAACTATGTGGATTTCACAAAATCCACTTTTGGCCTCCTCTCTGCCTGAAACGCACTTTAAGAGCATAAAAAATTGAAAATGCCAGTAAAGTGCTGAAAGTTGCAGATATTCATGAAAATGACATCAGACTGTGAAATCAACTATCCTGAGCCACTTTTCTGAAGAAAATCTTTGAAACTATGTGGATTTCACAAAATCCACTTTTGGCCTCCTCTCTGCCTGAAACGCACTTTAAGAGCATAAAAAATTGAAAATGCCAGTAAAGTGCTGAAAGTTGCAGATATTCATGAAAATGACATCAGACTGTGAAATCAACTATCCTGAGCCACTTTTCTGAAGAAAATCTTTGAAACTATGTGGATTTCACAAAATCCACTTTTGGCCTCCTCTCTGCCTGAAACGCACTTTAAGAGCATAAAAAATTGAAAATGCCAGTAAAGTGCTGAAAGTTGCAGATATTCATGAAAATGACATCAGACTGTGAAATCAACTATCCTGAGCCACTTTTCTGAAGAAAATCTTTGAAACTATGTGGATTTCACAAAATCCACTTTTGGCCTCCTCTCTGCCTGAAACGCACTTTAAGAGCATAAAAATTGAAAATGCCAGTAAAGTGCTGAAAGTTGCAGATATTCATGAAAATGACATCAGACTGTGAAATCAACTATCCTGAGCCACTTTTCTGAAGAAAATCTTTGAAACTATGTGGATTTCACAAAATCCACTTTTGGCCTCCTCTCTGCCTGAAACGCACTTTAAGAGCATAAAAAATTGAAAATGCCAGTAAAGTGCTGAAAGTTGCAGATATTCATGAAAATGACATCAGACTGTGAAATCAACTATCCTGAGCCACTTTTCTGAAGAAAATCTTTGAAACTATGTGGATTTCACAAAATCCACTTTTGGCCTCCTCTCTGCCTGAAACGCACTTTAAGAGCATAAAAAATTGAAAATGCCAGTAAAGTGCTGAAAGTTGCAGATATTCATGAAAATGACATCAGACTGTGAAATCAACTATCCTGAGCCACTTTTCTGAAGAAAATCTTTGAAACTATGTGGATTTCACAAAATCCACTTTTGGCCTCCTCTCTGCCTGAAACGCACTTTAAGAGCATAAAAAATTGAAAATGCCAGTAAAGTGCTGAAAGTTGCAGATATTCATGAAAATGACATCAGACTGTGAAATCAACTATCCTGAGCCACTTTTCTGAAGAAAATCTTTGAAACTATGTGGATTTCACAAAATCCACTTTTGGCCTCCTCTCTGCCTGAAACGCACTTTAAGAGCATAAAAATTGAAAATGCCAGTAAAGTGCTGAAAGTTGCAGATATTCATGAAAATGACATCAGACTGTGAAATCAACTATCCTGAGCCACTTTTCTGAAGAAAATCTTTGAAACTATGTGGATTTCACAAAATCCACTTTTGGCCTCCTCTCTGCCTGAAACGCACTTTAAGAGCATAAAAAATTGAAAATGCCAGTAAAGTGCTGAAAGTTGCAGATATTCATGAAAATGACATCAGACTGTGAAATCAACTATCCTGAGCCACTTTTCTGAAGAAAATCTTTGAAACTATGTGGATTTCACAAAATCCACTTTTGGCCTCCTCTCTGCCTGAAACGCACTTTAAGAGCATAAAAATTGAAAATGCCAGTAAAGTGCTGAAAGTTGCAGATATTCATGAAAATGACATCAGACTGTGAAATCAACTATCCTGAGCCACTTTTCTGAAGAAAATCTTTGAAACTATGTGGATTTCACAAAATCCACTTTTGGCCTCCTCTCTGCCTGAAACGCACTTTAAGAGCATAAAAAATTGAAAATGCCAGTAAAGTGCTGAAAGTTGCAGATATTCATGAAAATGACATCAGACTGTGAAATCAACTATCCTGAGCCACTTTTCTGAAGAAAATCTTTGAAACTATGTGGATTTCACAAAATCCACTTTTGGCCTCCTCTCTGCCTGAAACGCACTTTAAGAGCATAAAAATTGAAAATGCCAGTAAAGTGCTGAAAGTTGCAGATATTCATGAAAATGACATCAGACTGTGAAATCAACTATCCTGAGCCACTTTTCTGAAGAAAATCTTTGAAACTATGTGGATTTCACAAAATCCACTTTTGGCCTCCTCTCTGCCTGAAACGCACTTTAAGAGCATAAAAATTGAAAATGCCAGTAAAGTGCTGAAAGTTGCAGATATTCATGAAAATGACATCAGACTGTGAAATCAACTATCCTGAGCCACTTTTCTGAAGAAAATCTTTGAAACTATGTGGATTTCACAAAATCCACTTTTGGCCTCCTCTCTGCCTGAAACGCACTTTAAGAGCATAAAAATTGAAAATGCCAGTAAAGTGCTGAAAGTTGCAGATATTCATGAAAATGACATCAGACTGTGAAATCAACTATCCTGAGCCACTTTTCTGAAGAAAATCTTTGAAACTATGTGGATTTCACAAAATCCACTTTTGGCCTCCTCTCTGCCTGAAACGCACTTTAAGAGCATAAAAAATTGAAAATGCCAGTAAAGTGCTGAAAGTTGCAGATATTCATGAAAATGACATCAGACTGTGAAATCAACTATCCTGAGCCACTTTTCTGAAGAAAATCTTTGAAACTATGTGGATTTCACAAAATCCACTTTTGGCCTCCTCTCTGCCTGAAACGCACTTTAAGAGCATAAAAAATTGAAAATGCCAGTAAAGTGCTGAAAGTTGCAGATATTCATGAAAATGACATCAGACTGTGAAATCAACTATCCTGAGCCACTTTTCTGAAGAAAATCTTTGAAACTATGTGGATTTCACAAAATCCACTTTTGGCCTCCTCTCTGCCTGAAACGCACTTTAAGAGCATAAAAAATTGAAAATGCCAGTAAAGTGCTGAAAGTTGCAGATATTCATGAAAATGACATCAGACTGTGAAATCAACTATCCTGAGCCACTTTTCTGAAGAAAATCTTTGAAACTATGTGGATTTCACAAAATCCACTTTTGGCCTCCTCTCTGCCTGAAACGCACTTTAAGAGCATAAAAAATTGAAAATGCCAGTAAAGTGCTGAAAGTTGCAGATATTCATGAAAATGACATCAGACTGTGAAATCAACTATCCTGAGCCACTTTTCTGAAGAAAATCTTTGAAACTATGTGGATTTCACAAAATCCACTTTTGGCCTCCTCTCTGCCTGAAACGCACTTTAAGAGCATAAAAAATTGAAAATGCCAGTAAAGTGCTGAAAGTTGCAGATATTCATGAAAATGACATCAGACTGTGAAATCAACTATCCTGAGCCACTTTTCTGAAGAAAATCTTTGAAACTATGTGGATTTCACAAAATCCACTTTTGGCCTCCTCTCTGCCTGAAACGCACTTTAAGAGCATAAAAAATTGAAAATGCCAGTAAAGTGCTGAAAGTTGCAGATATTCATGAAAATGACATCAGACTGTGAAATCAACTATCCTGAGCCACTTTTCTGAAGAAAATCTTTGAAACTATGTGGATTTCACAAAATCCACTTTTGGCCTCCTCTCTGCCTGAAACGCACTTTAAGAGCATAAAAAATTGAAAATGCCAGTAAAGTGCTGAAAGTTGCAGATATTCATGAAAATGACATCAGACTGTGAAATCAACTATCCTGAGCCACTTTTCTGAAGAAAATCTTTGAAACTATGTGGATTTCACAAAATCCACTTTTGGCCTCCTCTCTGCCTGAAACGCACTTTAAGAGCATAAAAAATTGAAAATGCCAGTAAAGTGCTGAAAGTTGCAGATATTCATGAAAATGACATCAGACTGTGAAATCAACTATCCTGAGCCACTTTTCTGAAGAAAATCTTTGAAACTATGTGGATTTCACAAAATCCACTTTTGGCCTCCTCTCTGCCTGAAACGCACTTTAAGAGCATAAAAAATTGAAAATGCCAGTAAAGTGCTGAAAGTTGCAGATATTCATGAAAATGACATCAGACTGTGAAATCAACTATCCTGAGCCACTTTTCTGAAGAAAATCTTTGAAACTATGTGGATTTCACAAAATCCACTTTTGGCCTCCTCTCTGCCTGAAACGCACTTTAAGAGCATAAAAATTGAAAATGCCAGTAAAGTGCTGAAAGTTGCAGATATTCATGAAAATGACATCAGACTGTGAAATCAACTATCCTGAGCCACTTTTCTGAAGAAAATCTTTGAAACTATGTGGATTTCACAAAATCCACTTTTGGCCTCCTCTCTGCCTGAAACGCACTTTAAGAGCATAAAAAATTGAAAATGCCAGTAAAGTGCTGAAAGTTGCAGATATTCATGAAAATGACATCAGACTGTGAAATCAACTATCCTGAGCCACTTTTCTGAAGAAAATCTTTGAAACTATGTGGATTTCACAAAATCCACTTTTGGCCTCCTCTCTGCCTGAAACGCACTTTAAGAGCATAAAAAATTGAAAATGCCAGTAAAGTGCTGAAAGTTGCAGATATTCATGAAAATGACATCAGACTGTGAAATCAACTATCCTGAGCCACTTTTCTGAAGAAAATCTTTGAAACTATGTGGATTTCACAAAATCCACTTTTGGCCTCCTCTCTGCCTGAAACGCACTTTAAGAGCATAAAAAATTGAAAATGCCAGTAAAGTGCTGAAAGTTGCAGATATTCATGAAAATGACATCAGACTGTGAAATCAACTATCCTGAGCCACTTTTCTGAAGAAAATCTTTGAAACTATGTGGATTTCACAAAATCCACTTTTGGCCTCCTCTCTGCCTGAAACGCACTTTAAGAGCATAAAAAATTGAAAATGCCAGTAAAGTGCTGAAAGTTGCAGATATTCATGAAAATGACATCAGACTGTGAAATCAACTATCCTGAGCCACTTTTCTGAAGAAAATCTTTGAAACTATGTGGATTTCACAAAATCCACTTTTGGCCTCCTCTCTGCCTGAAACGCACTTTAAGAGCATAAAAATTGAAAATGCCAGTAAAGTGCTGAAAGTTGCAGATATTCATGAAAATGACATCAGACTGTGAAATCAACTATCCTGAGCCACTTTTCTGAAGAAAATCTTTGAAACTATGTGGATTTCACAAAATCCACTTTTGGCCTCCTCTCTGCCTGAAACGCACTTTAAGAGCATAAAAATTGAAAATGCCAGTAAAGTGCTGAAAGTTGCAGATATTCATGAAAATGACATCAGACTGTGAAATCAACTATCCTGAGCCACTTTTCTGAAGAAAATCTTTGAAACTATGTGGATTTCACAAAATCCACTTTTGGCCTCCTCTCTGCCTGAAACGCACTTTAAGAGCATAAAAAATTGAAAATGCCAGTAAAGTGCTGAAAGTTGCAGATATTCATGAAAATGACATCAGACTGTGAAATCAACTATCCTGAGCCACTTTTCTGAAGAAAATCTTTGAAACTATGTGGATTTCACAAAATCCACTTTTGGCCTCCTCTCTGCCTGAAACGCACTTTAAGAGCATAAAAAATTGAAAATGCCAGTAAAGTGCTGAAAGTTGCAGATATTCATGAAAATGACATCAGACTGTGAAATCAACTATCCTGAGCCACTTTTCTGAAGAAAATCTTTGAAACTATGTGGATTTCACAAAATCCACTTTTGGCCTCCTCTCTGCCTGAAACGCACTTTAAGAGCATAAAAAATTGAAAATGCCAGTAAAGTGCTGAAAGTTGCAGATATTCATGAAAATGACATCAGACTGTGAAATCAACTATCCTGAGCCACTTTTCTGAAGAAAATCTTTGAAACTATGTGGATTTCACAAAATCCACTTTTGGCCTCCTCTCTGCCTGAAACGCACTTTAAGAGCATAAAAATTGAAAATGCCAGTAAAGTGCTGAAAGTTGCAGATATTCATGAAAATGACATCAGACTGTGAAATCAACTATCCTGAGCCACTTTTCTGAAGAAAATCTTTGAAACTATGTGGATTTCACAAAATCCACTTTTGGCCTCCTCTCTGCCTGAAACGCACTTTAAGAGCATAAAAAATTGAAAATGCCAGTAAAGTGCTGAAAGTTGCAGATATTCATGAAAATGACATCAGACTGTGAAATCAACTATCCTGAGCCACTTTTCTGAAGAAAATCTTTGAAACTATGTGGATTTCACAAAATCCACTTTTGGCCTCCTCTCTGCCTGAAACGCACTTTAAGAGCATAAAAAATTGAAAATGCCAGTAAAGTGCTGAAAGTTGCAGATATTCATGAAAATGACATCAGACTGTGAAATCAACTATCCTGAGCCACTTTTCTGAAGAAAATCTTTGAAACTATGTGGATTTCACAAAATCCACTTTTGGCCTCCTCTCTGCCTGAAACGCACTTTAAGAGCATAAAAATTGAAAATGCCAGTAAAGTGCTGAAAGTTGCAGATATTCATGAAAATGACATCAGACTGTGAAATCAACTATCCTGAGCCACTTTTCTGAAGAAAATCTTTGAAACTATGTGGATTTCACAAAATCCACTTTTGGCCTCCTCTCTGCCTGAAACGCACTTTAAGAGCATAAAAAATTGAAAATGCCAGTAAAGTGCTGAAAGTTGCAGATATTCATGAAAATGACATCAGACTGTGAAATCAACTATCCTGAGCCACTTTTCTGAAGAAAATCTTTGAAACTATGTGGATTTCACAAAATCCACTTTTGGCCTCCTCTCTGCCTGAAACGCACTTTAAGAGCATAAAAATTGAAAATGCCAGTAAAGTGCTGAAAGTTGCAGATATTCATGAAAATGACATCAGACTGTGAAATCAACTATCCTGAGCCACTTTTCTGAAGAAAATCTTTGAAACTATGTGGATTTCACAAAATCCACTTTTGGCCTCCTCTCTGCCTGAAACGCACTTTAAGAGCATAAAAAATTGAAAATGCCAGTAAAGTGCTGAAAGTTGCAGATATTCATGAAAATGACATCAGACTGTGAAATCAACTATCCTGAGCCACTTTTCTGAAGAAAATCTTTGAAACTATGTGGATTTCACAAAATCCACTTTTGGCCTCCTCTCTGCCTGAAACGCACTTTAAGAGCATAAAAATTGAAAATGCCAGTAAAGTGCTGAAAGTTGCAGATATTCATGAAAATGACATCAGACTGTGAAATCAACTATCCTGAGCCACTTTTCTGAAGAAAATCTTTGAAACTATGTGGATTTCACAAAATCCACTTTTGGCCTCCTCTCTGCCTGAAACGCACTTTAAGAGCATAAAAATTGAAAATGCCAGTAAAGTGCTGAAAGTTGCAGATATTCATGAAAATGACATCAGACTGTGAAATCAACTATCCTGAGCCACTTTTCTGAAGAAAATCTTTGAAACTATGTGGATTTCACAAAATCCACTTTTGGCCTCCTCTCTGCCTGAAACGCACTTTAAGAGCATAAAAAATTGAAAATGCCAGTAAAGTGCTGAAAGTTGCAGATATTCATGAAAATGACATCAGACTGTGAAATCAACTATCCTGAGCCACTTTTCTGAAGAAAATCTTTGAAACTATGTGGATTTCACAAAATCCACTTTTGGCCTCCTCTCTGCCTGAAACGCACTTTAAGAGCATAAAAATTGAAAATGCCAGTAAAGTGCTGAAAGTTGCAGATATTCATGAAAATGACATCAGACTGTGAAATCAACTATCCTGAGCCACTTTTCTGAAGAAAATCTTTGAAACTATGTGGATTTCACAAAATCCACTTTTGGCCTCCTCTCTGCCTGAAACGCACTTTAAGAGCATAAAAAATTGAAAATGCCAGTAAAGTGCTGAAAGTTGCAGATATTCATGAAAATGACATCAGACTGTGAAATCAACTATCCTGAGCCACTTTTCTGAAGAAAATCTTTGAAACTATGTGGATTTCACAAAATCCACTTTTGGCCTCCTCTCTGCCTGAAACGCACTTTAAGAGCATAAAAAATTGAAAATGCCAGTAAAGTGCTGAAAGTTGCAGATATTCATGAAAATGACATCAGACTGTGAAATCAACTATCCTGAGCCACTTTTCTGAAGAAAATCTTTGAAACTATGTGGATTTCACAAAATCCACTTTTGGCCTCCTCTCTGCCTGAAACGCACTTTAAGAGCATAAAAAATTGAAAATGCCAGTAAAGTGCTGAAAGTTGCAGATATTCATGAAAATGACATCAGACTGTGAAATCAACTATCCTGAGCCACTTTTCTGAAGAAAATCTTTGAAACTATGTGGATTTCACAAAATCCACTTTTGGCCTCCTCTCTGCCTGAAACGCACTTTAAGAGCATAAAAAATTGAAAATGCCAGTAAAGTGCTGAAAGTTGCAGATATTCATGAAAATGACATCAGACTGTGAAATCAACTATCCTGAGCCACTTTTCTGAAGAAAATCTTTGAAACTATGTGGATTTCACAAAATCCACTTTTGGCCTCCTCTCTGCCTGAAACGCACTTTAAGAGCATAAAAAATTGAAAATGCCAGTAAAGTGCTGAAAGTTGCAGATATTCATGAAAATGACATCAGACTGTGAAATCAACTATCCTGAGCCACTTTTCTGAAGAAAATCTTTGAAACTATGTGGATTTCACAAAATCCACTTTTGGCCTCCTCTCTGCCTGAAACGCACTTTAAGAGCATAAAAATTGAAAATGCCAGTAAAGTGCTGAAAGTTGCAGATATTCATGAAAATGACATCAGACTGTGAAATCAACTATCCTGAGCCACTTTTCTGAAGAAAATCTTTGAAACTATGTGGATTTCACAAAATCCACTTTTGGCCTCCTCTCTGCCTGAAACGCACTTTAAGAGCATAAAAATTGAAAATGCCAGTAAAGTGCTGAAAGTTGCAGATATTCATGAAAATGACATCAGACTGTGAAATCAACTATCCTGAGCCACTTTTCTGAAGAAAATCTTTGAAACTATGTGGATTTCACAAAATCCACTTTTGGCCTCCTCTCTGCCTGAAACGCACTTTAAGAGCATAAAAAATTGAAAATGCCAGTAAAGTGCTGAAAGTTGCAGATATTCATGAAAATGACATCAGACTGTGAAATCAACTATCCTGAGCCACTTTTCTGAAGAAAATCTTTGAAACTATGTGGATTTCACAAAATCCACTTTTGGCCTCCTCTCTGCCTGAAACGCACTTTAAGAGCATAAAAAATTGAAAATGCCAGTAAAGTGCTGAAAGTTGCAGATATTCATGAAAATGACATCAGACTGTGAAATCAACTATCCTGAGCCACTTTTCTGAAGAAAATCTTTGAAACTATGTGGATTTCACAAAATCCACTTTTGGCCTCCTCTCTGCCTGAAACGCACTTTAAGAGCATAAAAAATTGAAAATGCCAGTAAAGTGCTGAAAGTTGCAGATATTCATGAAAATGACATCAGACTGTGAAATCAACTATCCTGAGCCACTTTTCTGAAGAAAATCTTTGAAACTATGTGGATTTCACAAAATCCACTTTTGGCCTCCTCTCTGCCTGAAACGCACTTTAAGAGCATAAAAAATTGAAAATGCCAGTAAAGTGCTGAAAGTTGCAGATATTCATGAAAATGACATCAGACTGTGAAATCAACTATCCTGAGCCACTTTTCTGAAGAAAATCTTTGAAACTATGTGGATTTCACAAAATCCACTTTTGGCCTCCTCTCTGCCTGAAACGCACTTTAAGAGCATAAAAAATTGAAAATGCCAGTAAAGTGCTGAAAGTTGCAGATATTCATGAAAATGACATCAGACTGTGAAATCAACTATCCTGAGCCACTTTTCTGAAGAAAATCTTTGAAACTATGTGGATTTCACAAAATCCACTTTTGGCCTCCTCTCTGCCTGAAACGCACTTTAAGAGCATAAAAATTGAAAATGCCAGTAAAGTGCTGAAAGTTGCAGATATTCATGAAAATGACATCAGACTGTGAAATCAACTATCCTGAGCCACTTTTCTGAAGAAAATCTTTGAAACTATGTGGATTTCACAAAATCCACTTTTGGCCTCCTCTCTGCCTGAAACGCACTTTAAGAGCATAAAAAATTGAAAATGCCAGTAAAGTGCTGAAAGTTGCAGATATTCATGAAAATGACATCAGACTGTGAAATCAACTATCCTGAGCCACTTTTCTGAAGAAAATCTTTGAAACTATGTGGATTTCACAAAATCCACTTTTGGCCTCCTCTCTGCCTGAAACGCACTTTAAGAGCATAAAAATTGAAAATGCCAGTAAAGTGCTGAAAGTTGCAGATATTCATGAAAATGACATCAGACTGTGAAATCAACTATCCTGAGCCACTTTTCTGAAGAAAATCTTTGAAACTATGTGGATTTCACAAAATCCACTTTTGGCCTCCTCTCTGCCTGAAACGCACTTTAAGAGCATAAAAAATTGAAAATGCCAGTAAAGTGCTGAAAGTTGCAGATATTCATGAAAATGACATCAGACTGTGAAATCAACTATCCTGAGCCACTTTTCTGAAGAAAATCTTTGAAACTATGTGGATTTCACAAAATCCACTTTTGGCCTCCTCTCTGCCTGAAACGCACTTTAAGAGCATAAAAAATTGAAAATGCCAGTAAAGTGCTGAAAGTTGCAGATATTCATGAAAATGACATCAGACTGTGAAATCAACTATCCTGAGCCACTTTTCTGAAGAAAATCTTTGAAACTATGTGGATTTCACAAAATCCACTTTTGGCCTCCTCTCTGCCTGAAACGCACTTTAAGAGCATAAAAATTGAAAATGCCAGTAAAGTGCTGAAAGTTGCAGATATTCATGAAAATGACATCAGACTGTGAAATCAACTATCCTGAGCCACTTTTCTGAAGAAAATCTTTGAAACTATGTGGATTTCACAAAATCCACTTTTGGCCTCCTCTCTGCCTGAAACGCACTTTAAGAGCATAAAAATTGAAAATGCCAGTAAAGTGCTGAAAGTTGCAGATATTCATGAAAATGACATCAGACTGTGAAATCAACTATCCTGAGCCACTTTTCTGAAGAAAATCTTTGAAACTATGTGGATTTCACAAAATCCACTTTTGGCCTCCTCTCTGCCTGAAACGCACTTTAAGAGCATAAAAAATTGAAAATGCCAGTAAAGTGCTGAAAGTTGCAGATATTCATGAAAATGACATCAGACTGTGAAATCAACTATCCTGAGCCACTTTTCTGAAGAAAATCTTTGAAACTATGTGGATTTCACAAAATCCACTTTTGGCCTCCTCTCTGCCTGAAACGCACTTTAAGAGCATAAAAAATTGAAAATGCCAGTAAAGTGCTGAAAGTTGCAGATATTCATGAAAATGACATCAGACTGTGAAATCAACTATCCTGAGCCACTTTTCTGAAGAAAATCTTTGAAACTATGTGGATTTCACAAAATCCACTTTTGGCCTCCTCTCTGCCTGAAACGCACTTTAAGAGCATAAAAAATTGAAAATGCCAGTAAAGTGCTGAAAGTTGCAGATATTCATGAAAATGACATCAGACTGTGAAATCAACTATCCTGAGCCACTTTTCTGAAGAAAATCTTTGAAACTATGTGGATTTCACAAAATCCACTTTTGGCCTCCTCTCTGCCTGAAACGCACTTTAAGAGCATAAAAAATTGAAAATGCCAGTAAAGTGCTGAAAGTTGCAGATATTCATGAAAATGACATCAGACTGTGAAATCAACTATCCTGAGCCACTTTTCTGAAGAAAATCTTTGAAACTATGTGGATTTCACAAAATCCACTTTTGGCCTCCTCTCTGCCTGAAACGCACTTTAAGAGCATAAAAATTGAAAATGCCAGTAAAGTGCTGAAAGTTGCAGATATTCATGAAAATGACATCAGACTGTGAAATCAACTATCCTGAGCCACTTTTCTGAAGAAAATCTTTGAAACTATGTGGATTTCACAAAATCCACTTTTGGCCTCCTCTCTGCCTGAAACGCACTTTAAGAGCATAAAAAATTGAAAATGCCAGTAAAGTGCTGAAAGTTGCAGATATTCATGAAAATGACATCAGACTGTGAAATCAACTATCCTGAGCCACTTTTCTGAAGAAAATCTTTGAAACTATGTGGATTTCACAAAATCCACTTTTGGCCTCCTCTCTGCCTGAAACGCACTTTAAGAGCATAAAAAATTGAAAATGCCAGTAAAGTGCTGAAAGTTGCAGATATTCATGAAAATGACATCAGACTGTGAAATCAACTATCCTGAGCCACTTTTCTGAAGAAAATCTTTGAAACTATGTGGATTTCACAAAATCCACTTTTGGCCTCCTCTCTGCCTGAAACGCACTTTAAGAGCATAAAAATTGAAAATGCCAGTAAAGTGCTGAAAGTTGCAGATATTCATGAAAATGACATCAGACTGTGAAATCAACTATCCTGAGCCACTTTTCTGAAGAAAATCTTTGAAACTATGTGGATTTCACAAAATCCACTTTTGGCCTCCTCTCTGCCTGAAACGCACTTTAAGAGCATAAAAATTGAAAATGCCAGTAAAGTGCTGAAAGTTGCAGATATTCATGAAAATGACATCAGACTGTGAAATCAACTATCCTGAGCCACTTTTCTGAAGAAAATCTTTGAAACTATGTGGATTTCACAAAATCCACTTTTGGCCTCCTCTCTGCCTGAAACGCACTTTAAGAGCATAAAAAATTGAAAATGCCAGTAAAGTGCTGAAAGTTGCAGATATTCATGAAAATGACATCAGACTGTGAAATCAACTATCCTGAGCCACTTTTCTGAAGAAAATCTTTGAAACTATGTGGATTTCACAAAATCCACTTTTGGCCTCCTCTCTGCCTGAAACGCACTTTAAGAGCATAAAAATTGAAAATGCCAGTAAAGTGCTGAAAGTTGCAGATATTCATGAAAATGACATCAGACTGTGAAATCAACTATCCTGAGCCACTTTTCTGAAGAAAATCTTTGAAACTATGTGGATTTCACAAAATCCACTTTTGGCCTCCTCTCTGCCTGAAACGCACTTTAAGAGCATAAAAAATTGAAAATGCCAGTAAAGTGCTGAAAGTTGCAGATATTCATGAAAATGACATCAGACTGTGAAATCAACTATCCTGAGCCACTTTTCTGAAGAAAATCTTTGAAACTATGTGGATTTCACAAAATCCACTTTTGGCCTCCTCTCTGCCTGAAACGCACTTTAAGAGCATAAAAAATTGAAAATGCCAGTAAAGTGCTGAAAGTTGCAGATATTCATGAAAATGACATCAGACTGTGAAATCAACTATCCTGAGCCACTTTTCTGAAGAAAATCTTTGAAACTATGTGGATTTCACAAAATCCACTTTTGGCCTCCTCTCTGCCTGAAACGCACTTTAAGAGCATAAAAATTGAAAATGCCAGTAAAGTGCTGAAAGTTGCAGATATTCATGAAAATGACATCAGACTGTGAAATCAACTATCCTGAGCCACTTTTCTGAAGAAAATCTTTGAAACTATGTGGATTTCACAAAATCCACTTTTGGCCTCCTCTCTGCCTGAAACGCACTTTAAGAGCATAAAAATTGAAAATGCCAGTAAAGTGCTGAAAGTTGCAGATATTCATGAAAATGACATCAGACTGTGAAATCAACTATCCTGAGCCACTTTTCTGAAGAAAATCTTTGAAACTATGTGGATTTCACAAAATCCACTTTTGGCCTCCTCTCTGCCTGAAACGCACTTTAAGAGCATAAAAATTGAAAATGCCAGTAAAGTGCTGAAAGTTGCAGATATTCATGAAAATGACATCAGACTGTGAAATCAACTATCCTGAGCCACTTTTCTGAAGAAAATCTTTGAAACTATGTGGATTTCACAAAATCCACTTTTGGCCTCCTCTCTGCCTGAAACGCACTTTAAGAGCATAAAAATTGAAAATGCCAGTAAAGTGCTGAAAGTTGCAGATATTCATGAAAATGACATCAGACTGTGAAATCAACTATCCTGAGCCACTTTTCTGAAGAAAATCTTTGAAACTATGTGGATTTCACAAAATCCACTTTTGGCCTCCTCTCTGCCTGAAACGCACTTTAAGAGCATAAAAAATTGAAAATGCCAGTAAAGTGCTGAAAGTTGCAGATATTCATGAAAATGACATCAGACTGTGAAATCAACTATCCTGAGCCACTTTTCTGAAGAAAATCTTTGAAACTATGTGGATTTCACAAAATCCACTTTTGGCCTCCTCTCTGCCTGAAACGCACTTTAAGAGCATAAAAAATTGAAAATGCCAGTAAAGTGCTGAAAGTTGCAGATATTCATGAAAATGACATCAGACTGTGAAATCAACTATCCTGAGCCACTTTTCTGAAGAAAATCTTTGAAACTATGTGGATTTCACAAAATCCACTTTTGGCCTCCTCTCTGCCTGAAACGCACTTTAAGAGCATAAAAAATTGAAAATGCCAGTAAAGTGCTGAAAGTTGCAGATATTCATGAAAATGACATCAGACTGTGAAATCAACTATCCTGAGCCACTTTTCTGAAGAAAATCTTTGAAACTATGTGGATTTCACAAAATCCACTTTTGGCCTCCTCTCTGCCTGAAACGCACTTTAAGAGCATAAAAAATTGAAAATGCCAGTAAAGTGCTGAAAGTTGCAGATATTCATGAAAATGACATCAGACTGTGAAATCAACTATCCTGAGCCACTTTTCTGAAGAAAATCTTTGAAACTATGTGGATTTCACAAAATCCACTTTTGGCCTCCTCTCTGCCTGAAACGCACTTTAAGAGCATAAAAAATTGAAAATGCCAGTAAAGTGCTGAAAGTTGCAGATATTCATGAAAATGACATCAGACTGTGAAATCAACTATCCTGAGCCACTTTTCTGAAGAAAATCTTTGAAACTATGTGGATTTCACAAAATCCACTTTTGGCCTCCTCTCTGCCTGAAACGCACTTTAAGAGCATAAAAATTGAAAATGCCAGTAAAGTGCTGAAAGTTGCAGATATTCATGAAAATGACATCAGACTGTGAAATCAACTATCCTGAGCCACTTTTCTGAAGAAAATCTTTGAAACTATGTGGATTTCACAAAATCCACTTTTGGCCTCCTCTCTGCCTGAAACGCACTTTAAGAGCATAAAAATTGAAAATGCCAGTAAAGTGCTGAAAGTTGCAGATATTCATGAAAATGACATCAGACTGTGAAATCAACTATCCTGAGCCACTTTTCTGAAGAAAATCTTTGAAACTATGTGGATTTCACAAAATCCACTTTTGGCCTCCTCTCTGCCTGAAACGCACTTTAAGAGCATAAAAAATTGAAAATGCCAGTAAAGTGCTGAAAGTTGCAGATATTCATGAAAATGACATCAGACTGTGAAATCAACTATCCTGAGCCACTTTTCTGAAGAAAATCTTTGAAACTATGTGGATTTCACAAAATCCACTTTTGGCCTCCTCTCTGCCTGAAACGCACTTTAAGAGCATAAAAAATTGAAAATGCCAGTAAAGTGCTGAAAGTTGCAGATATTCATGAAAATGACATCAGACTGTGAAATCAACTATCCTGAGCCACTTTTCTGAAGAAAATCTTTGAAACTATGTGGATTTCACAAAATCCACTTTTGGCCTCCTCTCTGCCTGAAACGCACTTTAAGAGCATAAAAAATTGAAAATGCCAGTAAAGTGCTGAAAGTTGCAGATATTCATGAAAATGACATCAGACTGTGAAATCAACTATCCTGAGCCACTTTTCTGAAGAAAATCTTTGAAACTATGTGGATTTCACAAAATCCACTTTTGGCCTCCTCTCTGCCTGAAACGCACTTTAAGAGCATAAAAAATTGAAAATGCCAGTAAAGTGCTGAAAGTTGCAGATATTCATGAAAATGACATCAGACTGTGAAATCAACTATCCTGAGCCACTTTTCTGAAGAAAATCTTTGAAACTATGTGGATTTCACAAAATCCACTTTTGGCCTCCTCTCTGCCTGAAACGCACTTTAAGAGCATAAAAAATTGAAAATGCCAGTAAAGTGCTGAAAGTTGCAGATATTCATGAAAATGACATCAGACTGTGAAATCAACTATCCTGAGCCACTTTTCTGAAGAAAATCTTTGAAACTATGTGGATTTCACAAAATCCACTTTTGGCCTCCTCTCTGCCTGAAACGCACTTTAAGAGCATAAAAAATTGAAAATGCCAGTAAAGTGCTGAAAGTTGCAGATATTCATGAAAATGACATCAGACTGTGAAATCAACTATCCTGAGCCACTTTTCTGAAGAAAATCTTTGAAACTATGTGGATTTCACAAAATCCACTTTTGGCCTCCTCTCTGCCTGAAACGCACTTTAAGAGCATAAAAAATTGAAAATGCCAGTAAAGTGCTGAAAGTTGCAGATATTCATGAAAATGACATCAGACTGTGAAATCAACTATCCTGAGCCACTTTTCTGAAGAAAATCTTTGAAACTATGTGGATTTCACAAAATCCACTTTTGGCCTCCTCTCTGCCTGAAACGCACTTTAAGAGCATAAAAATTGAAAATGCCAGTAAAGTGCTGAAAGTTGCAGATATTCATGAAAATGACATCAGACTGTGAAATCAACTATCCTGAGCCACTTTTCTGAAGAAAATCTTTGAAACTATGTGGATTTCACAAAATCCACTTTTGGCCTCCTCTCTGCCTGAAACGCACTTTAAGAGCATAAAAATTGAAAATGCCAGTAAAGTGCTGAAAGTTGCAGATATTCATGAAAATGACATCAGACTGTGAAATCAACTATCCTGAGCCACTTTTCTGAAGAAAATCTTTGAAACTATGTGGATTTCACAAAATCCACTTTTGGCCTCCTCTCTGCCTGAAACGCACTTTAAGAGCATAAAAAATTGAAAATGCCAGTAAAGTGCTGAAAGTTGCAGATATTCATGAAAATGACATCAGACTGTGAAATCAACTATCCTGAGCCACTTTTCTGAAGAAAATCTTTGAAACTATGTGGATTTCACAAAATCCACTTTTGGCCTCCTCTCTGCCTGAAACGCACTTTAAGAGCATAAAAAATTGAAAATGCCAGTAAAGTGCTGAAAGTTGCAGATATTCATGAAAATGACATCAGACTGTGAAATCAACTATCCTGAGCCACTTTTCTGAAGAAAATCTTTGAAACTATGTGGATTTCACAAAATCCACTTTTGGCCTCCTCTCTGCCTGAAACGCACTTTAAGAGCATAAAAAATTGAAAATGCCAGTAAAGTGCTGAAAGTTGCAGATATTCATGAAAATGACATCAGACTGTGAAATCAACTATCCTGAGCCACTTTTCTGAAGAAAATCTTTGAAACTATGTGGATTTCACAAAATCCACTTTTGGCCTCCTCTCTGCCTGAAACGCACTTTAAGAGCATAAAAATTGAAAATGCCAGTAAAGTGCTGAAAGTTGCAGATATTCATGAAAATGACATCAGACTGTGAAATCAACTATCCTGAGCCACTTTTCTGAAGAAAATCTTTGAAACTATGTGGATTTCACAAAATCCACTTTTGGCCTCCTCTCTGCCTGAAACGCACTTTAAGAGCATAAAAATTGAAAATGCCAGTAAAGTGCTGAAAGTTGCAGATATTCATGAAAATGACATCAGACTGTGAAATCAACTATCCTGAGCCACTTTTCTGAAGAAAATCTTTGAAACTATGTGGATTTCACAAAATCCACTTTTGGCCTCCTCTCTGCCTGAAACGCACTTTAAGAGCATAAAAATTGAAAATGCCAGTAAAGTGCTGAAAGTTGCAGATATTCATGAAAATGACATCAGACTGTGAAATCAACTATCCTGAGCCACTTTTCTGAAGAAAATCTTTGAAACTATGTGGATTTCACAAAATCCACTTTTGGCCTCCTCTCTGCCTGAAACGCACTTTAAGAGCATAAAAAATTGAAAATGCCAGTAAAGTGCTGAAAGTTGCAGATATTCATGAAAATGACATCAGACTGTGAAATCAACTATCCTGAGCCACTTTTCTGAAGAAAATCTTTGAAACTATGTGGATTTCACAAAATCCACTTTTGGCCTCCTCTCTGCCTGAAACGCACTTTAAGAGCATAAAAATTGAAAATGCCAGTAAAGTGCTGAAAGTTGCAGATATTCATGAAAATGACATCAGACTGTGAAATCAACTATCCTGAGCCACTTTTCTGAAGAAAATCTTTGAAACTATGTGGATTTCACAAAATCCACTTTTGGCCTCCTCTCTGCCTGAAACGCACTTTAAGAGCATAAAAATTGAAAATGCCAGTAAAGTGCTGAAAGTTGCAGATATTCATGAAAATGACATCAGACTGTGAAATCAACTATCCTGAGCCACTTTTCTGAAGAAAATCTTTGAAACTATGTGGATTTCACAAAATCCACTTTTGGCCTCCTCTCTGCCTGAAACGCACTTTAAGAGCATAAAAATTGAAAATGCCAGTAAAGTGCTGAAAGTTGCAGATATTCATGAAAATGACATCAGACTGTGAAATCAACTATCCTGAGCCACTTTTCTGAAGAAAATCTTTGAAACTATGTGGATTTCACAAAATCCACTTTTGGCCTCCTCTCTGCCTGAAACGCACTTTAAGAGCATAAAAAATTGAAAATGCCAGTAAAGTGCTGAAAGTTGCAGATATTCATGAAAATGACATCAGACTGTGAAATCAACTATCCTGAGCCACTTTTCTGAAGAAAATCTTTGAAACTATGTGGATTTCACAAAATCCACTTTTGGCCTCCTCTCTGCCTGAAACGCACTTTAAGAGCATAAAAAATTGAAAATGCCAGTAAAGTGCTGAAAGTTGCAGATATTCATGAAAATGACATCAGACTGTGAAATCAACTATCCTGAGCCACTTTTCTGAAGAAAATCTTTGAAACTATGTGGATTTCACAAAATCCACTTTTGGCCTCCTCTCTGCCTGAAACGCACTTTAAGAGCATAAAAATTGAAAATGCCAGTAAAGTGCTGAAAGTTGCAGATATTCATGAAAATGACATCAGACTGTGAAATCAACTATCCTGAGCCACTTTTCTGAAGAAAATCTTTGAAACTATGTGGATTTCACAAAATCCACTTTTGGCCTCCTCTCTGCCTGAAACGCACTTTAAGAGCATAAAAATTGAAAATGCCAGTAAAGTGCTGAAAGTTGCAGATATTCATGAAAATGACATCAGACTGTGAAATCAACTATCCTGAGCCACTTTTCTGAAGAAAATCTTTGAAACTATGTGGATTTCACAAAATCCACTTTTGGCCTCCTCTCTGCCTGAAACGCACTTTAAGAGCATAAAAAATTGAAAATGCCAGTAAAGTGCTGAAAGTTGCAGATATTCATGAAAATGACATCAGACTGTGAAATCAACTATCCTGAGCCACTTTTCTGAAGAAAATCTTTGAAACTATGTGGATTTCACAAAATCCACTTTTGGCCTCCTCTCTGCCTGAAACGCACTTTAAGAGCATAAAAAATTGAAAATGCCAGTAAAGTGCTGAAAGTTGCAGATATTCATGAAAATGACATCAGACTGTGAAATCAACTATCCTGAGCCACTTTTCTGAAGAAAATCTTTGAAACTATGTGGATTTCACAAAATCCACTTTTGGCCTCCTCTCTGCCTGAAACGCACTTTAAGAGCATAAAAAATTGAAAATGCCAGTAAAGTGCTGAAAGTTGCAGATATTCATGAAAATGACATCAGACTGTGAAATCAACTATCCTGAGCCACTTTTCTGAAGAAAATCTTTGAAACTATGTGGATTTCACAAAATCCACTTTTGGCCTCCTCTCTGCCTGAAACGCACTTTAAGAGCATAAAAATTGAAAATGCCAGTAAAGTGCTGAAAGTTGCAGATATTCATGAAAATGACATCAGACTGTGAAATCAACTATCCTGAGCCACTTTTCTGAAGAAAATCTTTGAAACTATGTGGATTTCACAAAATCCACTTTTGGCCTCCTCTCTGCCTGAAACGCACTTTAAGAGCATAAAAAATTGAAAATGCCAGTAAAGTGCTGAAAGTTGCAGATATTCATGAAAATGACATCAGACTGTGAAATCAACTATCCTGAGCCACTTTTCTGAAGAAAATCTTTGAAACTATGTGGATTTCACAAAATCCACTTTTGGCCTCCTCTCTGCCTGAAACGCACTTTAAGAGCATAAAAAATTGAAAATGCCAGTAAAGTGCTGAAAGTTGCAGATATTCATGAAAATGACATCAGACTGTGAAATCAACTATCCTGAGCCACTTTTCTGAAGAAAATCTTTGAAACTATGTGGATTTCACAAAATCCACTTTTGGCCTCCTCTCTGCCTGAAACGCACTTTAAGAGCATAAAAATTGAAAATGCCAGTAAAGTGCTGAAAGTTGCAGATATTCATGAAAATGACATCAGACTGTGAAATCAACTATCCTGAGCCACTTTTCTGAAGAAAATCTTTGAAACTATGTGGATTTCACAAAATCCACTTTTGGCCTCCTCTCTGCCTGAAACGCACTTTAAGAGCATAAAAAATTGAAAATGCCAGTAAAGTGCTGAAAGTTGCAGATATTCATGAAAATGACATCAGACTGTGAAATCAACTATCCTGAGCCACTTTTCTGAAGAAAATCTTTGAAACTATGTGGATTTCACAAAATCCACTTTTGGCCTCCTCTCTGCCTGAAACGCACTTTAAGAGCATAAAAAATTGAAAATGCCAGTAAAGTGCTGAAAGTTGCAGATATTCATGAAAATGACATCAGACTGTGAAATCAACTATCCTGAGCCACTTTTCTGAAGAAAATCTTTGAAACTATGTGGATTTCACAAAATCCACTTTTGGCCTCCTCTCTGCCTGAAACGCACTTTAAGAGCATAAAAATTGAAAATGCCAGTAAAGTGCTGAAAGTTGCAGATATTCATGAAAATGACATCAGACTGTGAAATCAACTATCCTGAGCCACTTTTCTGAAGAAAATCTTTGAAACTATGTGGATTTCACAAAATCCACTTTTGGCCTCCTCTCTGCCTGAAACGCACTTTAAGAGCATAAAAAATTGAAAATGCCAGTAAAGTGCTGAAAGTTGCAGATATTCATGAAAATGACATCAGACTGTGAAATCAACTATCCTGAGCCACTTTTCTGAAGAAAATCTTTGAAACTATGTGGATTTCACAAAATCCACTTTTGGCCTCCTCTCTGCCTGAAACGCACTTTAAGAGCATAAAAAATTGAAAATGCCAGTAAAGTGCTGAAAGTTGCAGATATTCATGAAAATGACATCAGACTGTGAAATCAACTATCCTGAGCCACTTTTCTGAAGAAAATCTTTGAAACTATGTGGATTTCACAAAATCCACTTTTGGCCTCCTCTCTGCCTGAAACGCACTTTAAGAGCATAAAAATTGAAAATGCCAGTAAAGTGCTGAAAGTTGCAGATATTCATGAAAATGACATCAGACTGTGAAATCAACTATCCTGAGCCACTTTTCTGAAGAAAATCTTTGAAACTATGTGGATTTCACAAAATCCACTTTTGGCCTCCTCTCTGCCTGAAACGCACTTTAAGAGCATAAAAAATTGAAAATGCCAGTAAAGTGCTGAAAGTTGCAGATATTCATGAAAATGACATCAGACTGTGAAATCAACTATCCTGAGCCACTTTTCTGAAGAAAATCTTTGAAACTATGTGGATTTCACAAAATCCACTTTTGGCCTCCTCTCTGCCTGAAACGCACTTTAAGAGCATAAAAAATTGAAAATGCCAGTAAAGTGCTGAAAGTTGCAGATATTCATGAAAATGACATCAGACTGTGAAATCAACTATCCTGAGCCACTTTTCTGAAGAAAATCTTTGAAACTATGTGGATTTCACAAAATCCACTTTTGGCCTCCTCTCTGCCTGAAACGCACTTTAAGAGCATAAAAATTGAAAATGCCAGTAAAGTGCTGAAAGTTGCAGATATTCATGAAAATGACATCAGACTGTGAAATCAACTATCCTGAGCCACTTTTCTGAAGAAAATCTTTGAAACTATGTGGATTTCACAAAATCCACTTTTGGCCTCCTCTCTGCCTGAAACGCACTTTAAGAGCATAAAAAATTGAAAATGCCAGTAAAGTGCTGAAAGTTGCAGATATTCATGAAAATGACATCAGACTGTGAAATCAACTATCCTGAGCCACTTTTCTGAAGAAAATCTTTGAAACTATGTGGATTTCACAAAATCCACTTTTGGCCTCCTCTCTGCCTGAAACGCACTTTAAGAGCATAAAAATTGAAAATGCCAGTAAAGTGCTGAAAGTTGCAGATATTCATGAAAATGACATCAGACTGTGAAATCAACTATCCTGAGCCACTTTTCTGAAGAAAATCTTTGAAACTATGTGGATTTCACAAAATCCACTTTTGGCCTCCTCTCTGCCTGAAACGCACTTTAAGAGCATAAAAATTGAAAATGCCAGTAAAGTGCTGAAAGTTGCAGATATTCATGAAAATGACATCAGACTGTGAAATCAACTATCCTGAGCCACTTTTCTGAAGAAAATCTTTGAAACTATGTGGATTTCACAAAATCCACTTTTGGCCTCCTCTCTGCCTGAAACGCACTTTAAGAGCATAAAAAATTGAAAATGCCAGTAAAGTGCTGAAAGTTGCAGATATTCATGAAAATGACATCAGACTGTGAAATCAACTATCCTGAGCCACTTTTCTGAAGAAAATCTTTGAAACTATGTGGATTTCACAAAATCCACTTTTGGCCTCCTCTCTGCCTGAAACGCACTTTAAGAGCATAAAAAATTGAAAATGCCAGTAAAGTGCTGAAAGTTGCAGATATTCATGAAAATGACATCAGACTGTGAAATCAACTATCCTGAGCCACTTTTCTGAAGAAAATCTTTGAAACTATGTGGATTTCACAAAATCCACTTTTGGCCTCCTCTCTGCCTGAAACGCACTTTAAGAGCATAAAAAATTGAAAATGCCAGTAAAGTGCTGAAAGTTGCAGATATTCATGAAAATGACATCAGACTGTGAAATCAACTATCCTGAGCCACTTTTCTGAAGAAAATCTTTGAAACTATGTGGATTTCACAAAATCCACTTTTGGCCTCCTCTCTGCCTGAAACGCACTTTAAGAGCATAAAAAATTGAAAATGCCAGTAAAGTGCTGAAAGTTGCAGATATTCATGAAAATGACATCAGACTGTGAAATCAACTATCCTGAGCCACTTTTCTGAAGAAAATCTTTGAAACTATGTGGATTTCACAAAATCCACTTTTGGCCTCCTCTCTGCCTGAAACGCACTTTAAGAGCATAAAAAATTGAAAATGCCAGTAAAGTGCTGAAAGTTGCAGATATTCATGAAAATGACATCAGACTGTGAAATCAACTATCCTGAGCCACTTTTCTGAAGAAAATCTTTGAAACTATGTGGATTTCACAAAATCCACTTTTGGCCTCCTCTCTGCCTGAAACGCACTTTAAGAGCATAAAAATTGAAAATGCCAGTAAAGTGCTGAAAGTTGCAGATATTCATGAAAATGACATCAGACTGTGAAATCAACTATCCTGAGCCACTTTTCTGAAGAAAATCTTTGAAACTATGTGGATTTCACAAAATCCACTTTTGGCCTCCTCTCTGCCTGAAACGCACTTTAAGAGCATAAAAAATTGAAAATGCCAGTAAAGTGCTGAAAGTTGCAGATATTCATGAAAATGACATCAGACTGTGAAATCAACTATCCTGAGCCACTTTTCTGAAGAAAATCTTTGAAACTATGTGGATTTCACAAAATCCACTTTTGGCCTCCTCTCTGCCTGAAACGCACTTTAAGAGCATAAAAATTGAAAATGCCAGTAAAGTGCTGAAAGTTGCAGATATTCATGAAAATGACATCAGACTGTGAAATCAACTATCCTGAGCCACTTTTCTGAAGAAAATCTTTGAAACTATGTGGATTTCACAAAATCCACTTTTGGCCTCCTCTCTGCCTGAAACGCACTTTAAGAGCATAAAAAATTGAAAATGCCAGTAAAGTGCTGAAAGTTGCAGATATTCATGAAAATGACATCAGACTGTGAAATCAACTATCCTGAGCCACTTTTCTGAAGAAAATCTTTGAAACTATGTGGATTTCACAAAATCCACTTTTGGCCTCCTCTCTGCCTGAAACGCACTTTAAGAGCATAAAAAATTGAAAATGCCAGTAAAGTGCTGAAAGTTGCAGATATTCATGAAAATGACATCAGACTGTGAAATCAACTATCCTGAGCCACTTTTCTGAAGAAAATCTTTGAAACTATGTGGATTTCACAAAATCCACTTTTGGCCTCCTCTCTGCCTGAAACGCACTTTAAGAGCATAAAAATTGAAAATGCCAGTAAAGTGCTGAAAGTTGCAGATATTCATGAAAATGACATCAGACTGTGAAATCAACTATCCTGAGCCACTTTTCTGAAGAAAATCTTTGAAACTATGTGGATTTCACAAAATCCACTTTTGGCCTCCTCTCTGCCTGAAACGCACTTTAAGAGCATAAAAAATTGAAAATGCCAGTAAAGTGCTGAAAGTTGCAGATATTCATGAAAATGACATCAGACTGTGAAATCAACTATCCTGAGCCACTTTTCTGAAGAAAATCTTTGAAACTATGTGGATTTCACAAAATCCACTTTTGGCCTCCTCTCTGCCTGAAACGCACTTTAAGAGCATAAAAAATTGAAAATGCCAGTAAAGTGCTGAAAGTTGCAGATATTCATGAAAATGACATCAGACTGTGAAATCAACTATCCTGAGCCACTTTTCTGAAGAAAATCTTTGAAACTATGTGGATTTCACAAAATCCACTTTTGGCCTCCTCTCTGCCTGAAACGCACTTTAAGAGCATAAAAAATTGAAAATGCCAGTAAAGTGCTGAAAGTTGCAGATATTCATGAAAATGACATCAGACTGTGAAATCAACTATCCTGAGCCACTTTTCTGAAGAAAATCTTTGAAACTATGTGGATTTCACAAAATCCACTTTTGGCCTCCTCTCTGCCTGAAACGCACTTTAAGAGCATAAAAATTGAAAATGCCAGTAAAGTGCTGAAAGTTGCAGATATTCATGAAAATGACATCAGACTGTGAAATCAACTATCCTGAGCCACTTTTCTGAAGAAAATCTTTGAAACTATGTGGATTTCACAAAATCCACTTTTGGCCTCCTCTCTGCCTGAAACGCACTTTAAGAGCATAAAAAATTGAAAATGCCAGTAAAGTGCTGAAAGTTGCAGATATTCATGAAAATGACATCAGACTGTGAAATCAACTATCCTGAGCCACTTTTCTGAAGAAAATCTTTGAAACTATGTGGATTTCACAAAATCCACTTTTGGCCTCCTCTCTGCCTGAAACGCACTTTAAGAGCATAAAAAATTGAAAATGCCAGTAAAGTGCTGAAAGTTGCAGATATTCATGAAAATGACATCAGACTGTGAAATCAACTATCCTGAGCCACTTTTCTGAAGAAAATCTTTGAAACTATGTGGATTTCACAAAATCCACTTTTGGCCTCCTCTCTGCCTGAAACGCACTTTAAGAGCATAAAAATTGAAAATGCCAGTAAAGTGCTGAAAGTTGCAGATATTCATGAAAATGACATCAGACTGTGAAATCAACTATCCTGAGCCACTTTTCTGAAGAAAATCTTTGAAACTATGTGGATTTCACAAAATCCACTTTTGGCCTCCTCTCTGCCTGAAACGCACTTTAAGAGCATAAAAATTGAAAATGCCAGTAAAGTGCTGAAAGTTGCAGATATTCATGAAAATGACATCAGACTGTGAAATCAACTATCCTGAGCCACTTTTCTGAAGAAAATCTTTGAAACTATGTGGATTTCACAAAATCCACTTTTGGCCTCCTCTCTGCCTGAAACGCACTTTAAGAGCATAAAAAATTGAAAATGCCAGTAAAGTGCTGAAAGTTGCAGATATTCATGAAAATGACATCAGACTGTGAAATCAACTATCCTGAGCCACTTTTCTGAAGAAAATCTTTGAAACTATGTGGATTTCACAAAATCCACTTTTGGCCTCCTCTCTGCCTGAAACGCACTTTAAGAGCATAAAAATTGAAAATGCCAGTAAAGTGCTGAAAGTTGCAGATATTCATGAAAATGACATCAGACTGTGAAATCAACTATCCTGAGCCACTTTTCTGAAGAAAATCTTTGAAACTATGTGGATTTCACAAAATCCACTTTTGGCCTCCTCTCTGCCTGAAACGCACTTTAAGAGCATAAAAATTGAAAATGCCAGTAAAGTGCTGAAAGTTGCAGATATTCATGAAAATGACATCAGACTGTGAAATCAACTATCCTGAGCCACTTTTCTGAAGAAAATCTTTGAAACTATGTGGATTTCACAAAATCCACTTTTGGCCTCCTCTCTGCCTGAAACGCACTTTAAGAGCATAAAAAATTGAAAATGCCAGTAAAGTGCTGAAAGTTGCAGATATTCATGAAAATGACATCAGACTGTGAAATCAACTATCCTGAGCCACTTTTCTGAAGAAAATCTTTGAAACTATGTGGATTTCACAAAATCCACTTTTGGCCTCCTCTCTGCCTGAAACGCACTTTAAGAGCATAAAAAATTGAAAATGCCAGTAAAGTGCTGAAAGTTGCAGATATTCATGAAAATGACATCAGACTGTGAAATCAACTATCCTGAGCCACTTTTCTGAAGAAAATCTTTGAAACTATGTGGATTTCACAAAATCCACTTTTGGCCTCCTCTCTGCCTGAAACGCACTTTAAGAGCATAAAAAATTGAAAATGCCAGTAAAGTGCTGAAAGTTGCAGATATTCATGAAAATGACATCAGACTGTGAAATCAACTATCCTGAGCCACTTTTCTGAAGAAAATCTTTGAAACTATGTGGATTTCACAAAATCCACTTTTGGCCTCCTCTCTGCCTGAAACGCACTTTAAGAGCATAAAAAATTGAAAATGCCAGTAAAGTGCTGAAAGTTGCAGATATTCATGAAAATGACATCAGACTGTGAAATCAACTATCCTGAGCCACTTTTCTGAAGAAAATCTTTGAAACTATGTGGATTTCACAAAATCCACTTTTGGCCTCCTCTCTGCCTGAAACGCACTTTAAGAGCATAAAAAATTGAAAATGCCAGTAAAGTGCTGAAAGTTGCAGATATTCATGAAAATGACATCAGACTGTGAAATCAACTATCCTGAGCCACTTTTCTGAAGAAAATCTTTGAAACTATGTGGATTTCACAAAATCCACTTTTGGCCTCCTCTCTGCCTGAAACGCACTTTAAGAGCATAAAAAATTGAAAATGCCAGTAAAGTGCTGAAAGTTGCAGATATTCATGAAAATGACATCAGACTGTGAAATCAACTATCCTGAGCCACTTTTCTGAAGAAAATCTTTGAAACTATGTGGATTTCACAAAATCCACTTTTGGCCTCCTCTCTGCCTGAAACGCACTTTAAGAGCATAAAAAATTGAAAATGCCAGTAAAGTGCTGAAAGTTGCAGATATTCATGAAAATGACATCAGACTGTGAAATCAACTATCCTGAGCCACTTTTCTGAAGAAAATCTTTGAAACTATGTGGATTTCACAAAATCCACTTTTGGCCTCCTCTCTGCCTGAAACGCACTTTAAGAGCATAAAAAATTGAAAATGCCAGTAAAGTGCTGAAAGTTGCAGATATTCATGAAAATGACATCAGACTGTGAAATCAACTATCCTGAGCCACTTTTCTGAAGAAAATCTTTGAAACTATGTGGATTTCACAAAATCCACTTTTGGCCTCCTCTCTGCCTGAAACGCACTTTAAGAGCATAAAAAATTGAAAATGCCAGTAAAGTGCTGAAAGTTGCAGATATTCATGAAAATGACATCAGACTGTGAAATCAACTATCCTGAGCCACTTTTCTGAAGAAAATCTTTGAAACTATGTGGATTTCACAAAATCCACTTTTGGCCTCCTCTCTGCCTGAAACGCACTTTAAGAGCATAAAAAATTGAAAATGCCAGTAAAGTGCTGAAAGTTGCAGATATTCATGAAAATGACATCAGACTGTGAAATCAACTATCCTGAGCCACTTTTCTGAAGAAAATCTTTGAAACTATGTGGATTTCACAAAATCCACTTTTGGCCTCCTCTCTGCCTGAAACGCACTTTAAGAGCATAAAAATTGAAAATGCCAGTAAAGTGCTGAAAGTTGCAGATATTCATGAAAATGACATCAGACTGTGAAATCAACTATCCTGAGCCACTTTTCTGAAGAAAATCTTTGAAACTATGTGGATTTCACAAAATCCACTTTTGGCCTCCTCTCTGCCTGAAACGCACTTTAAGAGCATAAAAAATTGAAAATGCCAGTAAAGTGCTGAAAGTTGCAGATATTCATGAAAATGACATCAGACTGTGAAATCAACTATCCTGAGCCACTTTTCTGAAGAAAATCTTTGAAACTATGTGGATTTCACAAAATCCACTTTTGGCCTCCTCTCTGCCTGAAACGCACTTTAAGAGCATAAAAATTTTGAAAATGCCAGTAAAGTGCTGAAAGTTGCAGATATTCATGAAAATGACATCAGACTGTGAAATCAACTATCCTGAGCCACTTTTCTGAAGAAAATCTTTGAAACTATGTGGATTTCACAAAATCCACTTTTGGCCTCCTCTCTGCCTGAAACGCACTTTAAGAGCATAAAAAATTTGAAAATGCCAGTAAAGTGCTGAAAGTTGCAGATATTCATGAAAATGACATCAGACTGTGAAATCAACTATCCTGAGCCACTTTTCTGAAGAAAATCTTTGAAACTATGTGGATTTCACAAAATCCACTTTTGGCCTCCTCTCTGCCTGAAACGCACTTTAAGAGCATAAAAAATTGAAAATGCCAGTAAAGTGCTGAAAGTTGCAGATATTCATGAAAATGACATCAGACTGTGAAATCAACTATCCTGAGCCACTTTTCTGAAGAAAATCTTTGAAACTATGTGGATTTCACAAAATCCACTTTTGGCCTCCTCTCTGCCTGAAACGCACTTTAAGAGCATAAAAAATTGAAAATGCCAGTAAAGTGCTGAAAGTTGCAGATATTCATGAAAATGACATCAGACTGTGAAATCAACTATCCTGAGCCACTTTTCTGAAGAAAATCTTTGAAACTATGTGGATTTCACAAAATCCACTTTTGGCCTCCTCTCTGCCTGAAACGCACTTTAAGAGCATAAAAAATTGAAAATGCCAGTAAAGTGCTGAAAGTTGCAGATATTCATGAAAATGACATCAGACTGTGAAATCAACTATCCTGAGCCACTTTTCTGAAGAAAATCTTTGAAACTATGTGGATTTCACAAAATCCACTTTTGGCCTCCTCTCTGCCTGAAACGCACTTTAAGAGCATAAAAAATTGAAAATGCCAGTAAAGTGCTGAAAGTTGCAGATATTCATGAAAATGACATCAGACTGTGAAATCAACTATCCTGAGCCACTTTTCTGAAGAAAATCTTTGAAACTATGTGGATTTCACAAAATCCACTTTTGGCCTCCTCTCTGCCTGAAACGCACTTTAAGAGCATAAAAATTTTGAAAATGCCAGTAAAGTGCTGAAAGTTGCAGATATTCATGAAAATGACATCAGACTGTGAAATCAACTATCCTGAGCCACTTTTCTGAAGAAAATCTTTGAAACTATGTGGATTTCACAAAATCCACTTTTGGCCTCCTCTCTGCCTGAAACGCACTTTAAGAGCATAAAAAATTGAAAATGCCAGTAAAGTGCTGAAAGTTGCAGATATTCATGAAAATGACATCAGACTGTGAAATCAACTATCCTGAGCCACTTTTCTGAAGAAAATCTTTGAAACTATGTGGATTTCACAAAATCCACTTTTGGCCTCCTCTCTGCCTGAAACGCACTTTAAGAGCATAAAAATTTTGAAAATGCCAGTAAAGTGCTGAAAGTTGCAGATATTCATGAAAATGACATCAGACTGTGAAATCAACTATCCTGAGCCACTTTTCTGAAGAAAATCTTTGAAACTATGTGGATTTCACAAAATCCACTTTTGGCCTCCTCTCTGCCTGAAACGCACTTTAAGAGCATAAAAAATTGAAAATGCCAGTAAAGTGCTGAAAGTTGCAGATATTCATGAAAATGACATCAGACTGTGAAATCAACTATCCTGAGCCACTTTTCTGAAGAAAATCTTTGAAACTATGTGGATTTCACAAAATCCACTTTTGGCCTCCTCTCTGCCTGAAACGCACTTTAAGAGCATAAAAATTTGAAAATGCCAGTAAAGTGCTGAAAGTTGCAGATATTCATGAAAATGACATCAGACTGTGAAATCAACTATCCTGAGCCACTTTTCTGAAGAAAATCTTTGAAACTATGTGGATTTCACAAAATCCACTTTTGGCCTCCTCTCTGCCTGAAACGCACTTTAAGAGCATAAAAATTTTGAAAATGCCAGTAAAGTGCTGAAAGTTGCAGATATTCATGAAAATGACATCAGACTGTGAAATCAACTATCCTGAGCCACTTTTCTGAAGAAAATCTTTGAAACTATGTGGATTTCACAAAATCCACTTTTGGCCTCCTCTCTGCCTGAAACGCACTTTAAGAGCATAAAAAATTGAAAATGCCAGTAAAGTGCTGAAAGTTGCAGATATTCATGAAAATGACATCAGACTGTGAAATCAACTATCCTGAGCCACTTTTCTGAAGAAAATCTTTGAAACTATGTGGATTTCACAAAATCCACTTTTGGCCTCCTCTCTGCCTGAAACGCACTTTAAGAGCATAAAAATTTTGAAAATGCCAGTAAAGTGCTGAAAGTTGCAGATATTCATGAAAATGACATCAGACTGTGAAATCAACTATCCTGAGCCACTTTTCTGAAGAAAATCTTTGAAACTATGTGGATTTCACAAAATCCACTTTTGGCCTCCTCTCTGCCTGAAACGCACTTTAAGAGCATAAAAAATTGAAAATGCCAGTAAAGTGCTGAAAGTTGCAGATATTCATGAAAATGACATCAGACTGTGAAATCAACTATCCTGAGCCACTTTTCTGAAGAAAATCTTTGAAACTATGTGGATTTCACAAAATCCACTTTTGGCCTCCTCTCTGCCTGAAACGCACTTTAAGAGCATAAAAAATTTTGAAAATGCCAGTAAAGTGCTGAAAGTTGCAGATATTCATGAAAATGACATCAGACTGTGAAATCAACTATCCTGAGCCACTTTTCTGAAGAAAATCTTTGAAACTATGTGGATTTCACAAAATCCACTTTTGGCCTCCTCTCTGCCTGAAACGCACTTTAAGAGCATAAAATTTTGAAAATGCCAGTAAAGTTCTGAAAGTGGCTCAGGATAGTTGATTTCACAGTCTGATGTCATTTTCATGAATATCTGCAACTTTCAGCACTTTACTGGCATTTTCAATTTTTTATGCTCTTAAAGTGCGTTTCAGGCAGAGAGGAGGCCAAAAGTGGATTTTGTGAAATCCACATAGTTTCAAAGATTTTCTTCAGAAAAGTGGCTCAGGATAGTTGATTTCACAGTCTGATGTCATTTTCATGAATATCTGCAACTTTCAGCACTTTACTGGCATTTTCAAAATTTTTATGCTCTTAAAGTGCGTTTCAGGCAGAGAGGAGGCCAAAAGTGGATTTTGTGAAATCCACATAGTTTCAAAGATTTTCTTCAGAAAAGTGGCTCAGGATAGTTGATTTCACAGTCTGATGTCATTTTCATGAATATCTGCAACTTTCAGCACTTTACTGGCATTTTCAATTTTTATGCTCTTAAAGTGCGTTTCAGGCAGAGAGGAGGCCAAAAGTGGATTTTGTGAAATCCACATAGTTTCAAAGATTTTCTTCAGAAAAGTGGCTCAGGATAGTTGATTTCACAGTCTGATGTCATTTTCATGAATATCTGCAACTTTCAGCACTTTACTGGCATTTTCAAATTTTTATGCTCTTAAAGTGCGTTTCAGGCAGAGAGGAGGCCAAAAGTGGATTTTGTGAAATCCACATAGTTTCAAAGATTTTCTTCAGAAAAGTGGCTCAGGATAGTTGATTTCACAGTCTGATGTCATTTTCATGAATATCTGCAACTTTCAGCACTTTACTGGCATTTTCAAATTTTTATGCTCTTAAAGTGCGTTTCAGGCAGAGAGGAGGCCAAAAGTGGATTTTGTGAAATCCACATAGTTTCAAAGATTTTCTTCAGAAAAGTGGCTCAGGATAGTTGATTTCACAGTCTGATGTCATTTTCATGAATATCTGCAACTTTCAGCACTTTACTGGCATTTTCAAATTTTTATGCTCTTAAAGTGCGTTTCAGGCAGAGAGGAGGCCAAAAGTGGATTTTGTGAAATCCACATAGTTTCAAAGATTTTCTTCAGAAAAGTGGCTCAGGATAGTTGATTTCACAGTCTGATGTCATTTTCATGAATATCTGCAACTTTCAGCACTTTACTGGCATTTTCAATTTTTTATGCTCTTAAAGTGCGTTTCAGGCAGAGAGGAGGCCAAAAGTGGATTTTGTGAAATCCACATAGTTTCAAAGATTTTCTTCAGAAAAGTGGCTCAGGATAGTTGATTTCACAGTCTGATGTCATTTTCATGAATATCTGCAACTTTCAGCACTTTACTGGCATTTTCAATTTTTTATGCTCTTAAAGTGCGTTTCAGGCAGAGAGGAGGCCAAAAGTGGATTTTGTGAAATCCACATAGTTTCAAAGATTTTCTTCAGAAAAGTGGCTCAGGATAGTTGATTTCACAGTCTGATGTCATTTTCATGAATATCTGCAACTTTCAGCACTTTACTGGCATTTTCAATTTTTTATGCTCTTAAAGTGCGTTTCAGGCAGAGAGGAGGCCAAAAGTGGATTTTGTGAAATCCACATAGTTTCAAAGATTTTCTTCAGAAAAGTGGCTCAGGATAGTTGATTTCACAGTCTGATGTCATTTTCATGAATATCTGCAACTTTCAGCACTTTACTGGCATTTTCAATTTTTTATGCTCTTAAAGTGCGTTTCAGGCAGAGAGGAGGCCAAAAGTGGATTTTGTGAAATCCACATAGTTTCAAAGATTTTCTTCAGAAAAGTGGCTCAGGATAGTTGATTTCACAGTCTGATGTCATTTTCATGAATATCTGCAACTTTCAGCACTTTACTGGCATTTTCAAATTTTTATGCTCTTAAAGTGCGTTTCAGGCAGAGAGGAGGCCAAAAGTGGATTTTGTGAAATCCACATAGTTTCAAAGATTTTCTTCAGAAAAGTGGCTCAGGATAGTTGATTTCACAGTCTGATGTCATTTTCATGAATATCTGCAACTTTCAGCACTTTACTGGCATTTTCAATTTTTTATGCTCTTAAAGTGCGTTTCAGGCAGAGAGGAGGCCAAAAGTGGATTTTGTGAAATCCACATAGTTTCAAAGATTTTCTTCAGAAAAGTGGCTCAGGATAGTTGATTTCACAGTCTGATGTCATTTTCATGAATATCTGCAACTTTCAGCACTTTACTGGCATTTTCAATTTTTTATGCTCTTAAAGTGCGTTTCAGGCAGAGAGGAGGCCAAAAGTGGATTTTGTGAAATCCACATAGTTTCAAAGATTTTCTTCAGAAAAGTGGCTCAGGATAGTTGATTTCACAGTCTGATGTCATTTTCATGAATATCTGCAACTTTCAGCACTTTACTGGCATTTTCAATTTTTATGCTCTTAAAGTGCGTTTCAGGCAGAGAGGAGGCCAAAAGTGGATTTTGTGAAATCCACATAGTTTCAAAGATTTTCTTCAGAAAAGTGGCTCAGGATAGTTGATTTCACAGTCTGATGTCATTTTCATGAATATCTGCAACTTTCAGCACTTTACTGGCATTTTCAAATTTTTATGCTCTTAAAGTGCGTTTCAGGCAGAGAGGAGGCCAAAAGTGGATTTTGTGAAATCCACATAGTTTCAAAGATTTTCTTCAGAAAAGTGGCTCAGGATAGTTGATTTCACAGTCTGATGTCATTTTCATGAATATCTGCAACTTTCAGCACTTTACTGGCATTTTCAATTTTTTATGCTCTTAAAGTGCGTTTCAGGCAGAGAGGAGGCCAAAAGTGGATTTTGTGAAATCCACATAGTTTCAAAGATTTTCTTCAGAAAAGTGGCTCAGGATAGTTGATTTCACAGTCTGATGTCATTTTCATGAATATCTGCAACTTTCAGCACTTTACTGGCATTTTCAATTTTTTATGCTCTTAAAGTGCGTTTCAGGCAGAGAGGAGGCCAAAAGTGGATTTTGTGAAATCCACATAGTTTCAAAGATTTTCTTCAGAAAAGTGGCTCAGGATAGTTGATTTCACAGTCTGATGTCATTTTCATGAATATCTGCAACTTTCAGCACTTTACTGGCATTTTCAAATTTTTATGCTCTTAAAGTGCGTTTCAGGCAGAGAGGAGGCCAAAAGTGGATTTTGTGAAATCCACATAGTTTCAAAGATTTTCTTCAGAAAAGTGGCTCAGGATAGTTGATTTCACAGTCTGATGTCATTTTCATGAATATCTGCAACTTTCAGCACTTTACTGGCATTTTCAATTTTTTATGCTCTTAAAGTGCGTTTCAGGCAGAGAGGAGGCCAAAAGTGGATTTTGTGAAATCCACATAGTTTCAAAGATTTTCTTCAGAAAAGTGGCTCAGGATAGTTGATTTCACAGTCTGATGTCATTTTCATGAATATCTGCAACTTTCAGCACTTTACTGGCATTTTCAAATTTTTATGCTCTTAAAGTGCGTTTCAGGCAGAGAGGAGGCCAAAAGTGGATTTTGTGAAATCCACATAGTTTCAAAGATTTTCTTCAGAAAAGTGGCTCAGGATAGTTGATTTCACAGTCTGATGTCATTTTCATGAATATCTGCAACTTTCAGCACTTTACTGGCATTTTCAATTTTTTATGCTCTTAAAGTGCGTTTCAGGCAGAGAGGAGGCCAAAAGTGGATTTTGTGAAATCCACATAGTTTCAAAGATTTTCTTCAGAAAAGTGGCTCAGGATAGTTGATTTCACAGTCTGATGTCATTTTCATGAATATCTGCAACTTTCAGCACTTTACTGGCATTTTCAAATTTTTATGCTCTTAAAGTGCGTTTCAGGCAGAGAGGAGGCCAAAAGTGGATTTTGTGAAATCCACATAGTTTCAAAGATTTTCTTCAGAAAAGTGGCTCAGGATAGTTGATTTCACAGTCTGATGTCATTTTCATGAATATCTGCAACTTTCAGCACTTTACTGGCATTTTCAAATTTTTATGCTCTTAAAGTGCGTTTCAGGCAGAGAGGAGGCCAAAAGTGGATTTTGTGAAATCCACATAGTTTCAAAGATTTTCTTCAGAAAAGTGGCTCAGGATAGTTGATTTCACAGTCTGATGTCATTTTCATGAATATCTGCAACTTTCAGCACTTTACTGGCATTTTCAAATTTTTATGCTCTTAAAGTGCGTTTCAGGCAGAGAGGAGGCCAAAAGTGGATTTTGTGAAATCCACATAGTTTCAAAGATTTTCTTCAGAAAAGTGGCTCAGGATAGTTGATTTCACAGTCTGATGTCATTTTCATGAATATCTGCAACTTTCAGCACTTTACTGGCATTTTCAATTTTTTATGCTCTTAAAGTGCGTTTCAGGCAGAGAGGAGGCCAAAAGTGGATTTTGTGAAATCCACATAGTTTCAAAGATTTTCTTCAGAAAAGTGGCTCAGGATAGTTGATTTCACAGTCTGATGTCATTTTCATGAATATCTGCAACTTTCAGCACTTTACTGGCATTTTCAATTTTTATGCTCTTAAAGTGCGTTTCAGGCAGAGAGGAGGCCAAAAGTGGATTTTGTGAAATCCACATAGTTTCAAAGATTTTCTTCAGAAAAGTGGCTCAGGATAGTTGATTTCACAGTCTGATGTCATTTTCATGAATATCTGCAACTTTCAGCACTTTACTGGCATTTTCAATTTTTTATGCTCTTAAAGTGCGTTTCAGGCAGAGAGGAGGCCAAAAGTGGATTTTGTGAAATCCACATAGTTTCAAAGATTTTCTTCAGAAAAGTGGCTCAGGATAGTTGATTTCACAGTCTGATGTCATTTTCATGAATATCTGCAACTTTCAGCACTTTACTGGCATTTTCAAATTTTTATGCTCTTAAAGTGCGTTTCAGGCAGAGAGGAGGCCAAAAGTGGATTTTGTGAAATCCACATAGTTTCAAAGATTTTCTTCAGAAAAGTGGCTCAGGATAGTTGATTTCACAGTCTGATGTCATTTTCATGAATATCTGCAACTTTCAGCACTTTACTGGCATTTTCAAATTTTTATGCTCTTAAAGTGCGTTTCAGGCAGAGAGGAGGCCAAAAGTGGATTTTGTGAAATCCACATAGTTTCAAAGATTTTCTTCAGAAAAGTGGCTCAGGATAGTTGATTTCACAGTCTGATGTCATTTTCATGAATATCTGCAACTTTCAGCACTTTACTGGCATTTTCAATTTTTTATGCTCTTAAAGTGCGTTTCAGGCAGAGAGGAGGCCAAAAGTGGATTTTGTGAAATCCACATAGTTTCAAAGATTTTCTTCAGAAAAGTGGCTCAGGATAGTTGATTTCACAGTCTGATGTCATTTTCATGAATATCTGCAACTTTCAGCACTTTACTGGCATTTTCAAATTTTTATGCTCTTAAAGTGCGTTTCAGGCAGAGAGGAGGCCAAAAGTGGATTTTGTGAAATCCACATAGTTTCAAAGATTTTCTTCAGAAAAGTGGCTCAGGATAGTTGATTTCACAGTCTGATGTCATTTTCATGAATATCTGCAACTTTCAGCACTTTACTGGCATTTTCAAATTTTTATGCTCTTAAAGTGCGTTTCAGGCAGAGAGGAGGCCAAAAGTGGATTTTGTGAAATCCACATAGTTTCAAAGATTTTCTTCAGAAAAGTGGCTCAGGATAGTTGATTTCACAGTCTGATGTCATTTTCATGAATATCTGCAACTTTCAGCACTTTACTGGCATTTTCAATTTTTATGCTCTTAAAGTGCGTTTCAGGCAGAGAGGAGGCCAAAAGTGGATTTTGTGAAATCCACATAGTTTCAAAGATTTTCTTCAGAAAAGTGGCTCAGGATAGTTGATTTCACAGTCTGATGTCATTTTCATGAATATCTGCAACTTTCAGCACTTTACTGGCATTTTCAAATTTTTATGCTCTTAAAGTGCGTTTCAGGCAGAGAGGAGGCCAAAAGTGGATTTTGTGAAATCCACATAGTTTCAAAGATTTTCTTCAGAAAAGTGGCTCAGGATAGTTGATTTCACAGTCTGATGTCATTTTCATGAATATCTGCAACTTTCAGCACTTTACTGGCATTTTCAAATTTTTATGCTCTTAAAGTGCGTTTCAGGCAGAGAGGAGGCCAAAAGTGGATTTTGTGAAATCCACATAGTTTCAAAGATTTTCTTCAGAAAAGTGGCTCAGGATAGTTGATTTCACAGTCTGATGTCATTTTCATGAATATCTGCAACTTTCAGCACTTTACTGGCATTTTCAATTTTTTATGCTCTTAAAGTGCGTTTCAGGCAGAGAGGAGGCCAAAAGTGGATTTTGTGAAATCCACATAGTTTCAAAGATTTTCTTCAGAAAAGTGGCTCAGGATAGTTGATTTCACAGTCTGATGTCATTTTCATGAATATCTGCAACTTTCAGCACTTTACTGGCATTTTCAATTTTTTATGCTCTTAAAGTGCGTTTCAGGCAGAGAGGAGGCCAAAAGTGGATTTTGTGAAATCCACATAGTTTCAAAGATTTTCTTCAGAAAAGTGGCTCAGGATAGTTGATTTCACAGTCTGATGTCATTTTCATGAATATCTGCAACTTTCAGCACTTTACTGGCATTTTCAATTTTTATGCTCTTAAAGTGCGTTTCAGGCAGAGAGGAGGCCAAAAGTGGATTTTGTGAAATCCACATAGTTTCAAAGATTTTCTTCAGAAAAGTGGCTCAGGATAGTTGATTTCACAGTCTGATGTCATTTTCATGAATATCTGCAACTTTCAGCACTTTACTGGCATTTTCAAATTTTTATGCTCTTAAAGTGCGTTTCAGGCAGAGAGGAGGCCAAAAGTGGATTTTGTGAAATCCACATAGTTTCAAAGATTTTCTTCAGAAAAGTGGCTCAGGATAGTTGATTTCACAGTCTGATGTCATTTTCATGAATATCTGCAACTTTCAGCACTTTACTGGCATTTTCAATTTTTTATGCTCTTAAAGTGCGTTTCAGGCAGAGAGGAGGCCAAAAGTGGATTTTGTGAAATCCACATAGTTTCAAAGATTTTCTTCAGAAAAGTGGCTCAGGATAGTTGATTTCACAGTCTGATGTCATTTTCATGAATATCTGCAACTTTCAGCACTTTACTGGCATTTTCAAATTTTTATGCTCTTAAAGTGCGTTTCAGGCAGAGAGGAGGCCAAAAGTGGATTTTGTGAAATCCACATAGTTTCAAAGATTTTCTTCAGAAAAGTGGCTCAGGATAGTTGATTTCACAGTCTGATGTCATTTTCATGAATATCTGCAACTTTCAGCACTTTACTGGCATTTTCAATTTTTTATGCTCTTAAAGTGCGTTTCAGGCAGAGAGGAGGCCAAAAGTGGATTTTGTGAAATCCACATAGTTTCAAAGATTTTCTTCAGAAAAGTGGCTCAGGATAGTTGATTTCACAGTCTGATGTCATTTTCATGAATATCTGCAACTTTCAGCACTTTACTGGCATTTTCAATTTTTATGCTCTTAAAGTGCGTTTCAGGCAGAGAGGAGGCCAAAAGTGGATTTTGTGAAATCCACATAGTTTCAAAGATTTTCTTCAGAAAAGTGGCTCAGGATAGTTGATTTCACAGTCTGATGTCATTTTCATGAATATCTGCAACTTTCAGCACTTTACTGGCATTTTCAATTTTTTATGCTCTTAAAGTGCGTTTCAGGCAGAGAGGAGGCCAAAAGTGGATTTTGTGAAATCCACATAGTTTCAAAGATTTTCTTCAGAAAAGTGGCTCAGGATAGTTGATTTCACAGTCTGATGTCATTTTCATGAATATCTGCAACTTTCAGCACTTTACTGGCATTTTCAAATTTTTATGCTCTTAAAGTGCGTTTCAGGCAGAGAGGAGGCCAAAAGTGGATTTTGTGAAATCCACATAGTTTCAAAGATTTTCTTCAGAAAAGTGGCTCAGGATAGTTGATTTCACAGTCTGATGTCATTTTCATGAATATCTGCAACTTTCAGCACTTTACTGGCATTTTCAATTTTTTATGCTCTTAAAGTGCGTTTCAGGCAGAGAGGAGGCCAAAAGTGGATTTTGTGAAATCCACATAGTTTCAAAGATTTTCTTCAGAAAAGTGGCTCAGGATAGTTGATTTCACAGTCTGATGTCATTTTCATGAATATCTGCAACTTTCAGCACTTTACTGGCATTTTCAATTTTTATGCTCTTAAAGTGCGTTTCAGGCAGAGAGGAGGCCAAAAGTGGATTTTGTGAAATCCACATAGTTTCAAAGATTTTCTTCAGAAAAGTGGCTCAGGATAGTTGATTTCACAGTCTGATGTCATTTTCATGAATATCTGCAACTTTCAGCACTTTACTGGCATTTTCAAATTTTTATGCTCTTAAAGTGCGTTTCAGGCAGAGAGGAGGCCAAAAGTGGATTTTGTGAAATCCACATAGTTTCAAAGATTTTCTTCAGAAAAGTGGCTCAGGATAGTTGATTTCACAGTCTGATGTCATTTTCATGAATATCTGCAACTTTCAGCACTTTACTGGCATTTTCAATTTTTATGCTCTTAAAGTGCGTTTCAGGCAGAGAGGAGGCCAAAAGTGGATTTTGTGAAATCCACATAGTTTCAAAGATTTTCTTCAGAAAAGTGGCTCAGGATAGTTGATTTCACAGTCTGATGTCATTTTCATGAATATCTGCAACTTTCAGCACTTTACTGGCATTTTCAAATTTTTATGCTCTTAAAGTGCGTTTCAGGCAGAGAGGAGGCCAAAAGTGGATTTTGTGAAATCCACATAGTTTCAAAGATTTTCTTCAGAAAAGTGGCTCAGGATAGTTGATTTCACAGTCTGATGTCATTTTCATGAATATCTGCAACTTTCAGCACTTTACTGGCATTTTCAAATTTTTATGCTCTTAAAGTGCGTTTCAGGCAGAGAGGAGGCCAAAAGTGGATTTTGTGAAATCCACATAGTTTCAAAGATTTTCTTCAGAAAAGTGGCTCAGGATAGTTGATTTCACAGTCTGATGTCATTTTCATGAATATCTGCAACTTTCAGCACTTTACTGGCATTTTCAATTTTTTATGCTCTTAAAGTGCGTTTCAGGCAGAGAGGAGGCCAAAAGTGGATTTTGTGAAATCCACATAGTTTCAAAGATTTTCTTCAGAAAAGTGGCTCAGGATAGTTGATTTCACAGTCTGATGTCATTTTCATGAATATCTGCAACTTTCAGCACTTTACTGGCATTTTCAATTTTTATGCTCTTAAAGTGCGTTTCAGGCAGAGAGGAGGCCAAAAGTGGATTTTGTGAAATCCACATAGTTTCAAAGATTTTCTTCAGAAAAGTGGCTCAGGATAGTTGATTTCACAGTCTGATGTCATTTTCATGAATATCTGCAACTTTCAGCACTTTACTGGCATTTTCAAATTTTTATGCTCTTAAAGTGCGTTTCAGGCAGAGAGGAGGCCAAAAGTGGATTTTGTGAAATCCACATAGTTTCAAAGATTTTCTTCAGAAAAGTGGCTCAGGATAGTTGATTTCACAGTCTGATGTCATTTTCATGAATATCTGCAACTTTCAGCACTTTACTGGCATTTTCAATTTTTATGCTCTTAAAGTGCGTTTCAGGCAGAGAGGAGGCCAAAAGTGGATTTTGTGAAATCCACATAGTTTCAAAGATTTTCTTCAGAAAAGTGGCTCAGGATAGTTGATTTCACAGTCTGATGTCATTTTCATGAATATCTGCAACTTTCAGCACTTTACTGGCATTTTCAATTTTTTATGCTCTTAAAGTGCGTTTCAGGCAGAGAGGAGGCCAAAAGTGGATTTTGTGAAATCCACATAGTTTCAAAGATTTTCTTCAGAAAAGTGGCTCAGGATAGTTGATTTCACAGTCTGATGTCATTTTCATGAATATCTGCAACTTTCAGCACTTTACTGGCATTTTCAAATTTTTATGCTCTTAAAGTGCGTTTCAGGCAGAGAGGAGGCCAAAAGTGGATTTTGTGAAATCCACATAGTTTCAAAGATTTTCTTCAGAAAAGTGGCTCAGGATAGTTGATTTCACAGTCTGATGTCATTTTCATGAATATCTGCAACTTTCAGCACTTTACTGGCATTTTCAATTTTTTATGCTCTTAAAGTGCGTTTCAGGCAGAGAGGAGGCCAAAAGTGGATTTTGTGAAATCCACATAGTTTCAAAGATTTTCTTCAGAAAAGTGGCTCAGGATAGTTGATTTCACAGTCTGATGTCATTTTCATGAATATCTGCAACTTTCAGCACTTTACTGGCATTTTCAAATTTTTATGCTCTTAAAGTGCGTTTCAGGCAGAGAGGAGGCCAAAAGTGGATTTTGTGAAATCCACATAGTTTCAAAGATTTTCTTCAGAAAAGTGGCTCAGGATAGTTGATTTCACAGTCTGATGTCATTTTCATGAATATCTGCAACTTTCAGCACTTTACTGGCATTTTCAAATTTTTATGCTCTTAAAGTGCGTTTCAGGCAGAGAGGAGGCCAAAAGTGGATTTTGTGAAATCCACATAGTTTCAAAGATTTTCTTCAGAAAAGTGGCTCAGGATAGTTGATTTCACAGTCTGATGTCATTTTCATGAATATCTGCAACTTTCAGCACTTTACTGGCATTTTCAATTTTTTATGCTCTTAAAGTGCGTTTCAGGCAGAGAGGAGGCCAAAAGTGGATTTTGTGAAATCCACATAGTTTCAAAGATTTTCTTCAGAAAAGTGGCTCAGGATAGTTGATTTCACAGTCTGATGTCATTTTCATGAATATCTGCAACTTTCAGCACTTTACTGGCATTTTCAATTTTTATGCTCTTAAAGTGCGTTTCAGGCAGAGAGGAGGCCAAAAGTGGATTTTGTGAAATCCACATAGTTTCAAAGATTTTCTTCAGAAAAGTGGCTCAGGATAGTTGATTTCACAGTCTGATGTCATTTTCATGAATATCTGCAACTTTCAGCACTTTACTGGCATTTTCAAATTTTTATGCTCTTAAAGTGCGTTTCAGGCAGAGAGGAGGCCAAAAGTGGATTTTGTGAAATCCACATAGTTTCAAAGATTTTCTTCAGAAAAGTGGCTCAGGATAGTTGATTTCACAGTCTGATGTCATTTTCATGAATATCTGCAACTTTCAGCACTTTACTGGCATTTTCAATTTTTTATGCTCTTAAAGTGCGTTTCAGGCAGAGAGGAGGCCAAAAGTGGATTTTGTGAAATCCACATAGTTTCAAAGATTTTCTTCAGAAAAGTGGCTCAGGATAGTTGATTTCACAGTCTGATGTCATTTTCATGAATATCTGCAACTTTCAGCACTTTACTGGCATTTTCAATTTTTTATGCTCTTAAAGTGCGTTTCAGGCAGAGAGGAGGCCAAAAGTGGATTTTGTGAAATCCACATAGTTTCAAAGATTTTCTTCAGAAAAGTGGCTCAGGATAGTTGATTTCACAGTCTGATGTCATTTTCATGAATATCTGCAACTTTCAGCACTTTACTGGCATTTTCAAATTTTTATGCTCTTAAAGTGCGTTTCAGGCAGAGAGGAGGCCAAAAGTGGATTTTGTGAAATCCACATAGTTTCAAAGATTTTCTTCAGAAAAGTGGCTCAGGATAGTTGATTTCACAGTCTGATGTCATTTTCATGAATATCTGCAACTTTCAGCACTTTACTGGCATTTTCAATTTTTTATGCTCTTAAAGTGCGTTTCAGGCAGAGAGGAGGCCAAAAGTGGATTTTGTGAAATCCACATAGTTTCAAAGATTTTCTTCAGAAAAGTGGCTCAGGATAGTTGATTTCACAGTCTGATGTCATTTTCATGAATATCTGCAACTTTCAGCACTTTACTGGCATTTTCAATTTTTTATGCTCTTAAAGTGCGTTTCAGGCAGAGAGGAGGCCAAAAGTGGATTTTGTGAAATCCACATAGTTTCAAAGATTTTCTTCAGAAAAGTGGCTCAGGATAGTTGATTTCACAGTCTGATGTCATTTTCATGAATATCTGCAACTTTCAGCACTTTACTGGCATTTTCAAATTTTTATGCTCTTAAAGTGCGTTTCAGGCAGAGAGGAGGCCAAAAGTGGATTTTGTGAAATCCACATAGTTTCAAAGATTTTCTTCAGAAAAGTGGCTCAGGATAGTTGATTTCACAGTCTGATGTCATTTTCATGAATATCTGCAACTTTCAGCACTTTACTGGCATTTTCAATTTTTATGCTCTTAAAGTGCGTTTCAGGCAGAGAGGAGGCCAAAAGTGGATTTTGTGAAATCCACATAGTTTCAAAGATTTTCTTCAGAAAAGTGGCTCAGGATAGTTGATTTCACAGTCTGATGTCATTTTCATGAATATCTGCAACTTTCAGCACTTTACTGGCATTTTCAATTTTTTATGCTCTTAAAGTGCGTTTCAGGCAGAGAGGAGGCCAAAAGTGGATTTTGTGAAATCCACATAGTTTCAAAGATTTTCTTCAGAAAAGTGGCTCAGGATAGTTGATTTCACAGTCTGATGTCATTTTCATGAATATCTGCAACTTTCAGCACTTTACTGGCATTTTCAAATTTTTATGCTCTTAAAGTGCGTTTCAGGCAGAGAGGAGGCCAAAAGTGGATTTTGTGAAATCCACATAGTTTCAAAGATTTTCTTCAGAAAAGTGGCTCAGGATAGTTGATTTCACAGTCTGATGTCATTTTCATGAATATCTGCAACTTTCAGCACTTTACTGGCATTTTCAAATTTTTATGCTCTTAAAGTGCGTTTCAGGCAGAGAGGAGGCCAAAAGTGGATTTTGTGAAATCCACATAGTTTCAAAGATTTTCTTCAGAAAAGTGGCTCAGGATAGTTGATTTCACAGTCTGATGTCATTTTCATGAATATCTGCAACTTTCAGCACTTTACTGGCATTTTCAATTTTTATGCTCTTAAAGTGCGTTTCAGGCAGAGAGGAGGCCAAAAGTGGATTTTGTGAAATCCACATAGTTTCAAAGATTTTCTTCAGAAAAGTGGCTCAGGATAGTTGATTTCACAGTCTGATGTCATTTTCATGAATATCTGCAACTTTCAGCACTTTACTGGCATTTTCAATTTTTATGCTCTTAAAGTGCGTTTCAGGCAGAGAGGAGGCCAAAAGTGGATTTTGTGAAATCCACATAGTTTCAAAGATTTTCTTCAGAAAAGTGGCTCAGGATAGTTGATTTCACAGTCTGATGTCATTTTCATGAATATCTGCAACTTTCAGCACTTTACTGGCATTTTCAATTTTTTATGCTCTTAAAGTGCGTTTCAGGCAGAGAGGAGGCCAAAAGTGGATTTTGTGAAATCCACATAGTTTCAAAGATTTTCTTCAGAAAAGTGGCTCAGGATAGTTGATTTCACAGTCTGATGTCATTTTCATGAATATCTGCAACTTTCAGCACTTTACTGGCATTTTCAAATTTTTATGCTCTTAAAGTGCGTTTCAGGCAGAGAGGAGGCCAAAAGTGGATTTTGTGAAATCCACATAGTTTCAAAGATTTTCTTCAGAAAAGTGGCTCAGGATAGTTGATTTCACAGTCTGATGTCATTTTCATGAATATCTGCAACTTTCAGCACTTTACTGGCATTTTCAAATTTTTATGCTCTTAAAGTGCGTTTCAGGCAGAGAGGAGGCCAAAAGTGGATTTTGTGAAATCCACATAGTTTCAAAGATTTTCTTCAGAAAAGTGGCTCAGGATAGTTGATTTCACAGTCTGATGTCATTTTCATGAATATCTGCAACTTTCAGCACTTTACTGGCATTTTCAATTTTTTATGCTCTTAAAGTGCGTTTCAGGCAGAGAGGAGGCCAAAAGTGGATTTTGTGAAATCCACATAGTTTCAAAGATTTTCTTCAGAAAAGTGGCTCAGGATAGTTGATTTCACAGTCTGATGTCATTTTCATGAATATCTGCAACTTTCAGCACTTTACTGGCATTTTCAAATTTTTATGCTCTTAAAGTGCGTTTCAGGCAGAGAGGAGGCCAAAAGTGGATTTTGTGAAATCCACATAGTTTCAAAGATTTTCTTCAGAAAAGTGGCTCAGGATAGTTGATTTCACAGTCTGATGTCATTTTCATGAATATCTGCAACTTTCAGCACTTTACTGGCATTTTCAAATTTTTATGCTCTTAAAGTGCGTTTCAGGCAGAGAGGAGGCCAAAAGTGGATTTTGTGAAATCCACATAGTTTCAAAGATTTTCTTCAGAAAAGTGGCTCAGGATAGTTGATTTCACAGTCTGATGTCATTTTCATGAATATCTGCAACTTTCAGCACTTTACTGGCATTTTCAAATTTTTATGCTCTTAAAGTGCGTTTCAGGCAGAGAGGAGGCCAAAAGTGGATTTTGTGAAATCCACATAGTTTCAAAGATTTTCTTCAGAAAAGTGGCTCAGGATAGTTGATTTCACAGTCTGATGTCATTTTCATGAATATCTGCAACTTTCAGCACTTTACTGGCATTTTCAAATTTTTATGCTCTTAAAGTGCGTTTCAGGCAGAGAGGAGGCCAAAAGTGGATTTTGTGAAATCCACATAGTTTCAAAGATTTTCTTCAGAAAAGTGGCTCAGGATAGTTGATTTCACAGTCTGATGTCATTTTCATGAATATCTGCAACTTTCAGCACTTTACTGGCATTTTCAATTTTTTATGCTCTTAAAGTGCGTTTCAGGCAGAGAGGAGGCCAAAAGTGGATTTTGTGAAATCCACATAGTTTCAAAGATTTTCTTCAGAAAAGTGGCTCAGGATAGTTGATTTCACAGTCTGATGTCATTTTCATGAATATCTGCAACTTTCAGCACTTTACTGGCATTTTCAAATTTTTATGCTCTTAAAGTGCGTTTCAGGCAGAGAGGAGGCCAAAAGTGGATTTTGTGAAATCCACATAGTTTCAAAGATTTTCTTCAGAAAAGTGGCTCAGGATAGTTGATTTCACAGTCTGATGTCATTTTCATGAATATCTGCAACTTTCAGCACTTTACTGGCATTTTCAAATTTTTATGCTCTTAAAGTGCGTTTCAGGCAGAGAGGAGGCCAAAAGTGGATTTTGTGAAATCCACATAGTTTCAAAGATTTTCTTCAGAAAAGTGGCTCAGGATAGTTGATTTCACAGTCTGATGTCATTTTCATGAATATCTGCAACTTTCAGCACTTTACTGGCATTTTCAATTTTTTATGCTCTTAAAGTGCGTTTCAGGCAGAGAGGAGGCCAAAAGTGGATTTTGTGAAATCCACATAGTTTCAAAGATTTTCTTCAGAAAAGTGGCTCAGGATAGTTGATTTCACAGTCTGATGTCATTTTCATGAATATCTGCAACTTTCAGCACTTTACTGGCATTTTCAAATTTTTATGCTCTTAAAGTGCGTTTCAGGCAGAGAGGAGGCCAAAAGTGGATTTTGTGAAATCCACATAGTTTCAAAGATTTTCTTCAGAAAAGTGGCTCAGGATAGTTGATTTCACAGTCTGATGTCATTTTCATGAATATCTGCAACTTTCAGCACTTTACTGGCATTTTCAATTTTTTATGCTCTTAAAGTGCGTTTCAGGCAGAGAGGAGGCCAAAAGTGGATTTTGTGAAATCCACATAGTTTCAAAGATTTTCTTCAGAAAAGTGGCTCAGGATAGTTGATTTCACAGTCTGATGTCATTTTCATGAATATCTGCAACTTTCAGCACTTTACTGGCATTTTCAATTTTTTATGCTCTTAAAGTGCGTTTCAGGCAGAGAGGAGGCCAAAAGTGGATTTTGTGAAATCCACATAGTTTCAAAGATTTTCTTCAGAAAAGTGGCTCAGGATAGTTGATTTCACAGTCTGATGTCATTTTCATGAATATCTGCAACTTTCAGCACTTTACTGGCATTTTCAAATTTTTATGCTCTTAAAGTGCGTTTCAGGCAGAGAGGAGGCCAAAAGTGGATTTTGTGAAATCCACATAGTTTCAAAGATTTTCTTCAGAAAAGTGGCTCAGGATAGTTGATTTCACAGTCTGATGTCATTTTCATGAATATCTGCAACTTTCAGCACTTTACTGGCATTTTCAATTTTTATGCTCTTAAAGTGCGTTTCAGGCAGAGAGGAGGCCAAAAGTGGATTTTGTGAAATCCACATAGTTTCAAAGATTTTCTTCAGAAAAGTGGCTCAGGATAGTTGATTTCACAGTCTGATGTCATTTTCATGAATATCTGCAACTTTCAGCACTTTACTGGCATTTTCAATTTTTTATGCTCTTAAAGTGCGTTTCAGGCAGAGAGGAGGCCAAAAGTGGATTTTGTGAAATCCACATAGTTTCAAAGATTTTCTTCAGAAAAGTGGCTCAGGATAGTTGATTTCACAGTCTGATGTCATTTTCATGAATATCTGCAACTTTCAGCACTTTACTGGCATTTTCAATTTTTTATGCTCTTAAAGTGCGTTTCAGGCAGAGAGGAGGCCAAAAGTGGATTTTGTGAAATCCACATAGTTTCAAAGATTTTCTTCAGAAAAGTGGCTCAGGATAGTTGATTTCACAGTCTGATGTCATTTTCATGAATATCTGCAACTTTCAGCACTTTACTGGCATTTTCAAATTTTTATGCTCTTAAAGTGCGTTTCAGGCAGAGAGGAGGCCAAAAGTGGATTTTGTGAAATCCACATAGTTTCAAAGATTTTCTTCAGAAAAGTGGCTCAGGATAGTTGATTTCACAGTCTGATGTCATTTTCATGAATATCTGCAACTTTCAGCACTTTACTGGCATTTTCAAATTTTTATGCTCTTAAAGTGCGTTTCAGGCAGAGAGGAGGCCAAAAGTGGATTTTGTGAAATCCACATAGTTTCAAAGATTTTCTTCAGAAAAGTGGCTCAGGATAGTTGATTTCACAGTCTGATGTCATTTTCATGAATATCTGCAACTTTCAGCACTTTACTGGCATTTTCAATTTTTTATGCTCTTAAAGTGCGTTTCAGGCAGAGAGGAGGCCAAAAGTGGATTTTGTGAAATCCACATAGTTTCAAAGATTTTCTTCAGAAAAGTGGCTCAGGATAGTTGATTTCACAGTCTGATGTCATTTTCATGAATATCTGCAACTTTCAGCACTTTACTGGCATTTTCAAATTTTTATGCTCTTAAAGTGCGTTTCAGGCAGAGAGGAGGCCAAAAGTGGATTTTGTGAAATCCACATAGTTTCAAAGATTTTCTTCAGAAAAGTGGCTCAGGATAGTTGATTTCACAGTCTGATGTCATTTTCATGAATATCTGCAACTTTCAGCACTTTACTGGCATTTTCAATTTTTATGCTCTTAAAGTGCGTTTCAGGCAGAGAGGAGGCCAAAAGTGGATTTTGTGAAATCCACATAGTTTCAAAGATTTTCTTCAGAAAAGTGGCTCAGGATAGTTGATTTCACAGTCTGATGTCATTTTCATGAATATCTGCAACTTTCAGCACTTTACTGGCATTTTCAAATTTTTATGCTCTTAAAGTGCGTTTCAGGCAGAGAGGAGGCCAAAAGTGGATTTTGTGAAATCCACATAGTTTCAAAGATTTTCTTCAGAAAAGTGGCTCAGGATAGTTGATTTCACAGTCTGATGTCATTTTCATGAATATCTGCAACTTTCAGCACTTTACTGGCATTTTCAATTTTTTATGCTCTTAAAGTGCGTTTCAGGCAGAGAGGAGGCCAAAAGTGGATTTTGTGAAATCCACATAGTTTCAAAGATTTTCTTCAGAAAAGTGGCTCAGGATAGTTGATTTCACAGTCTGATGTCATTTTCATGAATATCTGCAACTTTCAGCACTTTACTGGCATTTTCAATTTTTTATGCTCTTAAAGTGCGTTTCAGGCAGAGAGGAGGCCAAAAGTGGATTTTGTGAAATCCACATAGTTTCAAAGATTTTCTTCAGAAAAGTGGCTCAGGATAGTTGATTTCACAGTCTGATGTCATTTTCATGAATATCTGCAACTTTCAGCACTTTACTGGCATTTTCAAATTTTTATGCTCTTAAAGTGCGTTTCAGGCAGAGAGGAGGCCAAAAGTGGATTTTGTGAAATCCACATAGTTTCAAAGATTTTCTTCAGAAAAGTGGCTCAGGATAGTTGATTTCACAGTCTGATGTCATTTTCATGAATATCTGCAACTTTCAGCACTTTACTGGCATTTTCAATTTTTTATGCTCTTAAAGTGCGTTTCAGGCAGAGAGGAGGCCAAAAGTGGATTTTGTGAAATCCACATAGTTTCAAAGATTTTCTTCAGAAAAGTGGCTCAGGATAGTTGATTTCACAGTCTGATGTCATTTTCATGAATATCTGCAACTTTCAGCACTTTACTGGCATTTTCAAATTTTTATGCTCTTAAAGTGCGTTTCAGGCAGAGAGGAGGCCAAAAGTGGATTTTGTGAAATCCACATAGTTTCAAAGATTTTCTTCAGAAAAGTGGCTCAGGATAGTTGATTTCACAGTCTGATGTCATTTTCATGAATATCTGCAACTTTCAGCACTTTACTGGCATTTTCAAATTTTTATGCTCTTAAAGTGCGTTTCAGGCAGAGAGGAGGCCAAAAGTGGATTTTGTGAAATCCACATAGTTTCAAAGATTTTCTTCAGAAAAGTGGCTCAGGATAGTTGATTTCACAGTCTGATGTCATTTTCATGAATATCTGCAACTTTCAGCACTTTACTGGCATTTTCAATTTTTTATGCTCTTAAAGTGCGTTTCAGGCAGAGAGGAGGCCAAAAGTGGATTTTGTGAAATCCACATAGTTTCAAAGATTTTCTTCAGAAAAGTGGCTCAGGATAGTTGATTTCACAGTCTGATGTCATTTTCATGAATATCTGCAACTTTCAGCACTTTACTGGCATTTTCAATTTTTTATGCTCTTAAAGTGCGTTTCAGGCAGAGAGGAGGCCAAAAGTGGATTTTGTGAAATCCACATAGTTTCAAAGATTTTCTTCAGAAAAGTGGCTCAGGATAGTTGATTTCACAGTCTGATGTCATTTTCATGAATATCTGCAACTTTCAGCACTTTACTGGCATTTTCAATTTTTATGCTCTTAAAGTGCGTTTCAGGCAGAGAGGAGGCCAAAAGTGGATTTTGTGAAATCCACATAGTTTCAAAGATTTTCTTCAGAAAAGTGGCTCAGGATAGTTGATTTCACAGTCTGATGTCATTTTCATGAATATCTGCAACTTTCAGCACTTTACTGGCATTTTCAAATTTTTATGCTCTTAAAGTGCGTTTCAGGCAGAGAGGAGGCCAAAAGTGGATTTTGTGAAATCCACATAGTTTCAAAGATTTTCTTCAGAAAAGTGGCTCAGGATAGTTGATTTCACAGTCTGATGTCATTTTCATGAATATCTGCAACTTTCAGCACTTTACTGGCATTTTCAATTTTTTATGCTCTTAAAGTGCGTTTCAGGCAGAGAGGAGGCCAAAAGTGGATTTTGTGAAATCCACATAGTTTCAAAGATTTTCTTCAGAAAAGTGGCTCAGGATAGTTGATTTCACAGTCTGATGTCATTTTCATGAATATCTGCAACTTTCAGCACTTTACTGGCATTTTCAAATTTTTATGCTCTTAAAGTGCGTTTCAGGCAGAGAGGAGGCCAAAAGTGGATTTTGTGAAATCCACATAGTTTCAAAGATTTTCTTCAGAAAAGTGGCTCAGGATAGTTGATTTCACAGTCTGATGTCATTTTCATGAATATCTGCAACTTTCAGCACTTTACTGGCATTTTCAATTTTTTATGCTCTTAAAGTGCGTTTCAGGCAGAGAGGAGGCCAAAAGTGGATTTTGTGAAATCCACATAGTTTCAAAGATTTTCTTCAGAAAAGTGGCTCAGGATAGTTGATTTCACAGTCTGATGTCATTTTCATGAATATCTGCAACTTTCAGCACTTTACTGGCATTTTCAATTTTTATGCTCTTAAAGTGCGTTTCAGGCAGAGAGGAGGCCAAAAGTGGATTTTGTGAAATCCACATAGTTTCAAAGATTTTCTTCAGAAAAGTGGCTCAGGATAGTTGATTTCACAGTCTGATGTCATTTTCATGAATATCTGCAACTTTCAGCACTTTACTGGCATTTTCAATTTTTATGCTCTTAAAGTGCGTTTCAGGCAGAGAGGAGGCCAAAAGTGGATTTTGTGAAATCCACATAGTTTCAAAGATTTTCTTCAGAAAAGTGGCTCAGGATAGTTGATTTCACAGTCTGATGTCATTTTCATGAATATCTGCAACTTTCAGCACTTTACTGGCATTTTCAATTTTTTATGCTCTTAAAGTGCGTTTCAGGCAGAGAGGAGGCCAAAAGTGGATTTTGTGAAATCCACATAGTTTCAAAGATTTTCTTCAGAAAAGTGGCTCAGGATAGTTGATTTCACAGTCTGATGTCATTTTCATGAATATCTGCAACTTTCAGCACTTTACTGGCATTTTCAATTTTTATGCTCTTAAAGTGCGTTTCAGGCAGAGAGGAGGCCAAAAGTGGATTTTGTGAAATCCACATAGTTTCAAAGATTTTCTTCAGAAAAGTGGCTCAGGATAGTTGATTTCACAGTCTGATGTCATTTTCATGAATATCTGCAACTTTCAGCACTTTACTGGCATTTTCAATTTTTATGCTCTTAAAGTGCGTTTCAGGCAGAGAGGAGGCCAAAAGTGGATTTTGTGAAATCCACATAGTTTCAAAGATTTTCTTCAGAAAAGTGGCTCAGGATAGTTGATTTCACAGTCTGATGTCATTTTCATGAATATCTGCAACTTTCAGCACTTTACTGGCATTTTCAATTTTTATGCTCTTAAAGTGCGTTTCAGGCAGAGAGGAGGCCAAAAGTGGATTTTGTGAAATCCACATAGTTTCAAAGATTTTCTTCAGAAAAGTGGCTCAGGATAGTTGATTTCACAGTCTGATGTCATTTTCATGAATATCTGCAACTTTCAGCACTTTACTGGCATTTTCAAATTTTTATGCTCTTAAAGTGCGTTTCAGGCAGAGAGGAGGCCAAAAGTGGATTTTGTGAAATCCACATAGTTTCAAAGATTTTCTTCAGAAAAGTGGCTCAGGATAGTTGATTTCACAGTCTGATGTCATTTTCATGAATATCTGCAACTTTCAGCACTTTACTGGCATTTTCAATTTTTTATGCTCTTAAAGTGCGTTTCAGGCAGAGAGGAGGCCAAAAGTGGATTTTGTGAAATCCACATAGTTTCAAAGATTTTCTTCAGAAAAGTGGCTCAGGATAGTTGATTTCACAGTCTGATGTCATTTTCATGAATATCTGCAACTTTCAGCACTTTACTGGCATTTTCAATTTTTTATGCTCTTAAAGTGCGTTTCAGGCAGAGAGGAGGCCAAAAGTGGATTTTGTGAAATCCACATAGTTTCAAAGATTTTCTTCAGAAAAGTGGCTCAGGATAGTTGATTTCACAGTCTGATGTCATTTTCATGAATATCTGCAACTTTCAGCACTTTACTGGCATTTTCAATTTTTATGCTCTTAAAGTGCGTTTCAGGCAGAGAGGAGGCCAAAAGTGGATTTTGTGAAATCCACATAGTTTCAAAGATTTTCTTCAGAAAAGTGGCTCAGGATAGTTGATTTCACAGTCTGATGTCATTTTCATGAATATCTGCAACTTTCAGCACTTTACTGGCATTTTCAATTTTTTATGCTCTTAAAGTGCGTTTCAGGCAGAGAGGAGGCCAAAAGTGGATTTTGTGAAATCCACATAGTTTCAAAGATTTTCTTCAGAAAAGTGGCTCAGGATAGTTGATTTCACAGTCTGATGTCATTTTCATGAATATCTGCAACTTTCAGCACTTTACTGGCATTTTCAATTTTTTATGCTCTTAAAGTGCGTTTCAGGCAGAGAGGAGGCCAAAAGTGGATTTTGTGAAATCCACATAGTTTCAAAGATTTTCTTCAGAAAAGTGGCTCAGGATAGTTGATTTCACAGTCTGATGTCATTTTCATGAATATCTGCAACTTTCAGCACTTTACTGGCATTTTCAATTTTTTATGCTCTTAAAGTGCGTTTCAGGCAGAGAGGAGGCCAAAAGTGGATTTTGTGAAATCCACATAGTTTCAAAGATTTTCTTCAGAAAAGTGGCTCAGGATAGTTGATTTCACAGTCTGATGTCATTTTCATGAATATCTGCAACTTTCAGCACTTTACTGGCATTTTCAATTTTTTATGCTCTTAAAGTGCGTTTCAGGCAGAGAGGAGGCCAAAAGTGGATTTTGTGAAATCCACATAGTTTCAAAGATTTTCTTCAGAAAAGTGGCTCAGGATAGTTGATTTCACAGTCTGATGTCATTTTCATGAATATCTGCAACTTTCAGCACTTTACTGGCATTTTCAATTTTTTATGCTCTTAAAGTGCGTTTCAGGCAGAGAGGAGGCCAAAAGTGGATTTTGTGAAATCCACATAGTTTCAAAGATTTTCTTCAGAAAAGTGGCTCAGGATAGTTGATTTCACAGTCTGATGTCATTTTCATGAATATCTGCAACTTTCAGCACTTTACTGGCATTTTCAATTTTTTATGCTCTTAAAGTGCGTTTCAGGCAGAGAGGAGGCCAAAAGTGGATTTTGTGAAATCCACATAGTTTCAAAGATTTTCTTCAGAAAAGTGGCTCAGGATAGTTGATTTCACAGTCTGATGTCATTTTCATGAATATCTGCAACTTTCAGCACTTTACTGGCATTTTCAATTTTTTATGCTCTTAAAGTGCGTTTCAGGCAGAGAGGAGGCCAAAAGTGGATTTTGTGAAATCCACATAGTTTCAAAGATTTTCTTCAGAAAAGTGGCTCAGGATAGTTGATTTCACAGTCTGATGTCATTTTCATGAATATCTGCAACTTTCAGCACTTTACTGGCATTTTCAATTTTTTATGCTCTTAAAGTGCGTTTCAGGCAGAGAGGAGGCCAAAAGTGGATTTTGTGAAATCCACATAGTTTCAAAGATTTTCTTCAGAAAAGTGGCTCAGGATAGTTGATTTCACAGTCTGATGTCATTTTCATGAATATCTGCAACTTTCAGCACTTTACTGGCATTTTCAATTTTTATGCTCTTAAAGTGCGTTTCAGGCAGAGAGGAGGCCAAAAGTGGATTTTGTGAAATCCACATAGTTTCAAAGATTTTCTTCAGAAAAGTGGCTCAGGATAGTTGATTTCACAGTCTGATGTCATTTTCATGAATATCTGCAACTTTCAGCACTTTACTGGCATTTTCAATTTTTATGCTCTTAAAGTGCGTTTCAGGCAGAGAGGAGGCCAAAAGTGGATTTTGTGAAATCCACATAGTTTCAAAGATTTTCTTCAGAAAAGTGGCTCAGGATAGTTGATTTCACAGTCTGATGTCATTTTCATGAATATCTGCAACTTTCAGCACTTTACTGGCATTTTCAATTTTTTATGCTCTTAAAGTGCGTTTCAGGCAGAGAGGAGGCCAAAAGTGGATTTTGTGAAATCCACATAGTTTCAAAGATTTTCTTCAGAAAAGTGGCTCAGGATAGTTGATTTCACAGTCTGATGTCATTTTCATGAATATCTGCAACTTTCAGCACTTTACTGGCATTTTCAATTTTTTATGCTCTTAAAGTGCGTTTCAGGCAGAGAGGAGGCCAAAAGTGGATTTTGTGAAATCCACATAGTTTCAAAGATTTTCTTCAGAAAAGTGGCTCAGGATAGTTGATTTCACAGTCTGATGTCATTTTCATGAATATCTGCAACTTTCAGCACTTTACTGGCATTTTCAATTTTTATGCTCTTAAAGTGCGTTTCAGGCAGAGAGGAGGCCAAAAGTGGATTTTGTGAAATCCACATAGTTTCAAAGATTTTCTTCAGAAAAGTGGCTCAGGATAGTTGATTTCACAGTCTGATGTCATTTTCATGAATATCTGCAACTTTCAGCACTTTACTGGCATTTTCAATTTTTTATGCTCTTAAAGTGCGTTTCAGGCAGAGAGGAGGCCAAAAGTGGATTTTGTGAAATCCACATAGTTTCAAAGATTTTCTTCAGAAAAGTGGCTCAGGATAGTTGATTTCACAGTCTGATGTCATTTTCATGAATATCTGCAACTTTCAGCACTTTACTGGCATTTTCAATTTTTATGCTCTTAAAGTGCGTTTCAGGCAGAGAGGAGGCCAAAAGTGGATTTTGTGAAATCCACATAGTTTCAAAGATTTTCTTCAGAAAAGTGGCTCAGGATAGTTGATTTCACAGTCTGATGTCATTTTCATGAATATCTGCAACTTTCAGCACTTTACTGGCATTTTCAATTTTTATGCTCTTAAAGTGCGTTTCAGGCAGAGAGGAGGCCAAAAGTGGATTTTGTGAAATCCACATAGTTTCAAAGATTTTCTTCAGAAAAGTGGCTCAGGATAGTTGATTTCACAGTCTGATGTCATTTTCATGAATATCTGCAACTTTCAGCACTTTACTGGCATTTTCAATTTTTTATGCTCTTAAAGTGCGTTTCAGGCAGAGAGGAGGCCAAAAGTGGATTTTGTGAAATCCACATAGTTTCAAAGATTTTCTTCAGAAAAGTGGCTCAGGATAGTTGATTTCACAGTCTGATGTCATTTTCATGAATATCTGCAACTTTCAGCACTTTACTGGCATTTTCAATTTTTTATGCTCTTAAAGTGCGTTTCAGGCAGAGAGGAGGCCAAAAGTGGATTTTGTGAAATCCACATAGTTTCAAAGATTTTCTTCAGAAAAGTGGCTCAGGATAGTTGATTTCACAGTCTGATGTCATTTTCATGAATATCTGCAACTTTCAGCACTTTACTGGCATTTTCAATTTTTATGCTCTTAAAGTGCGTTTCAGGCAGAGAGGAGGCCAAAAGTGGATTTTGTGAAATCCACATAGTTTCAAAGATTTTCTTCAGAAAAGTGGCTCAGGATAGTTGATTTCACAGTCTGATGTCATTTTCATGAATATCTGCAACTTTCAGCACTTTACTGGCATTTTCAATTTTTTATGCTCTTAAAGTGCGTTTCAGGCAGAGAGGAGGCCAAAAGTGGATTTTGTGAAATCCACATAGTTTCAAAGATTTTCTTCAGAAAAGTGGCTCAGGATAGTTGATTTCACAGTCTGATGTCATTTTCATGAATATCTGCAACTTTCAGCACTTTACTGGCATTTTCAATTTTTTATGCTCTTAAAGTGCGTTTCAGGCAGAGAGGAGGCCAAAAGTGGATTTTGTGAAATCCACATAGTTTCAAAGATTTTCTTCAGAAAAGTGGCTCAGGATAGTTGATTTCACAGTCTGATGTCATTTTCATGAATATCTGCAACTTTCAGCACTTTACTGGCATTTTCAATTTTTTATGCTCTTAAAGTGCGTTTCAGGCAGAGAGGAGGCCAAAAGTGGATTTTGTGAAATCCACATAGTTTCAAAGATTTTCTTCAGAAAAGTGGCTCAGGATAGTTGATTTCACAGTCTGATGTCATTTTCATGAATATCTGCAACTTTCAGCACTTTACTGGCATTTTCAATTTTTTATGCTCTTAAAGTGCGTTTCAGGCAGAGAGGAGGCCAAAAGTGGATTTTGTGAAATCCACATAGTTTCAAAGATTTTCTTCAGAAAAGTGGCTCAGGATAGTTGATTTCACAGTCTGATGTCATTTTCATGAATATCTGCAACTTTCAGCACTTTACTGGCATTTTCAATTTTTTATGCTCTTAAAGTGCGTTTCAGGCAGAGAGGAGGCCAAAAGTGGATTTTGTGAAATCCACATAGTTTCAAAGATTTTCTTCAGAAAAGTGGCTCAGGATAGTTGATTTCACAGTCTGATGTCATTTTCATGAATATCTGCAACTTTCAGCACTTTACTGGCATTTTCAATTTTTATGCTCTTAAAGTGCGTTTCAGGCAGAGAGGAGGCCAAAAGTGGATTTTGTGAAATCCACATAGTTTCAAAGATTTTCTTCAGAAAAGTGGCTCAGGATAGTTGATTTCACAGTCTGATGTCATTTTCATGAATATCTGCAACTTTCAGCACTTTACTGGCATTTTCAATTTTTTATGCTCTTAAAGTGCGTTTCAGGCAGAGAGGAGGCCAAAAGTGGATTTTGTGAAATCCACATAGTTTCAAAGATTTTCTTCAGAAAAGTGGCTCAGGATAGTTGATTTCACAGTCTGATGTCATTTTCATGAATATCTGCAACTTTCAGCACTTTACTGGCATTTTCAATTTTTTATGCTCTTAAAGTGCGTTTCAGGCAGAGAGGAGGCCAAAAGTGGATTTTGTGAAATCCACATAGTTTCAAAGATTTTCTTCAGAAAAGTGGCTCAGGATAGTTGATTTCACAGTCTGATGTCATTTTCATGAATATCTGCAACTTTCAGCACTTTACTGGCATTTTCAATTTTTTATGCTCTTAAAGTGCGTTTCAGGCAGAGAGGAGGCCAAAAGTGGATTTTGTGAAATCCACATAGTTTCAAAGATTTTCTTCAGAAAAGTGGCTCAGGATAGTTGATTTCACAGTCTGATGTCATTTTCATGAATATCTGCAACTTTCAGCACTTTACTGGCATTTTCAATTTTTTATGCTCTTAAAGTGCGTTTCAGGCAGAGAGGAGGCCAAAAGTGGATTTTGTGAAATCCACATAGTTTCAAAGATTTTCTTCAGAAAAGTGGCTCAGGATAGTTGATTTCACAGTCTGATGTCATTTTCATGAATATCTGCAACTTTCAGCACTTTACTGGCATTTTCAATTTTTATGCTCTTAAAGTGCGTTTCAGGCAGAGAGGAGGCCAAAAGTGGATTTTGTGAAATCCACATAGTTTCAAAGATTTTCTTCAGAAAAGTGGCTCAGGATAGTTGATTTCACAGTCTGATGTCATTTTCATGAATATCTGCAACTTTCAGCACTTTACTGGCATTTTCAATTTTTTATGCTCTTAAAGTGCGTTTCAGGCAGAGAGGAGGCCAAAAGTGGATTTTGTGAAATCCACATAGTTTCAAAGATTTTCTTCAGAAAAGTGGCTCAGGATAGTTGATTTCACAGTCTGATGTCATTTTCATGAATATCTGCAACTTTCAGCACTTTACTGGCATTTTCAATTTTTTATGCTCTTAAAGTGCGTTTCAGGCAGAGAGGAGGCCAAAAGTGGATTTTGTGAAATCCACATAGTTTCAAAGATTTTCTTCAGAAAAGTGGCTCAGGATAGTTGATTTCACAGTCTGATGTCATTTTCATGAATATCTGCAACTTTCAGCACTTTACTGGCATTTTCAATTTTTTATGCTCTTAAAGTGCGTTTCAGGCAGAGAGGAGGCCAAAAGTGGATTTTGTGAAATCCACATAGTTTCAAAGATTTTCTTCAGAAAAGTGGCTCAGGATAGTTGATTTCACAGTCTGATGTCATTTTCATGAATATCTGCAACTTTCAGCACTTTACTGGCATTTTCAATTTTTTATGCTCTTAAAGTGCGTTTCAGGCAGAGAGGAGGCCAAAAGTGGATTTTGTGAAATCCACATAGTTTCAAAGATTTTCTTCAGAAAAGTGGCTCAGGATAGTTGATTTCACAGTCTGATGTCATTTTCATGAATATCTGCAACTTTCAGCACTTTACTGGCATTTTCAATTTTTTATGCTCTTAAAGTGCGTTTCAGGCAGAGAGGAGGCCAAAAGTGGATTTTGTGAAATCCACATAGTTTCAAAGATTTTCTTCAGAAAAGTGGCTCAGGATAGTTGATTTCACAGTCTGATGTCATTTTCATGAATATCTGCAACTTTCAGCACTTTACTGGCATTTTCAATTTTTTATGCTCTTAAAGTGCGTTTCAGGCAGAGAGGAGGCCAAAAGTGGATTTTGTGAAATCCACATAGTTTCAAAGATTTTCTTCAGAAAAGTGGCTCAGGATAGTTGATTTCACAGTCTGATGTCATTTTCATGAATATCTGCAACTTTCAGCACTTTACTGGCATTTTCAATTTTTTATGCTCTTAAAGTGCGTTTCAGGCAGAGAGGAGGCCAAAAGTGGATTTTGTGAAATCCACATAGTTTCAAAGATTTTCTTCAGAAAAGTGGCTCAGGATAGTTGATTTCACAGTCTGATGTCATTTTCATGAATATCTGCAACTTTCAGCACTTTACTGGCATTTTCAATTTTTATGCTCTTAAAGTGCGTTTCAGGCAGAGAGGAGGCCAAAAGTGGATTTTGTGAAATCCACATAGTTTCAAAGATTTTCTTCAGAAAAGTGGCTCAGGATAGTTGATTTCACAGTCTGATGTCATTTTCATGAATATCTGCAACTTTCAGCACTTTACTGGCATTTTCAATTTTTTATGCTCTTAAAGTGCGTTTCAGGCAGAGAGGAGGCCAAAAGTGGATTTTGTGAAATCCACATAGTTTCAAAGATTTTCTTCAGAAAAGTGGCTCAGGATAGTTGATTTCACAGTCTGATGTCATTTTCATGAATATCTGCAACTTTCAGCACTTTACTGGCATTTTCAATTTTTTATGCTCTTAAAGTGCGTTTCAGGCAGAGAGGAGGCCAAAAGTGGATTTTGTGAAATCCACATAGTTTCAAAGATTTTCTTCAGAAAAGTGGCTCAGGATAGTTGATTTCACAGTCTGATGTCATTTTCATGAATATCTGCAACTTTCAGCACTTTACTGGCATTTTCAATTTTTTATGCTCTTAAAGTGCGTTTCAGGCAGAGAGGAGGCCAAAAGTGGATTTTGTGAAATCCACATAGTTTCAAAGATTTTCTTCAGAAAAGTGGCTCAGGATAGTTGATTTCACAGTCTGATGTCATTTTCATGAATATCTGCAACTTTCAGCACTTTACTGGCATTTTCAATTTTTTATGCTCTTAAAGTGCGTTTCAGGCAGAGAGGAGGCCAAAAGTGGATTTTGTGAAATCCACATAGTTTCAAAGATTTTCTTCAGAAAAGTGGCTCAGGATAGTTGATTTCACAGTCTGATGTCATTTTCATGAATATCTGCAACTTTCAGCACTTTACTGGCATTTTCAAATTTTTATGCTCTTAAAGTGCGTTTCAGGCAGAGAGGAGGCCAAAAGTGGATTTTGTGAAATCCACATAGTTTCAAAGATTTTCTTCAGAAAAGTGGCTCAGGATAGTTGATTTCACAGTCTGATGTCATTTTCATGAATATCTGCAACTTTCAGCACTTTACTGGCATTTTCAATTTTTATGCTCTTAAAGTGCGTTTCAGGCAGAGAGGAGGCCAAAAGTGGATTTTGTGAAATCCACATAGTTTCAAAGATTTTCTTCAGAAAAGTGGCTCAGGATAGTTGATTTCACAGTCTGATGTCATTTTCATGAATATCTGCAACTTTCAGCACTTTACTGGCATTTTCAATTTTTATGCTCTTAAAGTGCGTTTCAGGCAGAGAGGAGGCCAAAAGTGGATTTTGTGAAATCCACATAGTTTCAAAGATTTTCTTCAGAAAAGTGGCTCAGGATAGTTGATTTCACAGTCTGATGTCATTTTCATGAATATCTGCAACTTTCAGCACTTTACTGGCATTTTCAATTTTTTATGCTCTTAAAGTGCGTTTCAGGCAGAGAGGAGGCCAAAAGTGGATTTTGTGAAATCCACATAGTTTCAAAGATTTTCTTCAGAAAAGTGGCTCAGGATAGTTGATTTCACAGTCTGATGTCATTTTCATGAATATCTGCAACTTTCAGCACTTTACTGGCATTTTCAATTTTTTATGCTCTTAAAGTGCGTTTCAGGCAGAGAGGAGGCCAAAAGTGGATTTTGTGAAATCCACATAGTTTCAAAGATTTTCTTCAGAAAAGTGGCTCAGGATAGTTGATTTCACAGTCTGATGTCATTTTCATGAATATCTGCAACTTTCAGCACTTTACTGGCATTTTCAATTTTTTATGCTCTTAAAGTGCGTTTCAGGCAGAGAGGAGGCCAAAAGTGGATTTTGTGAAATCCACATAGTTTCAAAGATTTTCTTCAGAAAAGTGGCTCAGGATAGTTGATTTCACAGTCTGATGTCATTTTCATGAATATCTGCAACTTTCAGCACTTTACTGGCATTTTCAATTTTTATGCTCTTAAAGTGCGTTTCAGGCAGAGAGGAGGCCAAAAGTGGATTTTGTGAAATCCACATAGTTTCAAAGATTTTCTTCAGAAAAGTGGCTCAGGATAGTTGATTTCACAGTCTGATGTCATTTTCATGAATATCTGCAACTTTCAGCACTTTACTGGCATTTTCAATTTTTTATGCTCTTAAAGTGCGTTTCAGGCAGAGAGGAGGCCAAAAGTGGATTTTGTGAAATCCACATAGTTTCAAAGATTTTCTTCAGAAAAGTGGCTCAGGATAGTTGATTTCACAGTCTGATGTCATTTTCATGAATATCTGCAACTTTCAGCACTTTACTGGCATTTTCAATTTTTTATGCTCTTAAAGTGCGTTTCAGGCAGAGAGGAGGCCAAAAGTGGATTTTGTGAAATCCACATAGTTTCAAAGATTTTCTTCAGAAAAGTGGCTCAGGATAGTTGATTTCACAGTCTGATGTCATTTTCATGAATATCTGCAACTTTCAGCACTTTACTGGCATTTTCAAATTTTTTATGCTCTTAAAGTGCGTTTCAGGCAGAGAGGAGGCCAAAAGTGGATTTTGTGAAATCCACATAGTTTCAAAGATTTTCTTCAGAAAAGTGGCTCAGGATAGTTGATTTCACAGTCTGATGTCATTTTCATGAATATCTGCAACTTTCAGCACTTTACTGGCATTTTCAATTTTTTATGCTCTTAAAGTGCGTTTCAGGCAGAGAGGAGGCCAAAAGTGGATTTTGTGAAATCCACATAGTTTCAAAGATTTTCTTCAGAAAAGTGGCTCAGGATAGTTGATTTCACAGTCTGATGTCATTTTCATGAATATCTGCAACTTTCAGCACTTTACTGGCATTTTCAATTTTTATGCTCTTAAAGTGCGTTTCAGGCAGAGAGGAGGCCAAAAGTGGATTTTGTGAAATCCACATAGTTTCAAAGATTTTCTTCAGAAAAGTGGCTCAGGATAGTTGATTTCACAGTCTGATGTCATTTTCATGAATATCTGCAACTTTCAGCACTTTACTGGCATTTTCAATTTTTTATGCTCTTAAAGTGCGTTTCAGGCAGAGAGGAGGCCAAAAGTGGATTTTGTGAAATCCACATAGTTTCAAAGATTTTCTTCAGAAAAGTGGCTCAGGATAGTTGATTTCACAGTCTGATGTCATTTTCATGAATATCTGCAACTTTCAGCACTTTACTGGCATTTTCAATTTTTATGCTCTTAAAGTGCGTTTCAGGCAGAGAGGAGGCCAAAAGTGGATTTTGTGAAATCCACATAGTTTCAAAGATTTTCTTCAGAAAAGTGGCTCAGGATAGTTGATTTCACAGTCTGATGTCATTTTCATGAATATCTGCAACTTTCAGCACTTTACTGGCATTTTCAATTTTTTATGCTCTTAAAGTGCGTTTCAGGCAGAGAGGAGGCCAAAAGTGGATTTTGTGAAATCCACATAGTTTCAAAGATTTTCTTCAGAAAAGTGGCTCAGGATAGTTGATTTCACAGTCTGATGTCATTTTCATGAATATCTGCAACTTTCAGCACTTTACTGGCATTTTCAATTTTTATGCTCTTAAAGTGCGTTTCAGGCAGAGAGGAGGCCAAAAGTGGATTTTGTGAAATCCACATAGTTTCAAAGATTTTCTTCAGAAAAGTGGCTCAGGATAGTTGATTTCACAGTCTGATGTCATTTTCATGAATATCTGCAACTTTCAGCACTTTACTGGCATTTTCAATTTTTTATGCTCTTAAAGTGCGTTTCAGGCAGAGAGGAGGCCAAAAGTGGATTTTGTGAAATCCACATAGTTTCAAAGATTTTCTTCAGAAAAGTGGCTCAGGATAGTTGATTTCACAGTCTGATGTCATTTTCATGAATATCTGCAACTTTCAGCACTTTACTGGCATTTTCAATTTTTTATGCTCTTAAAGTGCGTTTCAGGCAGAGAGGAGGCCAAAAGTGGATTTTGTGAAATCCACATAGTTTCAAAGATTTTCTTCAGAAAAGTGGCTCAGGATAGTTGATTTCACAGTCTGATGTCATTTTCATGAATATCTGCAACTTTCAGCACTTTACTGGCATTTTCAATTTTTTATGCTCTTAAAGTGCGTTTCAGGCAGAGAGGAGGCCAAAAGTGGATTTTGTGAAATCCACATAGTTTCAAAGATTTTCTTCAGAAAAGTGGCTCAGGATAGTTGATTTCACAGTCTGATGTCATTTTCATGAATATCTGCAACTTTCAGCACTTTACTGGCATTTTCAATTTTTATGCTCTTAAAGTGCGTTTCAGGCAGAGAGGAGGCCAAAAGTGGATTTTGTGAAATCCACATAGTTTCAAAGATTTTCTTCAGAAAAGTGGCTCAGGATAGTTGATTTCACAGTCTGATGTCATTTTCATGAATATCTGCAACTTTCAGCACTTTACTGGCATTTTCAATTTTTTATGCTCTTAAAGTGCGTTTCAGGCAGAGAGGAGGCCAAAAGTGGATTTTGTGAAATCCACATAGTTTCAAAGATTTTCTTCAGAAAAGTGGCTCAGGATAGTTGATTTCACAGTCTGATGTCATTTTCATGAATATCTGCAACTTTCAGCACTTTACTGGCATTTTCAATTTTTTATGCTCTTAAAGTGCGTTTCAGGCAGAGAGGAGGCCAAAAGTGGATTTTGTGAAATCCACATAGTTTCAAAGATTTTCTTCAGAAAAGTGGCTCAGGATAGTTGATTTCACAGTCTGATGTCATTTTCATGAATATCTGCAACTTTCAGCACTTTACTGGCATTTTCAATTTTTTATGCTCTTAAAGTGCGTTTCAGGCAGAGAGGAGGCCAAAAGTGGATTTTGTGAAATCCACATAGTTTCAAAGATTTTCTTCAGAAAAGTGGCTCAGGATAGTTGATTTCACAGTCTGATGTCATTTTCATGAATATCTGCAACTTTCAGCACTTTACTGGCATTTTCAATTTTTATGCTCTTAAAGTGCGTTTCAGGCAGAGAGGAGGCCAAAAGTGGATTTTGTGAAATCCACATAGTTTCAAAGATTTTCTTCAGAAAAGTGGCTCAGGATAGTTGATTTCACAGTCTGATGTCATTTTCATGAATATCTGCAACTTTCAGCACTTTACTGGCATTTTCAATTTTTTATGCTCTTAAAGTGCGTTTCAGGCAGAGAGGAGGCCAAAAGTGGATTTTGTGAAATCCACATAGTTTCAAAGATTTTCTTCAGAAAAGTGGCTCAGGATAGTTGATTTCACAGTCTGATGTCATTTTCATGAATATCTGCAACTTTCAGCACTTTACTGGCATTTTCAATTTTTTATGCTCTTAAAGTGCGTTTCAGGCAGAGAGGAGGCCAAAAGTGGATTTTGTGAAATCCACATAGTTTCAAAGATTTTCTTCAGAAAAGTGGCTCAGGATAGTTGATTTCACAGTCTGATGTCATTTTCATGAATATCTGCAACTTTCAGCACTTTACTGGCATTTTCAATTTTTATGCTCTTAAAGTGCGTTTCAGGCAGAGAGGAGGCCAAAAGTGGATTTTGTGAAATCCACATAGTTTCAAAGATTTTCTTCAGAAAAGTGGCTCAGGATAGTTGATTTCACAGTCTGATGTCATTTTCATGAATATCTGCAACTTTCAGCACTTTACTGGCATTTTCAATTTTTTATGCTCTTAAAGTGCGTTTCAGGCAGAGAGGAGGCCAAAAGTGGATTTTGTGAAATCCACATAGTTTCAAAGATTTTCTTCAGAAAAGTGGCTCAGGATAGTTGATTTCACAGTCTGATGTCATTTTCATGAATATCTGCAACTTTCAGCACTTTACTGGCATTTTCAATTTTTTATGCTCTTAAAGTGCGTTTCAGGCAGAGAGGAGGCCAAAAGTGGATTTTGTGAAATCCACATAGTTTCAAAGATTTTCTTCAGAAAAGTGGCTCAGGATAGTTGATTTCACAGTCTGATGTCATTTTCATGAATATCTGCAACTTTCAGCACTTTACTGGCATTTTCAATTTTTATGCTCTTAAAGTGCGTTTCAGGCAGAGAGGAGGCCAAAAGTGGATTTTGTGAAATCCACATAGTTTCAAAGATTTTCTTCAGAAAAGTGGCTCAGGATAGTTGATTTCACAGTCTGATGTCATTTTCATGAATATCTGCAACTTTCAGCACTTTACTGGCATTTTCAATTTTTTATGCTCTTAAAGTGCGTTTCAGGCAGAGAGGAGGCCAAAAGTGGATTTTGTGAAATCCACATAGTTTCAAAGATTTTCTTCAGAAAAGTGGCTCAGGATAGTTGATTTCACAGTCTGATGTCATTTTCATGAATATCTGCAACTTTCAGCACTTTACTGGCATTTTCAATTTTTTATGCTCTTAAAGTGCGTTTCAGGCAGAGAGGAGGCCAAAAGTGGATTTTGTGAAATCCACATAGTTTCAAAGATTTTCTTCAGAAAAGTGGCTCAGGATAGTTGATTTCACAGTCTGATGTCATTTTCATGAATATCTGCAACTTTCAGCACTTTACTGGCATTTTCAATTTTTTATGCTCTTAAAGTGCGTTTCAGGCAGAGAGGAGGCCAAAAGTGGATTTTGTGAAATCCACATAGTTTCAAAGATTTTCTTCAGAAAAGTGGCTCAGGATAGTTGATTTCACAGTCTGATGTCATTTTCATGAATATCTGCAACTTTCAGCACTTTACTGGCATTTTCAATTTTTATGCTCTTAAAGTGCGTTTCAGGCAGAGAGGAGGCCAAAAGTGGATTTTGTGAAATCCACATAGTTTCAAAGATTTTCTTCAGAAAAGTGGCTCAGGATAGTTGATTTCACAGTCTGATGTCATTTTCATGAATATCTGCAACTTTCAGCACTTTACTGGCATTTTCAATTTTTTATGCTCTTAAAGTGCGTTTCAGGCAGAGAGGAGGCCAAAAGTGGATTTTGTGAAATCCACATAGTTTCAAAGATTTTCTTCAGAAAAGTGGCTCAGGATAGTTGATTTCACAGTCTGATGTCATTTTCATGAATATCTGCAACTTTCAGCACTTTACTGGCATTTTCAATTTTTTATGCTCTTAAAGTGCGTTTCAGGCAGAGAGGAGGCCAAAAGTGGATTTTGTGAAATCCACATAGTTTCAAAGATTTTCTTCAGAAAAGTGGCTCAGGATAGTTGATTTCACAGTCTGATGTCATTTTCATGAATATCTGCAACTTTCAGCACTTTACTGGCATTTTCAATTTTTATGCTCTTAAAGTGCGTTTCAGGCAGAGAGGAGGCCAAAAGTGGATTTTGTGAAATCCACATAGTTTCAAAGATTTTCTTCAGAAAAGTGGCTCAGGATAGTTGATTTCACAGTCTGATGTCATTTTCATGAATATCTGCAACTTTCAGCACTTTACTGGCATTTTCAATTTTTTATGCTCTTAAAGTGCGTTTCAGGCAGAGAGGAGGCCAAAAGTGGATTTTGTGAAATCCACATAGTTTCAAAGATTTTCTTCAGAAAAGTGGCTCAGGATAGTTGATTTCACAGTCTGATGTCATTTTCATGAATATCTGCAACTTTCAGCACTTTACTGGCATTTTCAATTTTTTATGCTCTTAAAGTGCGTTTCAGGCAGAGAGGAGGCCAAAAGTGGATTTTGTGAAATCCACATAGTTTCAAAGATTTTCTTCAGAAAAGTGGCTCAGGATAGTTGATTTCACAGTCTGATGTCATTTTCATGAATATCTGCAACTTTCAGCACTTTACTGGCATTTTCAATTTTTTATGCTCTTAAAGTGCGTTTCAGGCAGAGAGGAGGCCAAAAGTGGATTTTGTGAAATCCACATAGTTTCAAAGATTTTCTTCAGAAAAGTGGCTCAGGATAGTTGATTTCACAGTCTGATGTCATTTTCATGAATATCTGCAACTTTCAGCACTTTACTGGCATTTTCAATTTTTTATGCTCTTAAAGTGCGTTTCAGGCAGAGAGGAGGCCAAAAGTGGATTTTGTGAAATCCACATAGTTTCAAAGATTTTCTTCAGAAAAGTGGCTCAGGATAGTTGATTTCACAGTCTGATGTCATTTTCATGAATATCTGCAACTTTCAGCACTTTACTGGCATTTTCAATTTTTATGCTCTTAAAGTGCGTTTCAGGCAGAGAGGAGGCCAAAAGTGGATTTTGTGAAATCCACATAGTTTCAAAGATTTTCTTCAGAAAAGTGGCTCAGGATAGTTGATTTCACAGTCTGATGTCATTTTCATGAATATCTGCAACTTTCAGCACTTTACTGGCATTTTCAATTTTTTATGCTCTTAAAGTGCGTTTCAGGCAGAGAGGAGGCCAAAAGTGGATTTTGTGAAATCCACATAGTTTCAAAGATTTTCTTCAGAAAAGTGGCTCAGGATAGTTGATTTCACAGTCTGATGTCATTTTCATGAATATCTGCAACTTTCAGCACTTTACTGGCATTTTCAATTTTTTATGCTCTTAAAGTGCGTTTCAGGCAGAGAGGAGGCCAAAAGTGGATTTTGTGAAATCCACATAGTTTCAAAGATTTTCTTCAGAAAAGTGGCTCAGGATAGTTGATTTCACAGTCTGATGTCATTTTCATGAATATCTGCAACTTTCAGCACTTTACTGGCATTTTCAATTTTTTATGCTCTTAAAGTGCGTTTCAGGCAGAGAGGAGGCCAAAAGTGGATTTTGTGAAATCCACATAGTTTCAAAGATTTTCTTCAGAAAAGTGGCTCAGGATAGTTGATTTCACAGTCTGATGTCATTTTCATGAATATCTGCAACTTTCAGCACTTTACTGGCATTTTCAATTTTTTATGCTCTTAAAGTGCGTTTCAGGCAGAGAGGAGGCCAAAAGTGGATTTTGTGAAATCCACATAGTTTCAAAGATTTTCTTCAGAAAAGTGGCTCAGGATAGTTGATTTCACAGTCTGATGTCATTTTCATGAATATCTGCAACTTTCAGCACTTTACTGGCATTTTCAATTTTTATGCTCTTAAAGTGCGTTTCAGGCAGAGAGGAGGCCAAAAGTGGATTTTGTGAAATCCACATAGTTTCAAAGATTTTCTTCAGAAAAGTGGCTCAGGATAGTTGATTTCACAGTCTGATGTCATTTTCATGAATATCTGCAACTTTCAGCACTTTACTGGCATTTTCAATTTTTTATGCTCTTAAAGTGCGTTTCAGGCAGAGAGGAGGCCAAAAGTGGATTTTGTGAAATCCACATAGTTTCAAAGATTTTCTTCAGAAAAGTGGCTCAGGATAGTTGATTTCACAGTCTGATGTCATTTTCATGAATATCTGCAACTTTCAGCACTTTACTGGCATTTTCAATTTTTTATGCTCTTAAAGTGCGTTTCAGGCAGAGAGGAGGCCAAAAGTGGATTTTGTGAAATCCACATAGTTTCAAAGATTTTCTTCAGAAAAGTGGCTCAGGATAGTTGATTTCACAGTCTGATGTCATTTTCATGAATATCTGCAACTTTCAGCACTTTACTGGCATTTTCAATTTTTTATGCTCTTAAAGTGCGTTTCAGGCAGAGAGGAGGCCAAAAGTGGATTTTGTGAAATCCACATAGTTTCAAAGATTTTCTTCAGAAAAGTGGCTCAGGATAGTTGATTTCACAGTCTGATGTCATTTTCATGAATATCTGCAACTTTCAGCACTTTACTGGCATTTTCAATTTTTTATGCTCTTAAAGTGCGTTTCAGGCAGAGAGGAGGCCAAAAGTGGATTTTGTGAAATCCACATAGTTTCAAAGATTTTCTTCAGAAAAGTGGCTCAGGATAGTTGATTTCACAGTCTGATGTCATTTTCATGAATATCTGCAACTTTCAGCACTTTACTGGCATTTTCAATTTTTTATGCTCTTAAAGTGCGTTTCAGGCAGAGAGGAGGCCAAAAGTGGATTTTGTGAAATCCACATAGTTTCAAAGATTTTCTTCAGAAAAGTGGCTCAGGATAGTTGATTTCACAGTCTGATGTCATTTTCATGAATATCTGCAACTTTCAGCACTTTACTGGCATTTTCAATTTTTTATGCTCTTAAAGTGCGTTTCAGGCAGAGAGGAGGCCAAAAGTGGATTTTGTGAAATCCACATAGTTTCAAAGATTTTCTTCAGAAAAGTGGCTCAGGATAGTTGATTTCACAGTCTGATGTCATTTTCATGAATATCTGCAACTTTCAGCACTTTACTGGCATTTTCAATTTTTTATGCTCTTAAAGTGCGTTTCAGGCAGAGAGGAGGCCAAAAGTGGATTTTGTGAAATCCACATAGTTTCAAAGATTTTCTTCAGAAAAGTGGCTCAGGATAGTTGATTTCACAGTCTGATGTCATTTTCATGAATATCTGCAACTTTCAGCACTTTACTGGCATTTTCAATTTTTTATGCTCTTAAAGTGCGTTTCAGGCAGAGAGGAGGCCAAAAGTGGATTTTGTGAAATCCACATAGTTTCAAAGATTTTCTTCAGAAAAGTGGCTCAGGATAGTTGATTTCACAGTCTGATGTCATTTTCATGAATATCTGCAACTTTCAGCACTTTACTGGCATTTTCAATTTTTTATGCTCTTAAAGTGCGTTTCAGGCAGAGAGGAGGCCAAAAGTGGATTTTGTGAAATCCACATAGTTTCAAAGATTTTCTTCAGAAAAGTGGCTCAGGATAGTTGATTTCACAGTCTGATGTCATTTTCATGAATATCTGCAACTTTCAGCACTTTACTGGCATTTTCAATTTTTATGCTCTTAAAGTGCGTTTCAGGCAGAGAGGAGGCCAAAAGTGGATTTTGTGAAATCCACATAGTTTCAAAGATTTTCTTCAGAAAAGTGGCTCAGGATAGTTGATTTCACAGTCTGATGTCATTTTCATGAATATCTGCAACTTTCAGCACTTTACTGGCATTTTCAATTTTTTATGCTCTTAAAGTGCGTTTCAGGCAGAGAGGAGGCCAAAAGTGGATTTTGTGAAATCCACATAGTTTCAAAGATTTTCTTCAGAAAAGTGGCTCAGGATAGTTGATTTCACAGTCTGATGTCATTTTCATGAATATCTGCAACTTTCAGCACTTTACTGGCATTTTCAAATTTTTATGCTCTTAAAGTGCGTTTCAGGCAGAGAGGAGGCCAAAAGTGGATTTTGTGAAATCCACATAGTTTCAAAGATTTTCTTCAGAAAAGTGGCTCAGGATAGTTGATTTCACAGTCTGATGTCATTTTCATGAATATCTGCAACTTTCAGCACTTTACTGGCATTTTCAATTTTTATGCTCTTAAAGTGCGTTTCAGGCAGAGAGGAGGCCAAAAGTGGATTTTGTGAAATCCACATAGTTTCAAAGATTTTCTTCAGAAAAGTGGCTCAGGATAGTTGATTTCACAGTCTGATGTCATTTTCATGAATATCTGCAACTTTCAGCACTTTACTGGCATTTTCAATTTTTTATGCTCTTAAAGTGCGTTTCAGGCAGAGAGGAGGCCAAAAGTGGATTTTGTGAAATCCACATAGTTTCAAAGATTTTCTTCAGAAAAGTGGCTCAGGATAGTTGATTTCACAGTCTGATGTCATTTTCATGAATATCTGCAACTTTCAGCACTTTACTGGCATTTTCAATTTTTTATGCTCTTAAAGTGCGTTTCAGGCAGAGAGGAGGCCAAAAGTGGATTTTGTGAAATCCACATAGTTTCAAAGATTTTCTTCAGAAAAGTGGCTCAGGATAGTTGATTTCACAGTCTGATGTCATTTTCATGAATATCTGCAACTTTCAGCACTTTACTGGCATTTTCAATTTTTTATGCTCTTAAAGTGCGTTTCAGGCAGAGAGGAGGCCAAAAGTGGATTTTGTGAAATCCACATAGTTTCAAAGATTTTCTTCAGAAAAGTGGCTCAGGATAGTTGATTTCACAGTCTGATGTCATTTTCATGAATATCTGCAACTTTCAGCACTTTACTGGCATTTTCAATTTTTATGCTCTTAAAGTGCGTTTCAGGCAGAGAGGAGGCCAAAAGTGGATTTTGTGAAATCCACATAGTTTCAAAGATTTTCTTCAGAAAAGTGGCTCAGGATAGTTGATTTCACAGTCTGATGTCATTTTCATGAATATCTGCAACTTTCAGCACTTTACTGGCATTTTCAATTTTTTATGCTCTTAAAGTGCGTTTCAGGCAGAGAGGAGGCCAAAAGTGGATTTTGTGAAATCCACATAGTTTCAAAGATTTTCTTCAGAAAAGTGGCTCAGGATAGTTGATTTCACAGTCTGATGTCATTTTCATGAATATCTGCAACTTTCAGCACTTTACTGGCATTTTCAATTTTTATGCTCTTAAAGTGCGTTTCAGGCAGAGAGGAGGCCAAAAGTGGATTTTGTGAAATCCACATAGTTTCAAAGATTTTCTTCAGAAAAGTGGCTCAGGATAGTTGATTTCACAGTCTGATGTCATTTTCATGAATATCTGCAACTTTCAGCACTTTACTGGCATTTTCAATTTTTTATGCTCTTAAAGTGCGTTTCAGGCAGAGAGGAGGCCAAAAGTGGATTTTGTGAAATCCACATAGTTTCAAAGATTTTCTTCAGAAAAGTGGCTCAGGATAGTTGATTTCACAGTCTGATGTCATTTTCATGAATATCTGCAACTTTCAGCACTTTACTGGCATTTTCAATTTTTATGCTCTTAAAGTGCGTTTCAGGCAGAGAGGAGGCCAAAAGTGGATTTTGTGAAATCCACATAGTTTCAAAGATTTTCTTCAGAAAAGTGGCTCAGGATAGTTGATTTCACAGTCTGATGTCATTTTCATGAATATCTGCAACTTTCAGCACTTTACTGGCATTTTCAATTTTTATGCTCTTAAAGTGCGTTTCAGGCAGAGAGGAGGCCAAAAGTGGATTTTGTGAAATCCACATAGTTTCAAAGATTTTCTTCAGAAAAGTGGCTCAGGATAGTTGATTTCACAGTCTGATGTCATTTTCATGAATATCTGCAACTTTCAGCACTTTACTGGCATTTTCAATTTTTTATGCTCTTAAAGTGCGTTTCAGGCAGAGAGGAGGCCAAAAGTGGATTTTGTGAAATCCACATAGTTTCAAAGATTTTCTTCAGAAAAGTGGCTCAGGATAGTTGATTTCACAGTCTGATGTCATTTTCATGAATATCTGCAACTTTCAGCACTTTACTGGCATTTTCAATTTTTTATGCTCTTAAAGTGCGTTTCAGGCAGAGAGGAGGCCAAAAGTGGATTTTGTGAAATCCACATAGTTTCAAAGATTTTCTTCAGAAAAGTGGCTCAGGATAGTTGATTTCACAGTCTGATGTCATTTTCATGAATATCTGCAACTTTCAGCACTTTACTGGCATTTTCAATTTTTTATGCTCTTAAAGTGCGTTTCAGGCAGAGAGGAGGCCAAAAGTGGATTTTGTGAAATCCACATAGTTTCAAAGATTTTCTTCAGAAAAGTGGCTCAGGATAGTTGATTTCACAGTCTGATGTCATTTTCATGAATATCTGCAACTTTCAGCACTTTACTGGCATTTTCAATTTTTTATGCTCTTAAAGTGCGTTTCAGGCAGAGAGGAGGCCAAAAGTGGATTTTGTGAAATCCACATAGTTTCAAAGATTTTCTTCAGAAAAGTGGCTCAGGATAGTTGATTTCACAGTCTGATGTCATTTTCATGAATATCTGCAACTTTCAGCACTTTACTGGCATTTTCAATTTTTATGCTCTTAAAGTGCGTTTCAGGCAGAGAGGAGGCCAAAAGTGGATTTTGTGAAATCCACATAGTTTCAAAGATTTTCTTCAGAAAAGTGGCTCAGGATAGTTGATTTCACAGTCTGATGTCATTTTCATGAATATCTGCAACTTTCAGCACTTTACTGGCATTTTCAATTTTTTATGCTCTTAAAGTGCGTTTCAGGCAGAGAGGAGGCCAAAAGTGGATTTTGTGAAATCCACATAGTTTCAAAGATTTTCTTCAGAAAAGTGGCTCAGGATAGTTGATTTCACAGTCTGATGTCATTTTCATGAATATCTGCAACTTTCAGCACTTTACTGGCATTTTCAATTTTTTATGCTCTTAAAGTGCGTTTCAGGCAGAGAGGAGGCCAAAAGTGGATTTTGTGAAATCCACATAGTTTCAAAGATTTTCTTCAGAAAAGTGGCTCAGGATAGTTGATTTCACAGTCTGATGTCATTTTCATGAATATCTGCAACTTTCAGCACTTTACTGGCATTTTCAATTTTTATGCTCTTAAAGTGCGTTTCAGGCAGAGAGGAGGCCAAAAGTGGATTTTGTGAAATCCACATAGTTTCAAAGATTTTCTTCAGAAAAGTGGCTCAGGATAGTTGATTTCACAGTCTGATGTCATTTTCATGAATATCTGCAACTTTCAGCACTTTACTGGCATTTTCAATTTTTATGCTCTTAAAGTGCGTTTCAGGCAGAGAGGAGGCCAAAAGTGGATTTTGTGAAATCCACATAGTTTCAAAGATTTTCTTCAGAAAAGTGGCTCAGGATAGTTGATTTCACAGTCTGATGTCATTTTCATGAATATCTGCAACTTTCAGCACTTTACTGGCATTTTCAATTTTTATGCTCTTAAAGTGCGTTTCAGGCAGAGAGGAGGCCAAAAGTGGATTTTGTGAAATCCACATAGTTTCAAAGATTTTCTTCAGAAAAGTGGCTCAGGATAGTTGATTTCACAGTCTGATGTCATTTTCATGAATATCTGCAACTTTCAGCACTTTACTGGCATTTTCAATTTTTATGCTCTTAAAGTGCGTTTCAGGCAGAGAGGAGGCCAAAAGTGGATTTTGTGAAATCCACATAGTTTCAAAGATTTTCTTCAGAAAAGTGGCTCAGGATAGTTGATTTCACAGTCTGATGTCATTTTCATGAATATCTGCAACTTTCAGCACTTTACTGGCATTTTCAATTTTTTATGCTCTTAAAGTGCGTTTCAGGCAGAGAGGAGGCCAAAAGTGGATTTTGTGAAATCCACATAGTTTCAAAGATTTTCTTCAGAAAAGTGGCTCAGGATAGTTGATTTCACAGTCTGATGTCATTTTCATGAATATCTGCAACTTTCAGCACTTTACTGGCATTTTCAATTTTTTATGCTCTTAAAGTGCGTTTCAGGCAGAGAGGAGGCCAAAAGTGGATTTTGTGAAATCCACATAGTTTCAAAGATTTTCTTCAGAAAAGTGGCTCAGGATAGTTGATTTCACAGTCTGATGTCATTTTCATGAATATCTGCAACTTTCAGCACTTTACTGGCATTTTCAATTTTTTATGCTCTTAAAGTGCGTTTCAGGCAGAGAGGAGGCCAAAAGTGGATTTTGTGAAATCCACATAGTTTCAAAGATTTTCTTCAGAAAAGTGGCTCAGGATAGTTGATTTCACAGTCTGATGTCATTTTCATGAATATCTGCAACTTTCAGCACTTTACTGGCATTTTCAATTTTTTATGCTCTTAAAGTGCGTTTCAGGCAGAGAGGAGGCCAAAAGTGGATTTTGTGAAATCCACATAGTTTCAAAGATTTTCTTCAGAAAAGTGGCTCAGGATAGTTGATTTCACAGTCTGATGTCATTTTCATGAATATCTGCAACTTTCAGCACTTTACTGGCATTTTCAATTTTTATGCTCTTAAAGTGCGTTTCAGGCAGAGAGGAGGCCAAAAGTGGATTTTGTGAAATCCACATAGTTTCAAAGATTTTCTTCAGAAAAGTGGCTCAGGATAGTTGATTTCACAGTCTGATGTCATTTTCATGAATATCTGCAACTTTCAGCACTTTACTGGCATTTTCAATTTTTTATGCTCTTAAAGTGCGTTTCAGGCAGAGAGGAGGCCAAAAGTGGATTTTGTGAAATCCACATAGTTTCAAAGATTTTCTTCAGAAAAGTGGCTCAGGATAGTTGATTTCACAGTCTGATGTCATTTTCATGAATATCTGCAACTTTCAGCACTTTACTGGCATTTTCAATTTTTTATGCTCTTAAAGTGCGTTTCAGGCAGAGAGGAGGCCAAAAGTGGATTTTGTGAAAGTAAACATAGTTTCAAAGATTTTCTTCAGAAAAGTGGCTCAGGATAGTTGATTTCACAGTCTGATGTCATTTTCATGAATATCTGCAACTTTCAGCACTTTACTGGCATTTTCAATTTTTATGCTCTTAAAGTGCGTTTCAGGCAGAGAGGAGGCCAAAAGTGGATTTTGTGAAATAAACATAGTTTCAAAGATTTCTTCAGAAAAGTGGCTCAGGATAGTTGATTTCACAGTCTGATGTCATTTTCATGAATATCTGCAACTTTCAGCACTTTACTGGCATTTTCACTTTTTTATGCTCTTAAAGTGCGTTTCAGGCAGAGAGGAGGCCAAAAGTGGATTTTGTGAAAGTAAACATAGTTTCAAAGATTTTCTTCAGAAAAGTGGCTCAGGATAGTTGATTTCACAGTCTGATGTCATTTTCATGAATATCTGCAACTTTCAGCACTTTACTGGCATTTTCACTTTTTTATGCTCTTAAAGTGCGTTTCGGGCAGAGAGGAGGCCAAAAGTGGATTTTGTGAAAGTAAACATAGTTTCAAAGATTTTCTTCAGAAAAGTGGCTCAGGATAGTTGATTTCACAGTCTGATGTCATTTTCATGAATATCTGCAGCTTTCAGCACTTTACTGGCATTGTCTTTTAGAGACTGTAATGCGGTTGTACTAGACTGTGGGTATGTCATTGAAATTTAGGCTTTATTTCAAGATATTTTAGACACAAGTGCATTTTTTCAGGCGAACCTGAAAACTTTTTCAATTTAAGCTGTGCCATATGTGTATTTGTTATTAACCAGTAACATATCCACAATTTTACAGATATCAGCACATCTCACAAGTGTTACCTGTATTATACAATCAAAAAATTATTAAAATAGACCTTGTAGTTGCAGAAATACACTCTCTTTAGTTTGGGTATGCAATTTTCGAGCAGAGGCCTAAAAATAGGGGCAGTGTTCAAGAGAGGTACATTCTCAGCTTTTATGCTCTTAAAAGACGTTTCAGCCCTAGAAGAGGCCAAGAGTGGATTTGGTGAAAATGAACATAGTTTCAAAGATTTCTTCAACAAAGTGGATTTTGTGAAAATAAAGTTTTTTCAAAGATATTCTTCAAAAAAGTGGATTCTGTGAAAATGAACAGTTTCAAATATTTTTTCAAAAAAGTGGTTTTTGTGAAAATAAACAGTTTCAAGATTTTCTTCAAAAAGTAGATTTTGTGAAAGTATGCAGAGGAGGCCAAAAGTGGATTTTGTGAAAGTAAACAGTTTCAAAGATATTCTTCAAAACAGTGTCTCAGGACAGTTGATTTCACTGTTGATGATGTTTCATAGAATCTGATGCTTACACACCTTTACTGGTTTAAAGGTACATTCTCAGCTTTCATGCTCTTAATGACAATCCCAACCAAAATTATTCAAGACGTCTAAGATAATTACGTAACAGAATTAATTTCGAAAAGTTATTTTCACTGAATTGCCCTGCAGTGTTAAATTCAGTTCACTCAGGGTGACTGAAAAAGCCAAAATATTATTTTTTTCTCATCTTCTAACAAGAGAAATTAGTGTGGGGAAATTCACTTATACGAGTCTGTCCTATCAGAGTCTAATGTCTCTGGTATCTTGTCATTTTGTCTTTTGGAAATTTTGTTCTAAGATTTGCTTTCACAACTCACACCGCAATAGTATGGGGTCAGATCAGTTCAATAATTGCAAATGCACACAGAAAGACTCACAAATGCAAACAGAAAGATTCACAAATGTGCACAGAACAATTCACAAATATATTCGATTTACAAATGCAACATTCTTATTTTCAACCAATCACTTGAGGATATATATATATATATATGTATATATATGTATAATGTATATATATATATGTATATATATGTGTATATATGTATATATGTATGTGTGTATATATATGTGTGTAATATGTATGTATGTATATGTATGTATGTATGTATGTATGTATTATATATATGATATATATATATATATCATTTATTATCAGAACAGTGAAGAAAACCTGGAAATGCACACTCCGGTACAGTAGGTGGCGGTATGCAAGTTGGTGCCATCCGCCAATGGAATTTAAAGAAGAAGAAGCCGCTACATGTAGCCTATAGCTTCTTATCACCGTCTATGTACATTTATAACAAATACCACACATATTACGGTAAGCAGCGTTGCATGTGTCTGACCTAAATACCTTTATTGTTCAGTCTTTGTTCATCCTGCATCGCTCTTTGTTGTAACGTTACTGCCGCGACAGAGCGAGCTTTACCCAGCATGCAGTTCGGCGGAGAAATTTTATAAATGTACAATTATTAGTGCTACAAATTGTTTATCTGTCAGAAACTGTTGAGTCGTGGTGTTTTGCCCTGTTAAAGAGCATTAGTTGTGGGTTGTTAATTGTTGTTATAAATTGTTATAAAGTTATAAAGTAAACCATGAGTAGGGTCCCTCTCAAACAGGTAAGACAACTAGCTCCGTCCGTAGCACTCTAGCTGCGAACAATATATTTTGCTGCCTGTTGAAGAGCAACAGAAGTTGTTTCGGCTGTGCCATATGACATATGAAAAATTCATATCTTATGGGAAATGAAACCGTATCCCGCCCAGCCCTAATATGATGACATTGTGTCTCTTTGCGTGTAGTTGTGTGACGTGAACAGAACCCAACGTTTCATTGTCTGTTTATCTTTCAGTATGGTCGCCGATTTAGGTCCCAAGGGCCAGCCGGAGCAAATACTAGGTTGCAAGGTTACAAGCTAATTTATGTCATTGTACAACAGTGTTGCGCAACGAAATGCAGTTTGTAGTCCCATTTTGCAACATAAGAAAAATACACATAAAAAACCTCTAATCTAACTCGATGAATGAAGGGTTCAGGGTTAAATCATCCGAACCTGAGTTGGTGATTATTGGACAGACTTATAAGCAAGGCGTTTTAGTTAGTTTTTATTTCTTTCTGAGTTTGTTGTCCGAGTTGGAATGGAGTGTGTTTACGATGCTCAAACAGCTGATCGCCTCGCACAGACCCACGCAAATATGTCAGCAATTGCTGATAGGGTTGTAGGTTGAAACATTTTAACAAACCCTTGTGCTCACAGGGGCCCACGCTTACATTTTCTAATGTGCCCATGTCATAAATATGTGACCGCAGAGACTGTACCTATACACATTTACAATACCAATACAAATATGTGTGCATGTCTTGTCGAGAAACCCAATGGAATATTACCAGATCCACATGCATGTCCGCTGTCGCCCTGCTACATGTCTCCTTACACTTTGGGGCCATTTCAGATTTAACACATTGGGGTTTATGGTAGTCTTGATCCAGCTGTGGCTTTAACGTGGTATTCAGTAGATGCACAAAATACAGCTTTAGCTGTGGCTCTGAATTACAGTCTGTATCTAATCACTAGAAAAATATGTTAGGAACATGAATCATGATTCGCAATTCATGTAATGCATTGCTGGGAGATAGTATGGCGCTAGTGTATTTTCACAGAGTCCAACCTTTCATTGGCTGTTTAGCTTCAGTTTCATTTCATCAAACCTTGACCTGAATCATGTGAGTCAGTCACTGCTGTGTTAACGGCACCAGACCGAGGGGGAAATCTGGACCGGCAAAGCAAAGGTTACACAGGCTAGGAAGCACTGTGTAGTTAGTGGTGTCACAGATCATGGATCCATCCGTGATCCGTTCGGATCAGCCCTCACGGTCAGATCAGCCCTCACGGTTCGGATCACTTGGAACCGCGGATCAATCGAGTATTTTTTTTCTTCTTTTTTACAGTGTAATCATCATAGTGTGTAATAAAGTTCTACTGCTGCTGTTCCTTTTCAAGTAACAAAGTCCCCGAATATCAATGCAGAGTGTCAGTGAACAGATATAAAGCAGTAGGTGTTCACGTGAACGGAGCAGCTTAGAAGCATTTAACGGGTGAAGTCATGGCGAGGGAGGAACTTGAGAAGCCGCGGCGTCATTTAAGTCGCAAGTTTGGGAGCATTTGTCTTCCCTGTAACGTATAATGACGGATTGAGGGTGGTGGACAAAGCGTTACGGTATGTAGGCGTTATTTAAAGAGAAAGACAACACAACGGCAAAACATCGGCATGTCCACACATATGAAGAGCCACCATCCCGTCTGTCAGTGACGGGGGACACTCCGGTGTAGAAAACAAAGCATTCTAAATCTGGTTAAAATGCTGAGCACGCTACGAAATCTACTCACGCACCCACTTCAATGTGAAGCTGTTCCAGGCCTCTATGAGAAGGAAGAGACTGTAGAGACCGCTTTCACCACGGCGGAGTGATTCTTAGTCCGGTGCTGTAGACACGCCCCCTCTGTGAGGTCACACAGACACACACCTGGTTCAGGTGCTGACAGAAGTATCAGAGTGGAAGCTAGACAGGCCCAATAATATTCCAGTCACCACAGAAAGGTCTACCCTCTCCCCAGGACAATGGAGATATTCTCATCTTTTTGAAAATAATGTCACAGTAATGGTAAACATTGTTGTGTATTTGAATGGCATAACCTGACAGGAAGTAAACATAGACCCAAGTGTTGCCGAGCAGTTCAGTTCAGTGTAAACAGTGGAAGCTAGCTCACTGGCTGTTTCTTTCTTTCAGTGTTGATGAAAGGACGAGGATATCAGAATGAGTATTCTTGAATGTTTATTTTTATTATTTATTTCATTTGTTTCAAATTGGACATCTTCAATATTTTGTTTTCATGTAAGACTATAGCCAAAGTCTTTGCTTTAAGTGTTCTTGAAGTTCTTTAATTAATAAA